>OZ004705.1:89627130-89784913 GCA_963924515.1 Vespertilio murinus
GTGGTTCTCCGTTTTCCAGATAAGGACACAGAATCTCGGGTCAAGTGCACAAGTGGACACCAGAGGGAGGGGGGAAGAGAAAACTCCTTGGCCATCCTGTGCTCACACTGTGCTCCCTGCAATCTAGTCTCGTCCCCCCACTCGGGAGCTGGCCCTGGCCCTGCACCCAGGGGCCCGGGGTGCCTGCAGTCCTCAGGACCGCGCTCTTGTCCTTTCCCACAGATTACTCCGCGATGCAGGCGGTCCAGGCCAGCATGATCCTGTCCACCATTCTCTGCTGCATCGCCTTCCTGATCTTCCTGCTCCAGCTCTTCCGCCTCAAGCAGGGAGAGAGGTTTGTCTTAACCTCCATCATCCAGCTCATGTCGTGTAAGTAAAATGTCAGGCTTCCTGGAATAACGCCCCCCCCCCCCCCCCCGTCCCCAGCCAGGAGCGTGGCAGGGGAGGACTCCGGAAGGAGAGGTTGGCAGCTGAGCCCTTGTGCCTCCGTGGGACGTTTCACATTTTGGAGTTTGGATTTAGTTAGGGGGTTAGGGAGAGCATCCTTCCCGAGCCGGGATCTGTAGGGTGAGGAGGAGTTGCTGCAGAATGTGCTCTGTTGGTACTGAGGGGAAGGAACAGTGTGACGGGCAAAGGGAACAGCGTGACCAAAGTCCTGTGATAGGAGAGACTTAGCTGGCCAGAGGGGCTGCAGTGTAGAGACCCTGGAGGGGGTGGGGGATGACCGGGAGTGGGGGAGGCACGTTGTGTGGGAGGCCTGGTGTGAGCTGCACAGACTCACAGGTATTATAAGCCTGCTAGGATTTAGGGGTCTTTCTCCCAAGCTGGTGGGAAGCCATCAACAGGCTTTTCCGCCGTCTTTATGGCTGGGTGGTGTTAGGTGTGCCTGCTCTGGGCCCTTGGAGGCTGCTGGAGATTCAGAGCTGAACAAGACATGGCCTCAATCCTGGAGGGACTTAGAGAAAAAAGGTGTCTCAGAGCACTTTGCCCTACTGTGAGTTTCAGCGACCCTGAAATCCTGTGCAGAAGCCTGTGCCTCCACGGGATGGTTTGTTATTGTTCCTCAGAGAGTTAAAGCTTTCTGATGACAGAACTGGAAGCCCCTCCTTCCAGGGTACTTTCCAATGGGAGGCAATGGGGGGGCTTGAGGGGGATGAGAATTCTGTACTTCGGAGACCGCCTGCTGCTTGGTGCTAACTCCCACCTCCTTCCAGCCAGCTGTCTGTCTCCCAGTCTTCATTCTCTGCAGCCCAGAGTGAAGTCCAGACCTCCATGCCCTCAGCATAGCCTCGAGACATGTCACCCCACACCAGGGGGATCTGTGTGCCTTCGACTGCTTCAGTTTTACTTTTTGTTTTGTTTTGTGTTTTTTTTTTAATATATTTTATTGATTTTTTACAGAGAGGAAGAGAGAGGGATAGAGAGTTAGAAACATCGATGAGAGAGAAACATCGATTAGCTGCCTCTTGCACACCCCCTACTGGAGATGTGCCCGCAACCAAGGTACATGCCCTTGATCGGAATCGAACCCGAGACCTTTCAGTTCGCAGGCCAACGCTCTATCCACTGAGCCAAACCGGTCTTGGCATGCTTTTTGTTTTTTTAATTCTCACCTGAGAACATGTGGAGGAAGAAAGTGAGAGAGAAAGAGAGAGGGAGAAACCTCAATGTGAGAGAAACATTGATTGATTGCCTTCCATATGCTCTTTGATTGGGAATCAAACCCACAACTCAGACATGTACCTTGACCAGGAATTGAACCGGCAATCTTCCATGCACAAAGACAATATTCAACCAATGGAGCCACTCCAGGCGGCTGTTTCAGTTTTAAAACTGCGTCCTGCACCCCAGGAAACCCCTCAGTCCTGGGCATAGAGGATGGCTGGTCACACCCAGCATCCTTCTCTCAGGACACCTTACCTGACAAGCCATGGTGCAGGCAGAGATTAAAGCATTTCGATCATAAAAGACCCTGGAGGGTCACTTGGTCCCCGAGCCCCCAGTCCACCAGGATGCCTCTGGGGACCTGTCTAAAGTGCAGCCCCCGAAGGCCCATCTTGACCTGCTGGTTAGAACGTGGGGATGTGTGTTCTCACCCATGAGCCCACCATTGGGAGCAGTGACGCAGACCCAGACCCAGTGAGGCCGAGGGAAGTAATGTGACTTGCCCAAGGGAACTGGTGAGGAGGTGTCTGCTCTGCCTCTTCCTTTACTTCCCTGTGTCTCCCAGCAAGAGGCACGGACACCCCACTACTCACACCATTAAAGGCCATTGAGTCTCAACACTCAACATGCAGAGAGGGAGTTGGGGAGTTTCCCATTCAAGTTTATTTTCTGTTATTGTCTCCATTTGTCTATTTGTCTCTTTTAAAATATATATATTTTATTGATGTTTCTACAGAGAAGAAGGGAGAGGGAGAGTTAGAAACATTGATGAGGAGAAATACCAAACAGCTGCCTCCTGCACACCCCCCACTGGGGATGTGGGCACAACCAAGGCACATGCCCCTGACCAGAGTCGAACCTAGAACCCTTGAGTCTGCAGGCCGACGCTCTCTCCACTGAGCCAAACCCCGTCAGGGCTGTCTATTTGTCTCTTAAGACCATCTAGTCAAAACTGGTTACCTTCATATAAAAGTCACACACACCCTTTTCCCATCCACAACAACTCCTTTGACCACTTTTCAGGTCCAAGGACCTGCCCCTCCCTCTTCTGCCCCCAAGCCTGCAAGGTTTGGACGCCATATCAGGCAGTGAGGTTCAGGTGTGAGCAACAGATACTCAAACATACACAAGAGCCAGATGCCGGGGTAGCTCACACGATTCAAAGGAAAAGCTGGACACCGGGTCTTGGATAAAGACTCCAGGCAGCAGGAACTGATGGGCAGTCCCTTCAGCAAGATGCTGGCAGAATCTGTGTGAATCAGGCGACAGTGTGACTTTTCCCTAGATTCAAGCCTCCAGGAACAGCAGTCTGATCAGCAGAGATTGTCATCCACTCAACCCCCCGTTAGAGAAGGGCTGGCACCCTGATGGACAGTCCTACCTGGCCAGGAAAGGCCACAGGTCCCCCAAGGAAAACCAGGGTGCTTAACCTCATCCTACCATTCATGCCTTTCAATCAAGTTGCCTTTGGCTGTAAGTAAAAGAAAATTCCAATTAACAATGACTTCAGCCACAAGACCTTTGCTTTTTTAATATAACAAATAGGAGGTGAAAGGTGCCAGAGTTAGTCCGGCAGCTCAGCAGCAGTATCCCCAACCCCCACACCTCTCATCCTTCTATGCCCTCATCTTCAGAGTGTCAGTGGTAACCCTCTCGTGGCCCCCAAAAGGCTGCCTCAGCTCCGGCCATTTCATCCTGACCTAACAGGCTAAAATAGTCCGCAAGGGAAAGTACAGAGCTGAGTAGTGGGGGACAGACATTGTACAGAGCCTGCAAAGCCTGAACCATCTACTGTCCAGCTGACGCCTGGTTTAGATACATTATGTCTTATCTTCTGGGCTGGGCACATGGCTGTCCAAATAAAATTGGGTTCAGCCCGGCCAGCATGGCTCAGTGGTTGACCCATGAATCAGGAGGTCACGATTCGATTCCCAGTCAAGGCACGTGCCCAGGTTGTGTGCTCGATCCCCCACTGGGGATCAGCAGGAGACAGCTGATCAATGCTTCTCTCTCATCATTGACATTTCTATCTCTCTCTCCCTCTACCTTCCTCTCTGAAATCAATAAACACATATTTAGAAAAATAAAAACTGGGTTCAGCTAGCAAGAATGGGCAGCAAAATGGTGACAAGGGGAGGCAGTGATAGTCAAATAAAATAGTCGTTACCATCTTTCCAATAGACTAAAAAAAACCACCCATAATAATAAAAGCTTAAATTGGTCCTTAATAGTCCCCTCAGGGGCCTGGGACACACTGCGGTCCATGACTTATTGGTATCTTCCCTTTTCTTCTCACAGGCCTGTGTGTCATGATTGCAGCTTCCATCTACACAGACCGACGCCAAGACATTCACCACGAAAACATGGAGCACTATTACCAGACCTACGAAGGCACGTACGGCTACTCCTTCATCCTGGCCTGGGTGGCCTTCGCCTTCACCTTCATCAGCGGCCTCATGTACCTGATCCTGAGGAAGCGCAAATAGACAGCTGGCACTCCATAGCTCTCACGCAGTACAGAATCTACATCCAGATAACCGTTTTGTATATAATCCGTTTTGTGTGGTTTTTTTTTGTTGTTGTTTTTTGTTTTGTTTTGTGGTTTTTCTAGCAAACATTGTTTCCTTTAAAAGCCAAAAAAAAAAAAAAAAAAGAGAGAGAGAGAGAGAGATTTTACATTCTTGAGATCAGAGAACAGACTGTGAAGGCTGGAATTCAGAACTCCTGCCGTGGGAAAGTCCCAACAAGACAAAGCCAAAAATCCTTAAAAGCTCAAATCCTAAAATGCTCAGCAGCATGTTTCCTTACCATGGGGACGGGATGTGAGGACAAGAGGCCGAGAAAGCCAGGTCTGGGGGAACACTCCCCCGAGGTTGGGCCACACCATGTCCTCCTCACCTCAGCTTCCCTTTCCCGAATCTCTGGGTGTTAATGGTGGAAGGTAGGGTGAGGGGCAGCCAGGTGCTTAGCCAAGTTCCATGTGAGAAACAGGTGAGGACCCTGGTGTTCCCCCTGTATCCAGACCACAGCCCCTAACTGCCTATAACGGGCTAGGTCCAGAAGGTGCCACCTAAATGTGCAGACGGCATCACCTGCTTGCCTTGGGAGGGGGGTTCAGATGTGGGCTCACCCTGAGGCAAAGACTTTCCTCTTGTGATCCCTAGGACACCTTGTAAAATGTAGACTATCCGGTACCCAGACCCCAGACCTACAAAATCCCTGTCTTCTAGGGTAGGGCCCGGGAGCCTGCCTTACTAACAAGCTTCTCCTTGATGCTTATGTGCCTTAAAGTTGAGGGTCACAGTCCCAGAACCCGGGGAGCAGAACTGCCTTACAAACGTTAACGCTCTCATCATATCAAGCTGGAAGGTGGGACTATGCCGCCAAAAGCGGGACGTCTGGTCACCTTACTGTAGACCCCACTTGCAGACCAAAGCCCTGGCTTCTGTCAGCTCTTGATTCTTCCCTGTCCCTAACTCAGCTGCTTTCATCTGGACCACCCGAACTCTAGGCCCAGGCCCCACACCCCAATAGCCAGCCATCCTGGGGGGCACAGCCTCCTTATAACCCTAAGTCAGAAGGTCTCTGCTTTCTCTTCCTGACCTGCCTTCTAAGCTGGTTGGCCTCTACTAACTCCATTTCTGGAGCCTCAGAGGACCCATCCACCATCCATTCATTTACCCATTCATTCATTCTTTCATTCGTTCATCAGCATAAGGCTTGGTGATAATTTCTCCTGGGGCTCATTGTCTAAGGAGAAGATGAGTTAAAAAACCAATTAGGAAAACTAATTAAAAACTGTGGTGAAGGCTTCGAAGACCATACCCAAGGATTGAAAAAGCGAGGCCGGTGGGTGGGAGGGAACCTGCTTTGTGCCTGCCTATCTGTAAATGCCCCGGGAGGCATGGAGATCACCCTAAACATCACTCACTCAGCCCGTGCCACTGGCACTTATTGGACAGCATTGTCTGTTCCATCAAGAGAACGTTTAGTTCTGTGGAGCATCCCGGGGTGCTGATAGCCAATGAAGCAGTGGCAGGAACCCAGTCTGCTGTGGTTCTCAGACGTGAGTGAGCCCAAGTGCCACTCGGGGGAATCTGCCTTGTCAGGGTCTAGGTGGGTGGGTATTCCAGACAATTCCAAGACTATACCGACAAATGTGGCTTTGGGAAGTTTGTCCTTAGGTGTAAAAGCACCGTGAGGTGCGTGGCAATGCGCCTGACCGTGGGGCGTGGCGTGCCCCATTGAATAAGCTCTTTGTGTGTCTCTGTCTTTTTCCTCTGGTGCTCTGAGCACGCTTCTGGGGAGGTATGCTTGGGCCAGTATGACCTGTTGGCCACATCTCGGCACTGGTGCTGCTTAAATGCTTCTGCACTTGACCTGCCGAGTGGCAACCATCTGCCATCAGCCCAGGTCTGTGTTGAGTAGTCTTGGGGCCACCATGGACTCTTTTTCAATGCAGGATTTGGTTTTTTTTTTTGTCCATCTACTCATTCATTCATTCATTGTTCATTTTCAACAGAGTACTCCATGCCTGCTATGTCCTAGGCAGGGTGTGAGGTTTTGAAAACACAGGGGTGAGCAAATCTAGACATCTCCCCTGAGGCAGGACACCCTCCCCACAGAGATCACCAGCACAGGGCAGGGTGGCATCAGACCCGGGACAGGACAGAGTGCACCTCCTGGAAACCTCACACGGGTGGGTCGGAGCAGTCACACCCTTGGGGTCTGGAGAATGCTACAGGAGCCTCTGGAGAAAGGTGGGTTCAATATTCCCCCAGCTTTCCAGCCAGCTGGCTTTTCTCTAGCTTCCTGGTGGCCACATGGAAACAAGCAAGCAGCCCTCAGAACCAGAACTCTGGTAAGCCTCATCCCCAAGTTTTCCCTTCTCCAGAACTTGAGGGATGCACGAGGATCTGAAATGACCCCTGGATTTTCCTGGCTGTACAGCATTTATATCCACATCCACCGCAATGCCAAGGTTTTGTGACTCATGAGAGCTGCCTGCCCTGCATTGCGGAGGTGGGAAAGAGGTGATGTGTCAGGGAGAAAATACCCACATTTCTTACCTGTAGGCAGAATCAGCCCTCACTCGGTGCTTATAATCAGTTACTCAAGAACTTCAGCAACAAAGAAAACTAACTGACACATCCAGGAAGCAAAAATTAGGACCAAATATGTTACTGGTAACAACTGTATTTGAAGGAACTGTAGTTTGCGCATGTTAGGACATTTTTATACAGTACTGTAATTCTTTCATGGAGGGGCTATGGATGGAGACAGACTAACTCGTCTTGTTACTCACATTAAAATTACTTTGAGTCTCTGTCATGTGAGTTTGGAAAATTGATGTATGTGTAGCTCTGAGTGAATGTAAATATTTCTACCTGAACACAGGAGAATTGGAGGCCTCCCCCCCCCAATCCTCCATCCTCTGCGACAGGTTGGTGGCCTGTGTGCATCCCTAATTGACAGGCTGAGGTCCTGGGATGCTCTGTGTTAACTAATGCCGAGGGCACCTGGACCCCCAGCCTGTATGTAAACACACTAAACATAGTAGCTTTGATAGAAGCTGTAGCATCTTTTAGAATCTGCCTGGGTGGGGAATGACTAAACTTGCTAATTGTTGAAAGGCTACTTATAATACAGCGTGTTGGGCAGTTTTGTATATTGGGGGCGCGGTGGTGATGAGGACCTGCAGGGAAAGGCCTAGAGGTTAAGTCCAAATCTTGGTTTGTGGATAAATGTGATTTTAGGGTAGTTAGATACTTTCTCCTTAATGTGCCTTTAAAATAGTACATTTTCTATGTTTTGTATAATCTGAAACTGTACATGAAAAATAAAGTTTAAAACCAAATCGCCCGGAGCCACAGCCTCAAATGTGCCCACGCGTGCCAGCGTCTAGGTTGGAATGGTGCCATGTCGAGTGGCGGGGGTTTGCGGGGGGGGGGGGGGGTCATTTGATTTCTCATCAAGATGAAGGTGTGGTTTTTACAGCCAGCAGTTGGTGCCTGGCAGTTCGTCAGAGGACAGACTCCCACTACCTTTGCTTCCTGGAAGAACCAACCGCAACTACCCAGGACCTGGGCTTCCAGAAGGCCCCATCCTGGGTTAATGATCTGCTAACACCATCTTAAACTTTCTTAATGATATTTCAGCAAACAGCCCCACATTCTCATTCTGCAGTGGTTCCCACAAATTAGGTAGCCAGTCCTACTCTCTTCCTTTTTCTTTTTTTCTTTTCTTTTTCACATATGCCTTACATTCAGTATTTTTTGTATTAGTTTTGCTATTGGGTTGGGTCTGGGCCTCAAGGGGGTCTGTCTAGGGCTGCGATCAGTAGTGTGTGGGTTCTTGACTTTGTGTAGGAAGGATTGCGCAACACCAGTCCGAGAGCACGTTTATTCAAGCGGGGGGGGGGGGGGGGGGGGGGAGACAGTGAGACAAAGGAAGGGCTTAGGGTAGAAGAAGCCAGGAGAGAGCCTAGGTGGGGCTGCTTTGGCTCACTGAGAAATAGGTCACAGTAAATGAGGTGAGCTCACTGGGAAGTCAGAGAAAATGGAGGCCTTGGAGTAAGCCTGGGATGAGCTGCAGCTGCCCGCTGCTCCCCTGGCTGCAGGTCTCATGAGAACCCATAGAGTTTAGGAAAAAGAAAGTGGAGATGCAGGTGTAGGGGGTGCTCTAGCAAGAGCATACCATGGATCCTTTGTCTTGAGGCTTTTTATCTTTCTCTGGCCAGTGAGAATCCCAGGGAAGGTCTCAGAGGAGGTCTTAGCAGAATATTCATTAGCTCTCCAGGTGTGACCTTCAATATGTTGATCCATCAAAAGGTGCATATATAGGTATCACGAGTTATTTCCTGGTTAGTTTTATTTTCAAAGAACATCATTGAAGAAAAATGGGACAGAGGCTGTTCTGACCCCAGACGGTCTGGAATGTGGAAACTATTTGTTCCTAAGTGTCCTTGGTTAGGGAAGAGAAAATCTTGTGATTCATTAGCTCACTGTAAACTCAAATTGTTTGGCCTTGTTTAATTATTTTTGCCTCAGTTTCCCTTATACTTGTCAGGGACTTTCCCAGCTTTTTACTATCTGCCACAATTTCAGTTGTACGACATAGTGGCTAGACAATGGTATACTGTACAAAATGCTCCCCCTGATATTTCTAAGCCAGCCTGTTCTTTAGTTTGTTTTTAATGAAGACTTCTGCTTTAAAGGTTTGGGTGTTGATGAAAATAAGACTATCTGTATTAGACACCCCGCTGGAAAAAATTCAGCCAGAAAAAGAGAGAATGGAGAGATCTTTAATTTTTATCTAAGGAATGCCAAAAGTAGTTAAAGCTACCTATCTAAGTAACCCATGTTTCCTTGTCTCCACACAGGGGTTGCAAACTAAAGCTTCCAGGGGCCCTGCCCATATTCTTTGTTTCTGTGTTTTTGTCCATTTGGCAGGGGATGGTAGTCACTCCAGACCACTCAGTTTTATATTTATTCCATTAGGGAAATTATCTTTTTCACCCACCAAATATCTGTGGCCTAGAATGACTTATCCTGGAATATGAAAGCCTACTTCTGGTTTAAAACTTGCCTTGCCCATCCCTGCAAATCTCCAAATCCTTGGAGATTCTCCATCTATTTTAAATTGTAGGCTTCAGGCAGAAAGAAACTCAGTAAAGCCATCTTTTCTTCCATTTTGCCATTAGATGGACCATGTTTGCCATTATATGTACTTTCTTGTAGGAGTTCATGGAGGGCTCTAAGAAGATGAACATGGAAACACTCTAATGTGTTTCTACAACTTTTTCTATTACTATACCATCCACAGGTACATAGTGGGTAAAATAAGTGGAAATTTATTTTTGTTAATTTTTTATTGACTTTTAGAGGTAGAGGAAGGAGAAGAGAGAGACACTGATGTGAGAGAAAAATATCAATTGGCTGCCTCCTGATTGCTCCCTGCAGAGGACTGAGCCCACAACCCAGGCTTGCTCCCTGACCCAGAACCAAACTGGCAATGTTTTGGTGCATGAGATGATGCCCAACCAACTGAACCACACCAGCCAGGGCAAAATAGGTAGCAATTTAAATCAAAGTTAAACTATGACCTGTGGGCCAAATTAGCCCACTACCTGATTTTATAAAGATTATTGGCACACAGCCACACTCACTGATTTACATATTGTTCCTGGCCACTTTCAAAGGCAGGGTTGAATAGTTGCAAAAGAAACCATATGGACCACTAAGCTCAAAACATTTACTATCTGGCTCTTTACAGAAAACATTAGCCAAACCTTGGTGTAAAGCAAATGTTTTACAATAGCAATGCAAGGGCCTGGAAGGCCCTCTGCTCTGCCACCTCCACTGGGCCAGTTCCACATTAGAGTGTTAATTGCTCATCCCAAATCTAGGGTTAGGATTCTTAGTTGCAAGCAACAGTGACTGCAGGTGATTTAGACAGAAAGGGAATTTATTAAAAAGGAAATCAGGTAGCATACAGGCTTGGAAATATACAGCCAACTCCCCACCCTCCAATTGCCTCAGATTGTTCCATGGAACAGTTTGTTAAGGAGATGACTGCTACAACAAGGTGGTACCACATGCACCAGGAATTCTATTTACATGACCAATACCTCTGACGGAAATCACCCAGGCTATCCCTACTTCTTTTGGATTCAGAGCCTGGCTGAGTCATGTGACCATTCATTCCTCGCTGCAAGGGAGGCTGGAAAATTATTACCAGGCATTTTTAGTCTATGTGGTGGGTGGTATGTTCCAAAATCCACCAAACATAGAAAGAATGGCATTCTCCAACAAAGGATACTGGGCAGTCCAACAGATGGTAAATGACTCTTAATCCCATCAGAAGTTAGTGCCCTATTTACCCACAGCTAAGCTAGTGCTTCCCAAACTTTATCCATACCCCACCTATATGCTCTTTGATTTATGCGTAGACAGCCTGCACTATTATTTACTGAACATTTTTCTTTAAATCAACTTTTAAAATATAACTATATTAGTTGAAATCAGCATCAGAATGGCATAGGTAAAATCGGTACTCAAATTCTCCTACAACCACATCAAAATTACAACTAAACTACAGGAAAAAAACATCATTCAGAACCATCTGGAATTTAACAGAAGTCCTACAACTAAGGATATATAAAAGTAGCCACATCCACATCCAGACTGGTAGGAGAGCTGGTCCCACACCAGTCAAAAATCTGCAGGAGTATCTTGGATAAAAAGGTATTTTCTGAGGAGCAAGGGGTCCCAACCCCACACCAGCCCCTCCCCACCAGCCCAGGGTCCCAGAACCAGAAAGAGAAGTGCCCATGACTTCTGGCTATAAAAACCAGCAGGGATTGTGACTTCTGGAGTCCCAGGCAATACCTCTTAAATGGATGGCTCAGACCTACTTGGACTTGTTCACTCTGAGTTCCAGCACTGGGGCACCAAGGACATATGAGGAGGAACTGAGTTGTCTGGCATTGAAGCAAGAACTGGAGGGGGTAGCTTTATCCCAAGCAGAAGTGCTGGCAGAGGCCATTGTTTCTTTGCTGAGCCCTCCCCCAACAGAGCCAGCAGGCAGGTGCCATATCTGAGTCTCCATCAACCTGGCTATCACTGTTCACCTGCCCCGGTGATTCCCTGAGATCCTGCCCTACCCAACTCCGGGTCCAACCCAAGCCATTTCCAATGGCTTTTCCATATAAACAGCCCATCTTGGCTCATGCTTGGATGTTCCTAAAACAAACAAACAAACAAAAACAAAAAAACAGTATCTGGCCTCCACATGCCATGTATATCTTGCTAAGTGGCTTCAGGTCCAGCATTAGCAGCAGCTGACCTTTGTTCATAGCTTGGCCTCTCCAAGCTGGGCACCTCCAAACCCATACAAGTAGCAGACACCTGCTGGTTGCTTTGTAGCTCATGTCAGGTGGTCCAGTGCAGGGCACAAGTGGCAACTGACTTCCTGGGAGGCCTCAGAACTAGCACTCCTAGTGAACAGCTTCAGGCCACATCGAAGCACCACTTAATCTCCTCCATAAGGGACATCCTCAAGGGGAAAACTGAGCAGGCACCAGAACCCCATTGAAATAAGTCCTGCTACATGAAGTTGGCTGCTGCACAGCTGATCCACCAGGTGGTCACAGCCATTCCTCAAAGCCAATTAACCCTGAGATATATCCCTCCCAATTGAGGTGCCAACAACAATCAGGGCTCAACTACAACAGGAGAATGTATATAGCCCAAATGGGGTAGCAGCACACATGGAGTTCCAAGCTCAGGTGGTCAGGGAGGCTATTTCACTGGATTCTTCAGGACACCTGCTATGTAAGACCACTTTACCAAACTCAGTGGACATAGCAGCTCTACCTAATATGTAGAAACAAACACAGGGATGCTGCCAAAATTAGGAGACAAAGAAACATGTCCCAAATGAAAGAACAGAACAAAACTCCAGAAAAAGAACTAAACAAAATGGAAACAAGCAATCTACCAGATGCAGAGTTCAAAACATTGGTTATAAGGATACTCAATGAACTTAGGGGAAGAGTAGATGAACTTAGTAAAAACTAAAACAAAGAAGTAGAAAACATAAAAAAGGAACTAGAAAACATAAAAAGAACCACTCAGAAATAAAGACTACACTAACTGAAAAGAAAAATACATTACAGTAGAGTAAATGAAACAGAGGATCAAATCAGAAACAGAAAACATCCAATCAGAACAGGAAAAAAAAAATCCAAAGAAGTGAGGATACTGTAAGGACCTTCTGGGACAACTTCAACAATTGCATCATGGGAGTACCAAATAAAGAAGAGAGAGAAGGAATTGAAAACCTATGTGAAAAAATAATGACAAAAACCTTCCCTAACCTGATAAAGGAAACAGACCATAAAAGTCCAAGAAGTGCAGAGTCCCAAACAAGATGAATCCAAAGAGGCCCACATCAAGACACACAATTAAAATGCCAAAGGTTAATGAAAAAGAGAGAATCTTAAAATCAGCAAGACAAAAGCAGTTATCTACAAGGGAGCTCCCATAGGACTTGTCAGCTGATTTCTAACAGAAACTTTGCAGGCAAAGATTGGCAAGAAATATTCAGTTATGAAAAGCAAGGAACTATATCCAAGATTACTCTACCCAGCAAAGCTATCATTTAGACCGGAGGGACAGATAAAGAGCTTCCCAGACAGGAAAAAACTACCAATATTACACGAAATGTTAAAGGGTCTTCTTCAGAAGAAGAAAATATATGTATATGAATAATAAAATTATTATTCAGTTTTAGATACATGTGTATCTATTAACCATCAATTTAAATGCAAATGGATTAAATGCTCCCAATCAAAGGACATATCGAGGCTAAATGGATAACAAAACAAGACCTAACATATGCTTTCTACAAGAGGCTCACTTCAGATAGACATACAGAGTAAAAGTAAAGGGATGGAAAGAAATATTTCATCGTGATGGAAATAAACAAACAAAAGCTGGAGTAGCAATATTTACACCAGACAAAATAGATCTAAAAAAAACCAACAAAATAAAACCATAAAATAAGTGAACAAGCATAACAGAAACAAACTCATTGATACAGAGAACAATTTGACTATTGCCATATGGGAGGTGAGATGGGGGCTGGGTGAAAAAGGGGAAGGGATTAAGAAGTACAAATGGGCCAAAACCAATTTGGCTCAGTGGATGGAGTGTTGGCCTGTGGACTGAGGGGGCCTGGGTTCAATTCTGATCAAGGGCATGTACCTTGGTTGCGGGCACATCCCCAATGGGGAATGTGCAGGAGCAGCTGATTGATGTTTCTCATGATGTGTCTAACTCTCCCTTCCTCTCTGTAAAAAAAAATCAATAAAATATAAAAATAAAAAAAGAAGTACAAATGGCTAGTTACAGAACAGTTCTAGGGATATAAAGTACAGCATAAAAAATATAGTCAATAATATTGTAACAACTGACTATGTATCCTGTCAGATGGGTACTAGATTTATTAGTAAGTTATATAAAGTCTAATCACTGGGTTGCACACCTGAAACTAATATAGTATTATACATCAACTATGACTGAAAAATAAAAATTATTTAAAGTATAAAAATAACAATTTAAAAAATCAGCAGCAGTTGTCATAGAGACCCAATTAAAAACTAGATATGATTAAAAATAACAATGCATGTTATTGCTTATTACCAACTGTTGTCTGCAGGAGGGTTTGAGCCTTGGGGCTGCTCTTTCCTAATTAAGAAAGAAGGTTAGTAACAGATGTGTAAGTTTAAAATGATCAGGACTTGCTAGAAGCCACCACTTGCAGATACTGTCAGTGCAACAAGGACCACGGAAGGCCCATGAACCTTAGGTGTTAGCAGGGCTGAAGCTAAGCACTGATTGTTGAGACAGTGGTGGCTCAAGGCAATTCCCTAACTCCGTGATCAAACTGTGGCTTGTGAGCCACATGCAGCTCTTTGGCACCTTGAGTGTGGCTCTTCCACAAAATACCACGGTCTGGGTGAGTCTATTTTGAAGAAGTGGTGTTAGAAGAAGTTTAAGTTTAAAAAATTTAGCTTTCTAAAGAAATTTAAATCATTGTACTGTTAATATTTGGCTCAGTTGACTAATGAGTTTGCCTAACCACTGCCCTAACCTGATAATCCTCTTACTGTTTACCAAACTTTACCTTTGATATGCCTGTATGCATTGCTAGAGGGGAGGAAGTGTATCTAAAACTGAATAAAAAGCAGATGGGACCTAGTCTCAGAGGTGCCTCTTCAAGAAGGAGGTCTCCACCTGGCCCCCATGCCTTCTAAATTCATATCTCTTACATAGCATTTTCATTGGTGAGTCAGCCCCTCCTTCAGATCCTGAACCCTGCCTCGAAGTTTGCAGCAAGGACTGAACCTGCCAGACGTAATCAGAAAGTTAGTAAGAGAAGAGAGAAGACAATGACTTCCTCCTGTGTGATGTGACTTCGGGTACTACCTAAGTCAGTTGGGTACCACTGGAATACCAACTTAGTTGCTTAAAAGAACGTGAATGCATTATCTCACATTTCTGCAGGCCAGAAGTCTCAAGTCAGTTTTACTGGGTGTCGACAGGGCGGTTTCTGTCTGGAAGCAAGGGGAAGAGTCCATCCCTTCCCTTTGAGAGTTTGCCTTTTCCAACTTCCAGATTCCACCGACACTACTTGGCGAAGGGCCCTTTCCTCTGTCTTCAAAACCAGCAGCACAGCCTCTGCTTGCCTCTCTGACCTCCTGCCTCCCTGTTAGAAGGACCCTGTGATTACACTGGGCCCACCCTGATGATTCAGAATAATCTTCCCATCTCAGGATCCTTAATCACATCTGCCATGTAAGGTATCATATTCACAGCTTCCAGGGTTTAGTTCTGGACATCTTTGGGGAGCCATGAGTCCTCCTACCACAACCCCTCCAATCTTTTCTTCCTTATATTTGAAGAGGACATAAGTCATATTAAAACGTATAAACTTGTCCTAACTGGTTTGGCTCAGTGGATAGAGCACTGGCCTGCAGACTGAAGGGTCCCAGGTCCTATTCTGGTCAAGGGCATGTACCTTGGTTGTGGGCACATCCCCAGTGGGCGAGGAGAGGTGTGTGTGCAGGAGGCAGTTGACCGATGTTTCTTTCTCATCAATGTTTCTAACTCTCTATCCCTCTCCCTTCCTTGCTCTGTAAAAAATCAATAAATATATATATATTTTTTAAAAAGTATAAACTTGCCCTGACTGGTTTGGCTCAGTGGATAGAGCATTGACCTGTGGACTGAAGTGTTCCAGATTTTATTCCAGTCAAGGAAATGTACCTTGGTTTTGGGCACATCCCCAGTAGGGGTGTGCAGGAAGCAGCTGATTGATGTTTCTCTCTCATTGATGTTTCTAACTCTCTATGTCTCTCCCTCTCTGTAAAAAAAATCAATAAAAATATATTTTAAAAACATTTTAAAGTGTAAACTCTAATGTTACCACCAGTGTAAGGGAATTCAGATGTGCGCTTTGTTCCTCCCTTCTCAGATTTCCCATTTCTCCTCTTTCTGAACTGCTTTTCTTGTTCCCACCCAAGGCCACAGCCCAATACATCTGTGACCTACCAAACCCTTCCTAGAAACAGAGTATACGATGTAAAATGCATGTGCCTCAGAGCCAGAAAGGCCCCAGATCCAATCCAACTCTGCAATTAGGAGCCCAGAGGCTTGAGCAAGCTACTAGGAGACTCCTTGAAACTCGTGTCTGAATCTGCAAAACAGGGGTAATGCTTGGCTCTCAAGCTAGTCCATTCTGACTCGCTTTTACCCAATATCAACTGGATGGGGATGGAGAGGTGAGGGCGGAGCAAATAACTGAGGCCAAGGATGTAATCTATTACTGCAGACTTCCATGTAGGGCCATAAAATAGAGAAGTGTGTGTGTGTGTGTGTGTGTGTGTGTGTGTGTGTGTGAAGCCCTTTAGGGTACAGATGGAATACTTGTGAAAATGCAGATTTTAGACTTGTTAAATCTCTAAGGTCATAACCCAGAATCTAAATTTTATAAACCTTTCAGGTTATTTTACTGACCACAAAAGTTTGCAAACCATCATTTTAAGGGATCAGACTTATGTACATAAATCAGATAGATTTTCATTTTACTTTTAGCAGTAAACCTGGAACGAGAAGTATTTTATATACAGACATGTATATGGATCTCTACTCCCCCCTCCAAGAAATATGTATCCAAAAAGTTTCCTCCTTCCAATGCATTTGCTTTATGGACAGCAGAAGGCCAAGTGGCCAGAGTGAATGAGCAAGTAATGCTACTGCCTCCTAGTGGTGGTGTGTGGCCACACAACAGAACAATAAAATACTGTAGCAAAGATTACATCGTTTCACATCCAATTTAGCCAAATCCAACATAGTTTACAGAAGCTAACGTTGAGTTATTCCTCATTACTTTACATTTAACTCTATTATGACCAGAACTTTGCTGGGGACCTGTTTTCATTGAGCTCAATTTATTAATCTTTAGCCACTTGATTCTTGTGATCTTGCTTTCAGTTACTATAATATTACTACATCAAGACAGATTTACAGTTTGGGACTAATGTCTGCGTAGAATTTATTTCTCAGTGTTGGCCCACTTGACATTTGGGACAGATAATTCTCTGTCGTGAGATGTCCTGTGCGTGTCAGATCTTTAGCAGCATTTCTGGTCTTCACCCACTAGATGCCAGTAGCACACACACACTCCAAAATTGTGACCACCCAAAATGTCCCCAGATGTTGCCAGGTGTCCCCTGGGGAGGGGAGGCAAATTGCCCTCATTGGGGAATCACTGCTCTAGGGTTTTATATACCAGAAAATATGGTGATTGGCTACTGTAAGGCATCTTGAGGATGAGGGTGCTGTTGGAAATTGCTAGTGAAGGTGGCGGGCCCAAAACATCTCACACCACTGGGCAAAGCCAATGACAGCCTACCACTGTGGCCCCTGACATATCTCTGAACACCCAGGAGAACAGCACAGGATGTTCCTGGCCCCCAAACAAACTGCACATGCGCTCAATGTTTGTTACCAGCTAAACCAAAGAGACCAGAGCAACCAAAAGTAAATTATTTTCTGTCAAGATGCTGCCAGCAAAGCAGCACGGGTGTTAGATGGGTGGGGTCAGACTGGACCTGGGTTCAGAAACCTTGGTGCTTGGGTTCTGGCTAGGAAAGAATCCAGACCCAAGACTCAAACTATAAGAGAACGTTTATTTGGGAAGTCACAGCAGAGGTGGAAACAGTGAGCCGTAGAAGAAATGGACTCAGGAAACAAATTACAGAGGCAAAAGAAGGGGCCCCTAGAGCTCAGGAGGGAGGAGGATCAGAGTAACATGCCTAGAGGGGAAGAGGAGGATGGGAAAGGCTTGCCTCTGCTTCTGGGAGGGAAAGTGTGCTGGGGCCCCAGGGTAGGGATTTTAGGGGGGATTCCAGGGGAGGACCTTAATAGAGTATGCATCAGCTTTCCAGGTATGTCCTTCCAGGATCCTGATCTCCACTGATTGGTCATTAGTCCATGCAGCTGGTCCTGAGGTCAGCCACGGCAGTGTTTGCCTGGTTTTGCTGCTTCTTGGGGCCTGGAGCAGAAACACAGCTGAGGCCTGGATGTTATCCCCAGGGGTCGATGCTTAAGGAGTGGTCTGCACGGGCCCTTATTCCTCCCCCAAGGGGGTCTGCTGAATGACTATCGACATGCCAGGGCAGGAAAGGTCAGAGGAGGGTCAGAACCCCATGACCGGCGATGTGAAAGGTCAAGGGGTCTAAATCACATGACCAGCAGCGCTAGGGGAGGGAAGGTCAGCCTGGGGGCGGGATCCTTGTTTTCCCACTTTTGCCTGTTGCTAGGCACCCAGGGCTCTCCCTCTGGTGACCTTCGGTACCTGGCCCATCGTCCTTGCTCTGCTCAGGGCTGCATAACCGCCTACCACAGAAGGACAGAGTGTCCTTTCACCGGGGGCTTGGACACGTGCAAGAAAAGGGAGGTGCACTAGCGTATGTTTTGTTTTTGCCAGGAGGGGATGTTAAACTGCCATGACATGCTGCTGCCTCATCCAGAGAGGAATGGAGGGTAGAGGGCCGATGGAGAGGTGAGAGCACAGCCAGAAGAGCATCTACCCTCCCAGTTGGTGATGTGGGATCGGTATTGACAAAGCCACCGCCGCACCTCTGTCCTCTTAGCTGTCTGGGCTTGTGTTTTCCTGGAGCTTGCCTCTCCTCTTTGCCATCCCACAGCAGCCTTTGTCCCGAAAGCCCCCCAGACCTTCTCAGGTATCTGACGGGGAGGAGACATTGACCCCGCTGAGCTGGCTGCCTACATTCAAATCTGGTCCCCGCAGCTCCCTACTGTGTAGTTTTGGGCAAACTGCTTGCTGTCTCTGGGCCTCTGTTTCCTGGAGAATGGGGGCAGCCATAGCAGAAAGAGCAGGGGATATACAGTCAGTGCTCAATAAGAGCTATCCATCCATTATTATTGTCAAGTCATTGGGCCAAGGCCACCTGCCAGGGATGTGGCAGATTCTAGGCTTGAAATTAGATGGACTGGCTCCAAATCCTGGGTTCTCGGCCTCACCACATGCCCGAGCCACTGGGGAAGCTTCTGAATCCTGGATGCCACCGAGGTTGCCCTTCAGTCGGTCTGGGGAGCAGTCTAGCCTGCATGTGGAAGTTGTTAAAATTCTTCTGATGATCCTAGTGCGCACGTGGGCAAAGAGCCTCTCTCTGCTCCACGTGATGACTCAGGTGCAGTCGAAGGATGTCAGAATTGCGCAGTATTTAACGGGATGAGAACCAGCAGTGAAGGAAAGGTGTTCACGTGGGATGGGTTATCCCCGCCTCCAATGTCTGGCTTATTTCACTTAGCATAATGCCTTCCGGGTTCGTCCAGGCCCTAACACATCACCAGGTTTCCTTTTTACGCCTGAATAACATTCTACTGCACTTACATCCCATATTTTCTTCCTCCATCCTTCTGTCCATGGCTGTTTAGATTGTTTCCACCTCTTGATTCCACTTACATGAGCTCCCTGGAGTAGTCTGAGGCATAGAAACAGGAAGTAGATGGTGGGCGCCGGGGCTGGGGAGGGATCTTGGAGAGCTGCTCTTCAGAAGGTTCAGAGTTTCAGTTATGCAAGGTGAGAAAGTTCTAGAAAGCTGCTGTACAACATCCTGCCAATAGTTAACAACACTGTATCGTACACTGTGTTAGGAGGGGAGATTTCATGTTATGCATTTTATTTTTTACCATCCTAGCTTTAACATATTTTTTAAATTGATTTCAGAGAAGAAGAAGAGAGAAAAAACATCAATGATGAGAGAGAATCATTGTTCAACTGCCTCTTGCACGCCCACCCACCCCACCCCCACTGGGGGTCAAGCATGCAACCCAGGCATGTGCCCTAATCAGGAATCGAACTGTGACTTCCTGATTTATAGGTCAGTGCTCAAAACCACTGAGCAACACTGGCCAGGCCACCATCCTAATTTTTGTTTTTAATGGCAGCATTGAGGGGGTGGTTCAGACAACTGCTTAGGACTCCAGAGGGGGCAGAGGTCACAAACAGTGGGGCTTCCTGGAGGAGGTGGTGGTGACTGAGCTCACCTGAACCTGGGATTTCTGGGAGGAGAGGCACCAGGAGAGCAGAAAAGGGTGGAGCCAGATCATGGAGCAGCTGCCTGGGGTTTCCCAGGGGTGGGTGGGAGGGGCAGGCTGGGGAGTTCAGGCGGTGGGCTGCCCCCTTTAGCCAGAGCTGCAGACATTGACCCTCCCAGAGCCGCCCCTGCTGGTTAGAAGGTGTGGCCTGCCTACCCAGCCTCCCTGCTTCTGGGTGAGTTGACACAGTACCCAGAGCACCTGCTAAAGGGAGGTGACTCAGCCTCCAGTTCTTGTCTCAGTCTGGCTTGGCTTGTTTTCTGGCAAAGGAGGCAGAGGGAGCCAGTGGGCAAAATGGGGCAAAATGTATTTACTTGCCAGATTTCGCCTGCAGCTCAACTGGGTTCACATTTAGCCTAGAGTTCTGTCTGGTTTTGTGTGAAAACGCCTTTGTAATTTGCTCGTGGGAGAAAAGTTGTTTCTTCAAGTGTGTTCCATGGAGGCGCTGCCGTGGAATTCCCCGGGGAGTGTGCTGAGCATGCAGATTTCTGGACCCCATCCCAGATTCACTGAGCGGGACCCTCCAGGAGAAGGCCCGGGAATCTGGCATTTTCACAAGCTCCCCAGGGATCTGGGCTGCAGGCTGTCGGTGGGTCAAAACTGGGCATATTTCATGGGTGCTTAGCCCTGTAAAGTAGCGCAGGCTGCCCCAATGAGGGGATGGGGTAACCCGCCCACTGAGCGCCCTTTCTTCTCTGCTGGTGCTGGCCTTTCTCACCAGACGTGACAGACACAAAGCGGCCTCAGAGGAGATCTGGAAAGGCGATGATGCGACTTCGGTTCAACCTAAAATGGTACATTTTAAAAAGGGAAATCTCATCTTCTACCCATAACCCACAGGTTTTCAAAATACCTATTCATCACATTGACGTGGATGCTTATTGCCGTCTTTGTCTCATATGCTATCCCCTTGCTTGGTAACAACACCCCGATTCCTTTTGGGGAGTCCTCTCTGTCTCCCTGGGGGCAAACTGGTGGGCAGGTCAACCAAGCTGTCTCATGATGTGTGGCCCAAGCCAGGCCAGTCAGTGTTTCTCTCCGAGGCAGTGAGGATGGAGATCCCCGTTGGCCTTTATTCTCTTGAGCGGCTGCATCTTATCTAGTCTCCATCAGTCCCTCTCCTTTTGATGGCCTCTCTGCCCCTTTCTGAGCCTTCTCTGGTCTGTGCTGGAACTCTGGGGGCCATCCTCCATCCCTCACATAAACCCCTCTGATGCTTAACTGTTGTGTCATTTGATAACTCTAAAGGTCTCTCTCTCTCTCTCTCTCTCTCTCTCTCTCTCTCTCTCTCTCTCTCTTATCCAATGTCCATTTATTTCAAAGCAGTAATAATTTTCAATTATAAAAACCTTTCCACTGTCGAACATGTAGAGGGTTCGATTAGAGACAAATGGGACAGGGGATGTTGGGGACGCCTCTCTGTGCCCCGCCCCTCAAAGGACATCCCTGGGGGAGGGCCGGGCTTCCTCCTTTTTTTAAGCTTCTTTCCTTATGTCTGCACTGCGCCACACTGTTCTGGAAAGCTTCGTTCTGTGCTTATTTGTCCAGGGAGAGGGGAAGCCCTGATGTGGGGATGGTGATGTGAGCCACTTCTGTGCTATTCATTTTGCCACTCAACTTCGTCCATCGGAAAAGCTGTACCTTTCATCACAGACAACACGGAGTACGCTACTTCCATAGTCTCCTGGAGTTTTGAGTCATCCCACTTGCAGTGAATTCTCAGCTGATATTAATGGTCTTTAGTCTCCATCATTTGTTTCCAATTTGGTGGAAGGGTGCAAGAAGGAATGACGTGAGGAGGGAATGATTTGCCTGATGATAAAATAAATCCACCTGCAAGGGCTTTAATTTCCAGAAAGAACTGACACTCGGGGATGGGAAACACAGCCAGGAAAGAGTTTCCGACCCTTGAGCTTAGAAAAGCCAACTAACTGCTAGGGCAATTCCAGTTACAATTTGTGACTCAAGTAGAGAATAAAAATCCACTGAGAACCTGTGGAGGTCTGGGGGGAAAAGGCCAGGGGGTATCTAGATATCAGCAAAGAGGGACTACATGGGCACCGTGTTTCAAACATGTGGTTTAGTGGTACTGTGACAATCAATTGGCTTCCACACCAAAAAGTTTTCAGAAATGTGAAGAGACATGACTGCCACCTGGTGGCCATTGTCCCAAATTGTTCGTTCAGATCTACTAGGCATGAATTTGTGACACTGAGGTTAAAACACAAACATTCAGAAGCCCTCAACATTTGGCTATTGGCTTGGGCTGTATACATTTCTCTATTTGATTAAAATCTTCATTGTAAACCAAAGTAATTTGGTTTGGTCAGATAAATTTTTATTTTAATCAAATATTCCTCAAAGAAAAGAAATGATTCCTTTTATGGTCAGTCTACATTTTCTTCTGCAGTGTTATTTATCCTGGAGAATAAGGTTGGGGTGTTTGTTCTGCCTCCTTAGTGGTCTTGGGGCAGAGTAACTGGACCCTGGGGTCTGGGCCTGATATATGTAACTAGAGGCCCGGTGCATGAAATTCAAGCATGGGAGGGGTGGTCCCCTCAGCCCAGCCTGCACCCTCTCCAATTCAGGACCCCTCAGGGGATGTCCAACTGCCAGTTTAGATTGGCAGTCAGACATCCCTCTCACAATCCTGGGCCACTGGTTCCTAATCACTCACCAGCCTGCCTGCCTTGTCGACCCTAACTGCTCCCTCCCTGCCAGTCTGGTCACTCCTAACTCCCCCTCACCACCACCACCAACCTGGTCGCCCCCAACTGCCCCTCTGCCAACCTAGTCACCCCTTCACTGCCCCCCTGCCAACCTAATCGACCCCAACTGACCCCCCTGCCAGCCTTGTTGCCCCCAACTGCATCACTCCCCACCAGCCTGGTCATCCACAACTGCCCCCCTGCCAATCAGGTCACCCCTCACAGCCTGCTTGTTCAGTCATTGGTCGTCCCTCACTAATGCAGCTGCCTGCCTGGTTGCCCCATGCAGCCCATTTGTTCAGTCATTTGGTCAGTCCCTCACTATCGCCCCTGCCAGCCTGGTTGCCCACGCAGCCTGCTTATTCAGTTATTTGGTTGTCCCTCACTAGCACCCCAGCTGGCCTAGTTGCCTCACATAGCCTGCATGTTCAGTCCTTTGGTCATCCTTCAGGCCAGCCCTGGGTGGCTGGGGGGCTGAGGGGACAGGGGGACTCTGGAGGCAGGCATGCAGAGTGGGGCTGAGGGGACTGGGCACTGCCATTTTTGTGAGGGTGTGACGGTCAATTAGCATATTCCCTCTTTATTAATAGTATGAAGGTTCCCTGGGAGTTATTTATTTATTTATTTATTTATTTATTTTTAATTTTATTTTATTAAGGTATTTTCTGTGTACATAGTTTACCATTGCCCCCCCCTCACCTCCCATTTATGCCCACCCTCCCCAGAGTTCTGTGTTCATTGGTTGTACTTATGTTCATGCATACCAGTCCCTCGGTTGTTCTCCTATCTCCCCCCAGGTCTCCTTCCCCTCCCTGCTGTCATTTGACAATCTGCTTGTTTTATGGTGACCATCTCAGGACCCCATGAATAAAATCTGCTCCTCATTTGGCAGTCTGCTTGTTTTATGGTGACTATCTCAGGACCATATGAATAGAGTCCGCTCCTCCTCTGGTTTTCACCACCCCTTCCCCTGGGTCCCACTGCTTCCCCTGGGACACACGGCTCGCCCGGGGCACACTGCACCCTGGGACACTCGGCTTACCCGGGGCACTCGGCCCCATGGGACACTCGGCTCACCCAGGGCTCTCGGCCCCCTGGGACACTCGGCTCACCGGGGCACTCGGCCCCCTGGGACACTCGGCTGACCCGGGGCCACTCGGCCCCCTGGGACACACGTCTCACCCGGGACACCCTTCCCCTTTGGTGGGTACGGCTTACCCGGGGCACTCGGCCCCCTGGGACACTTGGCTCACCCGGGGCAACCGGCCCCCTGGGACACTCGGCTCACCCGGGGCACACGGCCCCTCTAGGGTGTTGGGGTTGCATACTGGAGGCACCGCGCTAGCTCCTTGCTAGCATGGGGGGCAGGCTGGGACAGCTGCAGTTGGGCTGAGATGGTTGCAGGCGGGGGGACCACCTTCAAAGGTGTCTCGTTCGGTGTGGGAGCGGAGCAGCTGCAGACATGGAGACTAAGTTCTGAGGTTGCCCACTCCCTGAGCCCAAGGCGTGGTGAGCTCTGTTCTTGGTGGATTTCCTTTATTCTCGGCGGCAGTGGCGGGTGGCGGTGCCAGGTGCAATATTGACGGTCGCTCCTGTGGTTCAATTACCACTGTAGTTTTAAAGTTCACATGGCGGTGGTGGTGAGAGCTTCGGCTTGGCCATGTGGCATCGGAGGATGGGCTCGCCTGGGTGGGTAATGGAAGGCACCGTGCCATTTCCTCACCAGCGCGCTCCATTTCCCTCCCAGCATGATGGGTGTGCTGGGAAGATTGTAGGCGGGCTGTGATGGCTGCATGGGGAGAGTCCGCCCTCAATGGTGTCCTCTTTGTTGCGGATGTGGAGCTTCTGTGGATGCAGAGGCTAATTTCTGAAGCCACACTCTCTATGAGCCCGGTGTGTAGTGAGCTCTGATTTCGGTGGATTCCCATTCTTGGGGGCGGCGGTGGGTGCGGCAGCGATGGTAGCTCCTGTGGCTCAATTTCCCCTGTAGTTTTAAAATCCGCGTGGTGGTAGTGTCTGATGCTTTGGCCTGGCCATGTGGCAGCGGAGAGAGGATTCTCTGGGTCTGCCAATGGAAGGCGCAGCGCCAGCACAGCGCGCGCGAAGGCCTGGCAGAGCAGGCCGCGGGCAGTGGCAGAGAGTCCCCGCGATGTCTTCGTCTTTCAGACTTAGTGCAACGCTTCCCCTGAGCCAGGACAAGCAGCACCACCACCACAAATATTGGCCAGCTCAGTGCTGCCCCTCTACAGGTGACAGTAGGGGCATCCTCACCTCAGTAGGCCTTTGCTCTTGGAGGTCTTAACCAGTGGAAGGCAGCACGGTACAGAACTGCCCCACCTTCTCAGTCCTCCGCCCCCTGGGAGTTATTTATTCTTTCCCTGCCCCTGTGTAACTGACCAGACAATGAGACTTTGGTTCTTCTCTTTTTGAAGGAAAGATTTAAATCAAGAAACAAAGTGTAGCAAAGTAAGACAGACTTTATTGGCCACAGCAGATATATACTTAGGACAGGGAAACAAGGAAGGTCATAGAAGAAGCAACAGGAGGGCGTAGGCTGGGCTGCTTTGGCTCACTGAAGAGTCAGAGAAAAGGAGGCCCTGGACACAGGTTCTGGGGGTTAACCCAGGATGAGCTGCCGCTGCCCATTGCTCCCCTGGCTGCCTGTCGCGTGGGGTCCCTTAGAGAGGAGAAAGGGAAGGGAATGGCATTGACATGCTTCCCTGAAGAGAGAGTGTGCACCGGGTCCTTCATCCTGAGTCTATTTATCTCTCTCTTGCAGGTGGATATCGCAGGGGAGGTCTCAGGGAAGGTTCTCAATAGACTATCTATCAGCTTTCTGGGTGCTCTTTCAGGGTCACTGACTGGTCAGAGCCAGGGCAGCCAAGGCATCACTTGTCTGGTTTTGCTGCTTTTCTGGGCCTGGAGCTGATACATAACTGAGGCCTAGATGTTGTCTTTAGGAAGGGATCCAAATTGCATGACCAGCAATATGCCAGGGCAGTGGTCAGTAAACTGCAGCTCTCAGGCCACATGTAGTTCTTTGGCCCTTTGAGTGTGGCTCTTCCACAAAATACCACATGTGGGCACACACGTACAGCATGATTGAAACTTCATGGTCTATGTGCAGAAGTCGGTTTTCAGATCTCCAAAGAAATTTCAATCGTTGTACTGTTGATATTTGGCTCTGTTGACTAATGAGTTTGCTGAACACTGTGCTAGGGGATCAAAGGTTACCCTGGAGGGAAGGTTCTTGTTTGCTCATTTTTGCCCCTTGCTGGACATTCAGGGCTTTCTGTACCTGGCCCATCCTTCTTGCTCTGTTCATGGAGGTCTAACTGCCTACAACACCAGAACATAATTTTCACCACCCCAGTCCCAGCTGCTGTTCTAACCATTTCATTGTAATTGTCACCCTAGTAACCTTCCCTCTCCCCATCACCCAAGCCCATTCTCTAGTCCAGTGTTTCCCAAAGTGTGGTATGTGTACCCCCAGGGGTACAGGAAGAGTTTGGTGGGGATATGCACTGCACTGTGCTTAGCTGCGCCTAATTCTACGTTCTCATGAGTCAAGTCAAGACAGTCTTGTGAGGCGTGAGATGGCATCCTCTATTATTATAGAAGGGGTACACATATGTCAAAAGTTTGGGAAACACTGCCGGGTCTATTTTTAAGAGTGATTCAACCCTCTTTTCTGGTCCTGTCACCCATCTGGATTGAAACCTTCAGTGGCTTTCCATTACTCCTAGTATAATGACCAACTTCTCAACATAAACAAGTCTTTTTTTTTTTAATTTTACATAACAAGTTTACTTTTCTAAAAGTGTATAAACAATAAACAAAGTGAACATTCAATCAGATCTTAACTGCCAAGTATTATCTAACCTGGAATTTTTCCATTAAGTTCCAGTGTCCATACATCTTAAATTCAATAATCTTCATCTTCATCAGAGTCCATTACTTTTCTTCTGTGGAATTTAACTGTGGTTTTCTTTTTTGTTTGTTGCCTTACTTTTTCAAGAATTTCTATTAAACCTTGTTCTGTTACCTTCCCATTTAGTTGTCCATATCTTGCCATCTGTATAAGGTAATTCTCTACTCCTTTAGTTTTTTCGGGCTTTACAAGTGCCAAGTTACTTAACCGGGCGCAGGCATAACTTGAGCTAAGATACTGTTTCTCATTTCTGCTTCTCTGCTTGGCTTCCCGTTGTGCTGCATCACCAGGTGCTTTGCCTGCAGCTCCGCCAGCCTCTGCTTCCGCAGAGCCTCCAGCTCCTCCTCTGCCATGGTGCGACCGTCGGGGCAGAACAGCCACCACCCCGCTTAGGCCCGCTCCAAGTTCATAAACAACAGTCTTGTAGTGCCCCGGGTGAAATATAAATTTTTAGGATGAAATAGGCAGGTTAAGGAAATTTTAAAAATTAAGAGGTCCATGGAAAAAAAACAGGGCTACAGAGTTGCAAAAGGGTACATTTCCATAAGACAAGGGAGCAGGGAGCCAGCAGAAATTACATTTCCCATAAGGCAAGGGAGCAGGGAGCTAGCAGAAATTACATTTTCCATAAGACAAGGGAGCAGGGAGCCAGGAGAAGTTACATTTCTGTAAGACGAGGGAGCTGGAAGTAGCAAAATGTGCTGTGCCAGCATGGCCAAGGGTGAACCCAAGTAGGGGTTGTGAAGGATTGAGAAAAGACAGACAAGAGAATGAAAGCTGGGTCTCGTCGGGACCAGTTTGGCTCAGTGGTAGAGCGTTGGTCTGCGGACTGAAAGGTTGCGGGTTCGATTCCGGTCAAGGGCATGTACCTTGGTTGTGGGCACATCCCCAGTAGGGGATGTGTAAGAAGCAGCTGATCAATGATTCTCTCTCATCGATGTTTCTAACTCTCTATCCCTCTCTCTTCCTCTCTGTGAAAAATCAATAAAATATATTTAAAAAAGAAAGAAAGAAAGAAAGAAAGGAAGGAGGGAAGGAAGGAAGGAAGGAAGGAAGGAAGGAAGGAAGGAAGGAAGAAAGAAAGAAAGAAAGAAAGAAAGAAAGAGAGAGAGAGAGAGAGAGAGAGAGAGAGAGAGAGAGAGAAAGAAAGAAAGAAAGAAAGAAAGAAAGAAAGAAAGAAAGAAAGAAAGAAAGAAAGAAAGAAAGAAAGAAAGAAAGAAAGAAAGAAAGAAAGCTGGGTCTCGGTGGGACACTGTCCTCTCTGATGGAGAGCTAGCGACAGCGCCACAGACTACAAGCCATGTCTTTATTTTATAGCCAGATGCCATGAAGCAAAGTAAGGGCATGGTCAAGATGTTTACAACATTCTTGTGGGTTTCAGGTCCTACTCAATTACATGCACCTGAACTCTATCAAGCCCACATCACTTAGGCACATGGGGCCACATGTTCGGACCATAGGTTCAAGCTTACAACTATAGCTGTTGGCTATAATTTTGCTGGGAGGGCTCTGCCCTCCAAGCTGGGACTTGCATGTGGCCATCAGAGGACTGAGCCTTCTCATTAGTCCGAGGCTTGAACCTGTCCAAATACTGTAGCCTCTCTCCACAGCAAAAGATACACATGTATAGCCTAAGCCGGTTTGGCTCAGTGGATAGAGCATCAATCTGCGGACTGAGGGGTCCCAGGTTCGATTCCAGTCAAGGGCATGTACATTGGTTGCGGGCACATCTCCGGTGGGGGGTGTGCAGGAGGCAGTTGGTCGATGTTTCTCTCTCATCAATGTTTCTGGCTTTCTATCCGTCTCACTTCCTCTCTGTAAAAAATCAATAAAATATATATTTTTTAAAAAGATACACATGTAAAAAATAAAGGGAAGGCAGCTCCTCATTCAAAGAGGGAGGAAGAAGAGCCCAAAGGGAATGGAAGGATAATAAGGGAGAGGAAGGAGGCAGCCTGAGGTGAAACTTGAACTCAGGAATTGCTATAGTGACCAAATCAAAGGAAATATTGACCAATCAGAGGGGACATTCTAACCTGGCTGGAAGTTGTACATCTGGGGACCTGGCAGTCAACCTTGGACCTTGAAGTCAACCTTAGAATGTGGTCCATTCTGGCTCAAGAACTGACTATTATCATGGAAAGACGGACAACCTTATTGCCCAAACAATGGAGTCCGGCCCCAGCCCGCATTGGCTACTTCCCATGCCTGAGACACCTGTTTGCATATTTCACCATGTAACCTTTGTCCACCCCTCACCCCCATGCCCCGATAAGCAGCTGGCTTATGGAGGGTGGGGGGTGGTGGAGGGGGCTGCAGGGCAGATTCTTATGGGTGACCTGCTGCTCTCCCATACCTGACAGTCTGGGAATAAACATTCATTCATATATGATTCAACTCTGTCTCTGCTTCAGTGGCTCAAGCAGTGACAGGCAGCCGGACCCACTGGTTGTCCAGTTTCAGTTTCAGGTCCAGTCCCTAGTCAGGGCACCTACAAGGAGCACCCAATGAATGCATAGATAAGTGGAACAACAAATTGATGTTTCTCTGTACAATAAAAATAAATAAATAAATAAAAGACAAGGGATTTTAAGTTTCCCTAAGGTGATTTAAACCATCTGTTCCTAGATACCTTTGGTTAGGGAAGATAGTTCTTAGGTCTGATCAAATCATTGAATCAATATCCCTCCCCCAGGAACTGGCTTTTCAGGCCAGTTCACTATGGACATTCCCTTTGCCGAGACCACATTTCACTTGTGGTGACCACATTGCATTATCTCCCCTCCTGGTAAGCATAAAGAAGTCTCTGCCCAGAAAAAAAAAACAAAAACAAAAAAAAACACGCCAAAAGCAGCTGACCTCTGGTTGGTCCAACCAGATCTGAAATATCATGGCTGACATGTACACATAAGGAACTATTTGACATTGAAATTGGGACCCAAAAGAACTGTTGGCCCAGAAAGGAACTCACTACAGACTGATTCATTTGCCTCTCAGCATAACCATTAAGGCTTGTCGCAGTTTAGGTTCTTACAAGGGTACTTCTTGGATCACATGACCTCACACATCTAGAGGAAATAATGAACAACATAGACTGGTGAACAAAAATAGACCCAGAGAAAGTGAAGCAGCAACCAGACTCAAACCTCAGAGGGAAAGTAGGGAGGGTGGGGGTAAGGGGAAGAGATCAACCAAAGGACTTGTGTGCATGCACATGGGCCTAACCAGTGGCCCTGGACAACATGGGGGTGGGGGCATATGTAGGGAGGGGTTTGGGATGAGAATGGGTGTAGAGGGCCAAATGGGAAGATACCTGGACATTCTTTAGATTGTTGCTGACTGGGCCCAGGATATTGGCAGAATCATGTCAGTTGCACTCCTGCCCTGGGAGTGCGGAGATGTTCTTAGTTCCTGGCTTGTGTTTGTCCAGGAGGAAGGAGTGGGTGGGCCCTGGCCCCTCCCAGGCTCCTTATTTTTCTGTGAAACTCCCTTGTTAGATTGGAGTATAAATAGATGTGCTGCATGGCTCAGGAGGTCGTCAGTCTGCCTCTCCAGCAGGGGAGGGTGGCGGCCCTCCCAGCTCCCAGCTTAAAATCTATCTCTGTGTCTTCTCTCTTTATTTCTAATATTTCTCAATCCCTGGCTGCCTCCCCTTAGAACCGGTTCGCTCATCTCTCTTTCCATGCTGGACACGGAAAAGGGAGAACCCGCCACATCAGGGCCCCCCAATGGGGGGATATGGACAATTATGTGATACTGAAAAACGCAACCCCCCCCCCCCACCTCACCTAGCAGTGAGGAAGCTGGAATTTCTCATTGGCATGTGGCCTGTGGTTGCCCTGAGCTGTTCAAAGAATAAACATCTTTTTAAGAAGGCTGTCTGTCTTATCTCAACTCCCAAGGTCCCCCGTTAGTGATAGGAACATAGCTCTTAAAACTGCTCAAGGAAATAGCCCCAATCAGGGCTCTGAGAGTTATAGCCCCTGAACAGTGCTCTGATAGATAAGATAAGATTACCAGGTGGGACTGTTGACTAAATGTAGACCCTCTCATAAAACAAGTAATCAACGAGCCCAGCTCCCCTTTTTGTAATTCCTTTGTTCCCTTCTTCCCCCTCCATGTGTAACCCCTCCTTTGCGTGACTTTTGCCTATATATGCTTGTAAGATTTTCTGCTCGCTGCTGGACTCCTCTGCTCCTGTGTGAGTTACGAGTCAAGCCCCAGCGTGCTGGAATAAAGCCTCTTGCTGTTTGCATCAAGTGACGCCTCCTGCGGTTGATTGGGTCGCCGTCGATCCTTGGGACAGAGTGAGGGTCTCCTTCTGGGGGTCTTACAATACCATAATAAAAATAAATTTTTTTTAAAAGCAGCTGACCTCCATCACTGAGTGAATAAATTCCGAATCCCTTGCCATTCTGGCCTTGTTCGAGTTCCTCCTTCAGAGACCTAACAATAGTCTTGAATTGTATCACCTGGCAGTTAATTGCTCAGCTGATGCTGTCAGCCATTTCCTCATTCCATTTGCCAGGGAATTTTCTTAGTTTCTTACTAAACTGCTTCAGTGACAGTTTGAATTTTAACTAATTTTTGTTCTTTTCACCAGCTAAATACCTAATCTGTTAAAATCTCCTACCTTCCATCGTAATGCCTGGGAGTTCGGATGCTTGATCCCAGTGGGTAGGGCTATTCACCTCCACAGTTTCACCACTCGCTTTCCGTGTTAGGGGAGGAAAAACATCTTCCTCCTGCATTCGGAAACGGATTTTTTGGACTGGAATACAGTGGTGTTCCCCTGGGCAGGACGGTTCCCTGGATTCTTTGCAGGAGTAGAAGAATGAATCCATGGACAGAAGATGGTATAGCAAAGGTGTTAGGTTTGTTGAACAAGTACAGACTCCTAGGTGGGGAGGGGGAAAGAGTCCCACTGAGTCCCTGCTTTCACGGTTTATAAGGTTTATAAAGGCTATAGATTTTTGTGCCTTGATATCCCCTCTGATTGGTCATTATTTCCTTGGACTGGTTACTCCTATCCCTCCCCTCCCCCTCCTTATTGTTTTCCTATTCCCTTTGGATTTTCTTCATATCCTTCTGGATCAAGGGCTTCCTTCCCTTTATTTTGTAAATATAGACCTTTTCCTGTTCCCAGCTTCCTCATTCTATGGAAATACACCGGTTGCAGCTTTCCTGCTCCCCCATTCTATGGAAATATACCTTCTGCTCCTCTGCAGCCCTGTGCTTCCTCCATAGTCCCCTTCATTCCCAAAATTTCCTAAACCCCTAAAAACTTTCACCCCTAAAAATTCCTGGTTTTGTTTTGTGAATGAATGGAGCCTGTGAATTTTGACAAAAGGAAGTGTTAACTTAAAACAAAAACAAAACACAAAGAAAACATTGAAACCTGTTAAGATTTTTTGTGAGTTTATTTGAGCCAAACTATCGACATATACTGGGAAGCAGAACCTCAATGAATTGAGATAATGCTTAGGAGAATGGCGGGTTACATTTGTATTTATACTTTGCAATCAAAGGTGGGCTAAATGAAATTCATTGGTGATAGATTAAGGAGGTGGGATAAAGCAAAGCGGTGGGAAACCCCTGGGATTGGATAAAAAGTAAAATGACTGACACGAACTTAGGTGGCAGCAGGAACAATTAACATGATAATGAAGGAATTTGTGGTATCTGGCGCCATTAGGTTGTGCCCCAGGGACTCCAGAAAAAAGGGAAGTTACAAGTTAACCAGACATTTCAGAGGGTATGTTATCATAGATGCAAAAATGACAGATAGGCTGAGTTAAGGTAAAGGTTGGCCTTGTCAGTGAAGAAACCAGCCTAGGATGTAACTGCCCACCATGACTGTGTTAAGTTAAAGTTTAGTTTCAGACCATCCTTTGTGGTTACTCTAGACCTCCAAGTTTGCAAGATCGCCATGCAGGCCTCCCCTGAGCTTGTCAGCATGTGGCCCCTTTCATCCACAGTAGATTAACGGGAGAAAAGTGATACAAATTTTATTATTTTTGCCAGCACTGGGCTTCAGAGAAATAAGTGAAACCCCAAAGAAGGGAGGGGTAAGGCCTAGGGGCTTAAACAAAGGGAGATAAATTATGGAGAAGTGAAGAGACAAAGGGAAGGGATTGGGGCTGGCAGAGGTGTTCCGGGCGAGGAATGCGTAGTCAGTTAAGGTTGTTGGGTAGGGTTTGTTATGCAGACATCTCAGGCCTTCCTGGTAGGAGAGGGGAACACCTTTACAAATGGAAATTCGTGTCACTTTTCCTTTACAATTTTACATAAACTTTATGCCAGGATTTTAGTCTGAGAGGAGGAAGGCAGAGAGCTCTTCCTGGGTCTTTGGTATCTCAGTTGCCTTCAGCTCAACATAATCCTTATGCCAAAGCCGCATGTTTTAGGGAGGCATATCCTGATCCCCCATCAAAACCAAGTAGTTGTACTACAGCCCCCTCTTCACCCCCAATCTGCTGAGAATGAAAAGTAGGAACTTACTGGATTTGTCTAATTATAGGGCTTTTTAAACTTATTATTTTGCAAGTTGAATTCTTTTCCTCTGTGAACGAAAAGAGCCACATGCTAACCTCATAAGCTCAGGGAAGGCCTGCGTGGCAGTCTTGCAAACTCAGAGACCTAAAGTATCTTACTACCAACAGGTTATAGTGGGCAGTCATTTTCTAGGCCAATATTTTCCCAGACAAAGATCAACTTTGATCTTTACTGAGCCCATTTGCCTTTTTACCTCTAAGATAACATATCTATGAGATGTCTGGGTAACTTGTAACTTCCCTTTTTCTACTTTTAGGGAGACCAATATTGTTGGACCTACCAGAAATGTTGTTGCCATTGGGTAGCTATGGCTTGGGAGCAATTAGAGTATACCGAGTGGACCCAAAAATGTTGAGTTTCCCATGCCGTAGTTAAATGGGTGGAGGTAACTGCAAATGGGCTAGAGTTTGAGTATTCCATAGGCGCGGTAGGGTAATTATAAACATACCCACCAAGTGATGTCAATAATTTCTGAAATGGGGACCTATTGATTTCTTTCTTATTTCACAGACATCCAACCATAAAAGCATGGTTGGTGAGTTCGAGGACATAATATGCTATGACAGATAGGACAGACAGCTACAAGCCTTTTGCCATCATATCCAGGTGTTTTTCTTAGCTATTCATCATTTATCTCTATAACCATACAATATTCATCTAGATTAGATCCAAATACAATTCTACCAGTGGATTTACCAGGGAGATATTCTTGGGGGTGTTTGCCTAAGATGGGTCTGTAAGGTCCCAAGACCCCCGGTGAGTCCGACAGAGTGGGCGACGACCCCAAGTCAAATGCCGAGACCAAAACTTGATGCAAAAAGCATGAGGTTTTAATACAAGCGCAGCGCAGGAGCGTCTCAGGCAGGCAGCAACAGTGCTGGCTGCCTGGAGCGCCGAGTAACTGCAGAACATGAGTTTATAAAGGCAAACACCACACGCAGGTGGGGTTACACATGGAGGGGGAAGAAGGGAACAAGGAAATTCCAAGAAGGGTAGCTGGGCTCGTTAATTACATGTAATCTTGCAAGCCCCTTTGTCTCTCCCCTTCCCATTCCTCTGGGTAAGTCCTCAGGGTAGGGAGTTTCTGGGGACTGATTTCATTCTTGCCTAATCTTCAGCCGTAAAGAACTGACCTCATCCCTGTCTAATCTTTAACCGTAAAGGTCACATCCTGGAACAGGCAGTGGGGAAGGTCAATTCCTCAATCTTGGGGCCCTACATTCCCCCCTTTTCTTTTTAGGTAAGTTCCAATCCTGGAACTATAGGTCTCCATCTTGAGAGAAGGGCAGGTACCTCTGCTAGGGACCCGATGGATTTTTTAAATTCGTCTATAGATTTCTCTAGGGTACTTAAATCCTGGTATATTTGTTGACTTAATTCTTGCTCGCACATTTAGCTTTACTAAGCCTCAGACTTTTTCACTGGCTAGCAAAAATGTTTTTACCACAATACCAAAGTTCCCATTGAAATCCAATTCCCCTCCTGCCGGCATCAAGTCTCCTCCTGGCCTGTGGAGCTCAGGCTAGGGATCTCACAGGTGAGGCCGCTGGTTGCCAGGATCCAGGCCGTTTTCTGTGCAGGAGTGGGGAGTGGTGTAGTCAGGTCTGGGTGCCGTCTACTTCAACAGCCATGGGCCTTTGCAGGTTGGGGTTAGTCTTTGGGGTTTACCCCCACACAGAGTCTCCGGGCCGGAAGGGGTGTACAGGGTCCATGGTGGGCACTGGCAGTGCATCTGCAATAAGCTTATGGGTGGCTCTCTGGGTAAACTGCAGAGCCTGTAAGGACTTGAGCAAGGGAACGGTTACAAATTTTAGTTTCTCCCTGACCCAGGGGAGGATGGAGAGGAAGTTTACCATACATGATCTCAAAAAAGGGGGGGAACCCATCCCAGTAGAGGGTACATCTGGTTCATAAGAGGGAGAAGGGCAGGGGGTTGGTCCAATTTTCACCAGTTTCTAGGACAAATTTAATTAAACTTTTTATAGTCCTGCTCATGCCTGTCCTAAGGCTTGAGCTATACTTTGAGATACCTTGCTACAAAGGCTGGGCTGTTATCTGATCCTATGATTACTGGCAGTCCAAACCTAGAGGCAGTTTCTGTTCTAGTGGGGTATGCTTCAACCTGACCTGAAGTGTTTACAAAAAACAAAAACAAAAAACAAAAGAATTAGCATGTATTTATACCTTAATGTTGGTGGCTTAATCTCTGCGAAATCCACCTCACAATGCTCTCCTGGGGAATCTCCTTGGGGCCCGAATTCCCAGGGGGACCCTCTTACCTTGCTTAGTATTTACCTGTGCACAGACAGTACTTCTAGTGACTATGCTTTTAATTACCTTATCTAAGCTTGGTAGCACCTGTCTTACAGAAGTTCAGAAGACATGGTGACACCTAAGTGGGTAACCTGGTGTAACTGGGCAACTAATGTCTGACCTGAAGCCTCTGGGACCAACAGTCTTTCATCTGGTAGAGTCCACCAACCATCTGGTCCTTTGATGACTTGCTTTCTGTTCAGCCAATTCCTCTTTTTGCTTGGTGCAGGTCGGGGTCCGGCAGGGTTACTAATACTTGTAAAGGCCCCACTGGTTTTGGGCATCTTCCTTAGTAGTTTGGTCTGCGGCTCTATTTCCTCTGGCTTTAATTGTCTCCCCTTTCTGATGTCTTTTGCAGTGCACTATTGCAGCTGCCTTTGGGAGTCAGATGGCCTCAAATAAGGCTAAAATAATGTCCTTTCTGGCTGGAGTTGGTAACCCTCTTTCCCGGGGGATGGCACTGTGTCCCCATCAAAGGGCCTGGATTAAGGAAAAAGTTCAGGAACTGTGCCCAAACTGTGTGGTCCATGGTGACTACTGCTGCCCCGGCATATCAGATCCCATCCTGTACGTAACTGCTCCCATCCGTGAACAGTACCTCGTCTGGTGATGATGGCAGGATATCTGTCAGTACTGCGTCTGTTACCTCTATGCAGTCATGAATGGGTTCCTCTGGATCATCTGGAAGCAGGCTGGCAGGGTTGATGGCCAGTGTCTTATGGAACCGGACACAGTGCTGGTCCGGGAGAAGAGCTTGGCACTGGGTGATTCTGGTGTTTGACATCCATCTCTCTGGATCACTCAAAGAGGGCCTCAATGGCATGGGGTGTTGTCAGGGCTAGCTCCTGGCCCATAGTCTGCTTATCTGCCTCCTTCACCAGCAATGCTGTAGTGGCCACTGCTCAGGGCACACTGGCCACTCTGCTGCCACAGGGTCTAGCTTCTTAGACAGATAGGCATCAAGTCTCTTCCAGGGACCTAGAGTCTGAGTGAGAACCCCTTTTTTAATGCCCCTTACCTCAGTCCCTTGGTGACATCTGGCAAGGCTAGGGCAGGTGCTGAGATGAGAGCCTTCTTTAGCTTCTCAAAGGCCAGTTGTTCCACTTTGGTCCAGCTCAGCGGCTGCATCCCCCAGTGCGTGTTCCTTCCCAGGTCTATGGTCCTTCTCGATGTCCCAGGAAAACAGGCAGTTTGTCTGGTGGCTCTCTGGACTGATATCTTCTTAGAAGTCCCATTGGCTCTGTCAAGACTGAATAAACTGCCCAAGTGTTCACCAGTAAGTTAATAGGTTAGCCTCTCACTTGTAAGGTTACCCATGGGGGCTTAATGAAAAGGAGCCCCAGTCCTGTTAGTCCTCTTCCTCTATGTTAAAAAAAACTCCTGAAGTCTAAGTCTCCCTTTCTTGCCTCTCTAGCTAATATGCTAGGACATCCTCCCTTGTAGTGCCTTTGTTTCCTACAATAGGCACACTAATTCTTTCTTATTTACTACTGGCCTTTTCCTCCTTTCAACCTTTCTCTGTTCCCCTTCTCATCACATGCACAACCTTCACAAAAATCTTCACTATTTTAAATTAGCCTTCAAACTTTCTCTCTATGTCTTTCAAAAACGCAAAACCATGCCTTAAACCTTCCATTATTAAAAAAAAAATACTTAGAAAAGGAAAGAGGGAAGAGAGAGCAGGCTCAGCCCCCTGTTCCCAGGCCTCCAGCCGCTTGAAATTTAAAGTGACACATTTTTCCTACAGATAAGGATCTCAGTTTCTGATAAGCCTGAAAAGAAGAATGGGGGAATTACTAACTGCACTTTTAAGCTCCTTAAGCCCCCTAACAGAACACGGTGAAAAGTGTCCAAGCAGTCATGGGGGTTTGGGGGGTCTTATTGGGGTACAGGGGTGTCACAATAGAATTTCCCTCCTAGTCACCCACTCCCTCCAGCTACTCTCCTGCTGATGAAGGTGGCGCAGGGGAACTGGTGACCCTTACACTGAAATCAGACTCCCTGAATGTTCTGAAAAGTTCTTCAGCTCGACTGTGTTTCCATTAATATTATTGATTTTAAAACCATAACTTAAGAGTTGACATACACACACCAGGACCTAATTGTCCTCAAAAATATTTTCCTTTCCTTCTAAAGATTTTACGAAGTACTGTAATCACTAATCACATCAAATTTAAATGACCAATTGAGACAAACAGTTCTGAAACCGTTCCTCCACCACTAATGATAACTGGGTGGCGGCAGGTGTCTGAAATAAGATTCATTTAGTTTTTGAGCTTGCTGGGCAGACTTGGTGACTTTGCCAGCACAAGCTTCCTTCTTGTAAATAGTTAACTTAAGAATCTGCTTTTAACTTTTTGTACCACAATTGTTACAACTTCATACCTTCAAATTAATAAACATACATAGAACTTTTGTTAGGCCGGCCGTTTTCCCTCTGGCAGAAAGCAAGCACCCCTGGGGGAAAAAAGTTCCCCGTGGCCACTTGGGGCGGTTTGCTAGCCGTCAGAGCACTTAGTTTTAAACAAATTAAAAGTTTCTTTCTCCTTTTCTTCTCTCACAGATTTTCACACTTACATGAACAAATAATTATACCCAAGCAGACAAACAAAATATCAAACAAACATCTGTACTTATACCCTTTCAATAACAAGTAACATTATAGTGTTTCAGCAAAACAGAAATGGCACTCATGTTGGACAAAGAAACCAAGACTAATACTCTAGGAACCATGAGAGGAAAGTTATCTTACAGACCGGCATTGACCTGGGAAAAAGTGTGGTTAAGTCAAAAGCATTAATATAAGACAGAGACAAAGAACAAAAAGCGATGCAACAAGACACCAGGCCCACACGAACTTACACAGATACAGAATACCAGACCAGATGAGGGATGATATCCCTCCCAGAGACCAGACGAGGGACGATATCCCTCCCAGACGCCAGCCCGGCCGGACACGCAAGTGCCCGTTGCCGGCCAGCTACCAGAAGTGACCAAGACCTCTCGGTCACCACCCGTCCCTGGGGCGTCCCCCAGGGTGACAGCTTTTCTGGTCAAAGACCCTTCAACCAGAGGTGCCGATTTCTCACGGTACAGACACCCTGTCCCAGACGAGGGATGATATCCCTCCCAGATTCCAGAGAACACAAAAAAAACGAACAGAGGACAAGACAAACACTGAGCGACTCCGGAGTCTGCTTACCTCCAAGACTGATCTTGGCGCTTGAGGGGTGGTCGCCCCAAATCCCGGACGAGCCCCCAAATGTAAGGTCCCAAGACTCCCAGTGAGTCCGATGGAGGGGGCGACGACCCCAAGTCAAACGCCGAGACCGAAACTTGATGCAAAAAGCAGGAGGTTTTATTAGTACAAGCGCAGCGCAGGGGCTTCTCAGGCAGACAGCAACAGTGCTGGCTGACTGGGAGCGCCGAGTAATTGCAGGACATGAGTTTATAAAGGCAAAAACCACACGCAGGTGGTCTGTAAATCAGGGAACTATGTTAACAGTTAATATTTGGCTCATAATAGTTGACAGTTGACTCATTTCCCGAGGAGGCCGGATGGTCTGTTTTAGCAGGCCGATCCCAGAAACAGATAAAATACAGCTATAGTCCTCCCAGAAACAGATAAAAAAAGCTATAGCCCTGCGGTTAAGGAGGCTGGATGGTCTCTTCCTGACAGGTACATTCCGAGGTGGTCAGCTCAGTTCCCAGGGGGAGAATTCCACAGCGGTCAACCTCCCTTGAGACCTAGCCCTGCTTTAATATTTGTCATAAAATATTGCATTCTGGCTTTTTGCATTTCAGGGTAGGGAGTTTCTGGGGACTGATTTCATTCTTGCCTAATCTTCAACCGTAAAGAACTGACCTCATTCCTGTCTAATCTTTAACCTTAAAGGTCACATCCTGGAACAGGCAGTGGGGGAGGCCAATTCCTCAATCTTAGGGTCCTTACAGTATCTTTAATTAAAATAAAGTAAATTTATTCAGTAAAACTTACAGGTCTGATATTTTATTGGTTTGATCCAAAAGCATAGTTTTTGTCTTTTTTGAAATTCTACTGCTGTTGAAAAATTTGGCTATCTTTAAGAAATATATTGTTTTTGTCCTTCTTATAGGTGAAAACCCTTATAACATTTAATATATATGTATATATAAAATATATTAATTTTTATTTGCTAAAGCTTTCCATGTAATTTCAAGTATCACTCAGTTTAATTTAAAAAATATTTATTTTAAGAGAGAATAGACTTTTGAAAAACATTTTGGGGCCCACAAAATGTCAAAGTCACTCTCGGTCTTGATTATATATATATATATATATATATATATATATATATATATGCCTCAAAGATTGTATAATTAAATTATCTTAAAGGATATCAATTACATTTAAACTGAATCACAGAATTAATCTTCTTTAAAATCAGACCAATAATTAATATATTTTAAATTCCTAATTATTAGAGAAAACACAATATTTTATTTTCTCAAAACTATATTTTTATAGTTTAGGTATATAATTATCATATTTATATAATTTCTTCTAATTCAATATATACTTAGAACTTTTAAAGCTGGCAAGTTAAATATATTTAGTATTTCCTAGAGTAATAACACTTTATATTTTTAAGAAAAATACAAGACATAATCAATTAATAGAGTCAATTCTGTCCTCTAGGTTTTTTATGAGGTAAATTTAAACTTTAATTTTTATTTGCTAGTAGCTCTGGAAAACTATGTTTGGTTTATTTGAATGTAAATTACCACATTCTTTAAGATGGCTACTGGCAGGACATCGACCTGTCTGCTGGGGGAAGAGCGTCTATCCTTTCCTCCATCAACAAAGGATGTAGCCAGTTACCTGGACTACTTAGATATTTATAATTTATACATTATTTATTTATCTATATTTTAATAATTTCTTTGAGATTCTAGAGTCAATTATAATTATTTTAAAGCATTTACTTTGGATAAATTCTATGATAGAGACAAATTTACTTATTTTCTTGAAGGCCTTAAGAGTTAACTTTTTAATAAAGTTCACTAGCATTTTTAAAACTACTCTTTATTATGGAAATGCAAATCCTGTTGCTGGAATTAGCTTGAATTTCTTTCAAGAAGAATTTTTCGCCATTTTTCTCAGGAAAAAGAGCCAGCTCTGGGTTTTTCATTTCTGTAGCCCTTGTAAAGAGTTAAGTCCAGTTCAAGACCTATCTAATATTCGAAATCGGATGTGTGCACATTTTGTCTTACACTAGCTTTCTCTTTTCACGTGTACAGATATCCCAGATGCATTTCTAAATTTTTAAAACTTTTTCATGGCGAGAAAGAAAACTTTTAATTTAATATACTAGGAGAGTGGGCTTCTATATTGGATTGCCACGTGTCTCTCCCTTCCCCTAAATCCTGCTTACTTCAGGGGAAGTTTCAGCAACAGATCTGGCTGAATTTGTTTTCATATTTAAAAGATAGACAGATCTCAAATTTTTTCTTTTTCTTTTTTCTTTTTTTCTTTTGGCTTTCTGAAGTAATAACTCACACCCAATTTGGCCAAGATTTGCATTTCCCTGTAAGTTCTCTTATAATTTTTAAACAAGGCATTAAGTAATCTTATTGCAAGTAATCTTATTGTGGGAGAGCAGATAGCCCTGCCCTCTCCCGCTGCCTTTGAATTTCTCTGAACCAGAGGCAGTTTCAGCTGTGGAGTTCCACTTATTAAATTCCATACACAAACTAAGATTCTAATTTGAACAAGAAACAACATTATTTTGTGATCACATAGACTTTAACATTTGCCTCTAAAGGGCACTTTCACTTTGTCCCATGCTTTACTCCGGGCTATCAATAAATTGCTCCTCCCTTACCTTAACGAGTGCACTCTTTTGTCTGGAGGAGTTCCTCACCGTCTGCTTCCCAAGTCCTCAGGTCCCTGGATTCGGGCGCCAATTGCCAGGGCCGGCCTGGCAGGTTGAACCGGGCTGAGGTAGGGAGGTGGGAATTGAGAAAAGAAAGAGAGACAGGAAAGCGGGATCCGGAGGACTACGAGTCATCAAGGAACTGTAGTAAATTTATTAACTGCGCAATGCTTTTTATGCACAAAACACTAATTAGGAGGTCTGTTAAGAGGAGTGTATTCTTTGTTCCTCTTGATCTCTAAAGGAGAGATAGAGCCGAAGGACAACTTCTTAGTACAATAAATCTCAGTAGATAAATACAGACTTCTTGGCAAGCCATGAAAGGTTGCTCTCATTCTACTGATAGTAGCCATCCAAACAAGTCTGGGGAAACTGTGTGGGTAGGGGGCCAGCCCTGCTAGCCCCCTCAGATGCAAGGACCTTGTCAGCTTACATCCTGGCTCCAACAACCTAGCAACTACCTATAAGTTGCCCATTCTCTCTTCAAAAATCTAATACCCATTTCACACCCCCTTCCTTGTCCAGTAATGTCTCATTGTCTTAGGAATTTTCAGCCAAAACCAATTTGGGTCAGTGGATAGAGCATGGGCCCGCAGACTGAAGGGTCCCACGTTCAGTTCTGGTCAAGGGCATGTACATTGGTTGGGGGCACATCCCCAGTAGGGGATGTGCAAGAGGCAGCTGATCTATGTTTCTCATCAATGTTTCTAACTCTCTATCCCTCTCTTCCTCTCTGCAAAAAAAATCAATAAAATATATATTTTTAAAAAGATTTTTCATACTTGTGTGAGTTTCCCACGTGTATATATTAAAACCTTAATTTTTCCTCCTATTAATTTGTCTTGTTAGGTGGGCTCTGCTGGCTGTTTCCATTTAAGTTGCATGTTATGAAATAATTCACAGAGAAGAGTAACTGAGAAAAAAAAAAAAAAAAGGACTTTTTCACTTTCCAAAGGAGGAAAAGGGCCCAGAGCTATAGAGAGCGAATGAGCCTGTCTCTGTGAGGGTGAAATATGGTAGCAACCATTCTTGGGTAAAAACTGATGTTTGAATTTTAACCCTGCTATTTTGGCTTGGGCATTTGGTTACTTGCCTAAACATAGGGTAGTTACCTCAGCTTCCAGGTGGAGACCTGGAAGCTAAGGCAATTTTCCTGTGCCTGGGACCAGAATCACAGGAGATAGATTCCCACTGACTCAGTAACTTCAGGGGTAGAAACTGTAGATAACCTTTTGAGATTAACCTCTGAGCTCTGCTTCTGTATTACCAGCTATCGCAAGATAGGGCCACTTTCCAATGTTCCTTGTGGGCTGTTCCCAGCCTTTAGAATTTAGAATTAGAACAAAGGAAAATCCCTGTGTTTTGGATCTTTAAAAAGACTGCCTACATGCCGAAACCGGTTTGGCTCAGTGGATAGAGCATCGGCCTGCGGACTGAAAGGTCCCAGGTTCGATTCTGGGCACGTACCTTGGTTGCAGGCACATCGGGGATGTGCAAGAGGCAGCTGATCGATGATTCTCTCTCATCAATGTTTCTAACTCTCTTTCTCTCTGTAAAAAAATCAATAAAATATATATATATTTTTAAAAAAGACTGCCTACACCTGGAACAGGGTGGTTGTGTGGACTCCACCTGCGTGTGGTGCTCTTGCAGCTGTCCTGGCCAGTTTTTCAATAAATCCTTGCCTGCTTTTTGTAATCAATCATCAGCCTCCAGTGGTCTTATTTTGAACCCAGGGTTTGACCCCACAACAAGGGTCTAGGATTCTTAAGGGCTTCTTAAAGGTGGGGCTCTATCCTCAGGGTTTTAAGGGTGGAAATTTTAGAGGAGGTCCAGGGGACAATCTCAATGGACTATTTATCAGCTTGATTGGTCAGTGCTATTAGACACTTTCTTGGGCTCATTATGCCCCGCTGGGAGCTCTTGCCACTCCCAACGATTTTCCTGTTATTCTCACTGTAGGTTTCAGGATTAACTGCCTTCAATTTACAGTAAACCACCTTACCCAGTTTCCAGTGGACTGCCTCTACCTGGCCCTCCCTGCACCTGGTCAGAGTGAGTGGTTATCCTGACTGACCTTTACAAAAGACATGAATATCCTGCTCCCCCCACTCTGCTCCATTGACAATGACACTTGTCTCAGCCACTGTGAGATAATGTAATAGCATTTCTTAAACTCTCACAACGTCTCTTAGCCTGGCTCTTTCAGCATAGACCTAATATTTCATAGCCGAAACCCGGGCTAGCTGAGGGAGCCTGTGGGAACCCCTACTCCCAGATGCAGGCTTCTCCAGACCACATCATCCACTTGGATTTCTTGGGTGCCGGAACCTGTAGGCAACGAACAGTACCTGACTGAGGGTGTGAGGATTAGAAAAAGACAGACAAGAACAGATGGGGGTCGGGAGGGCTCAGACCCAAGGCCTGCAACCACGAATTTCATTTTTCCAACCTTTAAATAGAATTCTGAAGGAGGAAATATTTATTTCAGGCAATCATGCAGGTGACCGTTTTTCCTAATATGATGAGTTCCTGGACAGATAAGTTCCTTCAGCACCTGGACCTATTACAACCACCTGGCCTTTATGACCACCTGACCTTTACAACCACCTATCTTCCTCTTATCTTGCAGCTCCTAAAGCAAAGACATCTGCAGTTAGCAGCATTCCTAGGGGTACTAGTAATTTTCCACTTAGGTGGAAAGGGGGGGCACATGAGAGCTGTGTCCTACACCCAAGCCTGCATTCAGGCATATAGGACCCCTGCATTCAGGGTAGCTCCCCACAGGTGGGTAAGAGTCACTTCCTTTGACCCTCTGATTTGCTGGCTTTTGCTTCACCGGGACTAGGTCCCTGGCTCCCCTGTTAGTGGGACACCCTAACAAGTGCCAGGGCAAGGAGTCATTATTCAATGCAGCTGGTCCCGAGGTCAGCCATGGAATCACTTCTTTGGTTTGGTTGCTTTTCTGGGCCTGGAGCTGAAATACAGCTGAGGCCTAGATGTTATGTCTAGGGAAGAAAGGTCAGGGGGGCCAAACCACAGGACCAGCCATAGGCTAGGAGAGGAAAGATCATCCTATGGGGGAGGTCCCACCATACAATTGTTTTTTTGATGGGCACCTAGGGCTTTCCACCCTCATAACCTTCTGTAACTGGCCCATCCATCGTGCTCATGTTTGTCTAACTGCCTAACACAAAGCCACCTCCCAGCCAATGTGACAGAGTACCTAGGAGGACTCACCTCCATGTCATACTGGGTAAGGACCCACTGTCATTGCTTCGAACAAATTCACCATCCTAGTGACTTTATTAGTTTTCCTATGGCTGCTGTAACAAATTACCACAAACTGAGTGACTTAAAGCAACAAAAATGTATTTTCTTCTTATAGTTCAGAGGTTAGAAGTCCAACCTTACGATTGTCAACGTAAAAAACATTCAAACCTATGGAGAATTTCTATGAGTTTGTTTGAGCTAAACTGTCAACAATTACTGTGAAGCAAAATCTCATGGATTGGGTTGAGATAATGCTCTGGAGAATGGCAGTTTTGCACCTTATTTTATACATTACAATCAAAACAGAAGATGTAAATGGGTTACATAAAATCCATTGGTGCTGAAACTGGTTTGGCTCAGTGGATAGAGCATTGCCTGCAGACTGAGAGGTCCCAGGTTTGATTCTGGTCAAGGGCATGTATCTTGGTTTCAGGCACATCCCCAGTAGGGGATGTGTAAGAGGCAGTTGATCTATGTTTCTCTCTCATCGATGTATCTAATTCTCTATCCCTCTCTCTTCCTCTCTGTAAAAAATCAATAAAATATATATTTTTAAAAATCCATTGGTGATAGATTAGGGAGGCAGGAGAAAGCAAAGCTGGGAAGCCTCTGGGATTGGATAAAAAGTAAAATGATAGACACATCTTTAATTTAGATGGGTGCAGGATTGTTAACAGTCAACAATTTCAGTGAAAATGAGGGGATTTATGATCTTTGCAGAACGGTGCCTGTGTTTTGAGGGGTCCAGAAAAAGGACAACCAATTACTTTGACATTCCAACTATGTGTTATCATAGACGCAAAAAGACGATAGACAGCTAAATTAAGGTAAAGATTTCCCTTGACAGGGAAGATACCAGTCTAGCACATGACTACCCACCATAAACTGCTTTTAGTTTTTAAAAAGTTTTCATTTCAGATCATCTTTTGTGGTTGCTTTAGGTCTCTGAAGCTTGCAAGGCCTTCCCTGAGCTAGTCAGGTTAGTATGTGATCCCTTTTTGGCCACAAGATAATTGGCAAGGCTGTCAGCTCTCTCTCCAAAGGCTCTCTGGGAGGATTCTTTGTTACCTGTTCCAGCTTCTGATTCTGTGTTACCTGTTCCAGCTTCCTGTTTTCCTTGCCTTGTGGCTGCATGACTCCAATCTCTGCCTCTATCTTTATACTGGGAATGGATTCATATATGGTGATTTAAAAAATAATTTTCTTCTGTCCATGGCCAACTCTGAGTGACATGCTATCCCCTGCTGACCACCTTGCTCCAGTAAATTAGCAACTACCCAGGAAACAAGGTATTTCTAATTCCCCTATCCCTTAGTAAAGATGGCTTTAAAAAACACACACACATTTATTAAGGCATTATATGTGTACATATCTTACCATTGCCCACCCTGATTCATGCCCCCCCGCCCCGAGTTTTGCATCCAACTTCCTTTGGTTGATCTCTTATCTCCCCCACCTCTCCCTAAACTTCCCGCTTTAATTTGACAGTCTGTTTGATGCTTTACTGTATCTGTATCTATATTTTTGTTCAACAGTTTATAATGATCTTTGTTATCTATAAATGAGTGAGATCGTGTGGTGTTTTTCTTTCATTGACTGGCTTATTTCACTTAGCATAATGCTCTCCAGCTCCATCCAGGTTGCTGCAAATGGTAAGAATTCCTTCTTTTTTATGGCAGTATAGTATTCCATTGTGTAGATACACCATAGTTTTCTGATCCAGTCATCTGCTATTGGGCACCTCGGCTGTTTCCAAATCTTAGCTATTGTAAATTGTGCCGCTATGAACATAGGGGTGCATATATCCTTTCTGATGGGTGTTTCTAGTTTCTTAGGGTATATTCCTAGGAGTGGGATTACTGGGTCAAATGGGAGTTCCATTTTTAGTTTTTTGAGGAAACTCCATACTGTTCTCCAAAGTGGCTGCACCACTCTGTATTCCCACCAGCAGTGCATGAGGGTTCCTTTTTCTACACATCCTTGCTAACACTTGTCGTTTGCCGATTTGTTGTTGATAGCCATTCTGACAGGTGTGAGGTGGTACCGCATTGTCGTTTTGATTTGCATCTCTCGGATAATTAGTGACTTAGAGCATGTTTTCATGTGTCTCTTGGCCTTCCTCCTTAGTAAAGTTTTTATTATTAGCTTTCTACCATCTATAATAATAAAAGTATAATATGCTAATTAGACCAGATAACTTTCCAGATGAAGCCAGAGCTGCAAGGGAAGCCTGGGTCCTGGATACCTGCTGGCAGCTGGAAGGAAGCCTGTGTCCAAGGTGCCAGAGGGAAGCCAGTGTCAACAGCTGGGGGAAGGAAGGCCTACTCTTGCATGGATTTTGTGCATTGGGCCTCTTGTATACTAATAAGGACTTGCTTTGTCCTAAGTATGTTATCTTGCTAATGTCTGACAATGGCCCTGTTCACAGTGAAATGGCAGCAGAATGTAACTGGCAATTGAACCTCAGTTCAGCAGCCTTGGCACTTGAGTTCTGGCTAAGAAAGAATTCAGAGCCAAGACTCAAACTATAAGAGTAAGTTTTAGAAAATCAGAGGTAGAAGTGAGCCATAGAAGAAGTGAGCCAGCTGGGACACATGGGCTTGGGGAACAAGTTATAGAGGCAAAAGGTTCCTTGGAGCTTAGGAGAATGAGAAAGGCAAGGAAAACAGGCTTGTGGGAAGGAGTGGGGAAAGGCTCCTATGTGCTCTAGAGAGCTCTGATCAGTCCTCCATCCTCAAGGCTTTTAAGGGTGGGGATTTTTAAGGGAGGTCCCAGGGGATCTCAATAGAATATTCATCAGCTTTCCAGGTGTGTCCTTCCAGGGTCATGGTCTCACTGATTGGTCTGTGTCAGGGCTCCCTTTAACCCTTTGGAGGGGGTTAACTGCTTATTTCTAGATGACCTATGGTGATGGTGTCTTGTTGTCTCCTGTACTAATATATGCCAGAAGCCAATTCCAGCATGTCAGTAGGGCTGGATCATATGGAGATGGCTGAGGACATTTCCTCAAACCTAAAAGGGATGCATAAATGATTACTAGACAGGTAAGGGTATCTTAATCTACATGTTACTGCCTCCTACTAGCTAAACACCTAAACTGTAGGCAATTCACCAATCTGACAATGAATTCTGTGTACCAAACCCTGGCCTTTGAAGTGTCTATCTACCTTGGACAATTTGTGTTTAGTCTTCTCAACTAAGAGTGAGGCTGCTTTTCCTCTGCCTGAGGACACCCAGGTCTCAGTGAGGGAGCCATCGAGGCTGTGGAACAAGGAATCTGCTAGAGGGCTAGACTTGGCCTAGTGTGGCAGAGCTGGTGGAGAAGGCTATGCAAACTGTGTCGAGTCTAGTATTGGGCCAGGAGTCACTAGCGGTCAGCCAGGTGGCAGTGGTGTAGGAAGAATGGATGTGGATAAGAGCGAGAACAAACCTGAAGTGTTATTGTGAAACCATGGGATTCACAGGTCTAAAGGAAGAGCACAGAGCAGCATGCATCGGTGCTCTGTACTTGGACAAGCAGAGACAGCTCTGGGCAAAGATGTAGGAGCTGCAGGTCCATGTGCCAGCAGTTCAAGCGGGTACAAGCTGCCATGCTGATGCCCTTTATCCATCATAGGGACATAAAATGAGACTGTGGTTTCATTCTGATTCTGAATCTCAAGCAATGTCTCGTGGCCCATGCTAATCTTGAACCAGCCAGGGAAGGACTTCTTGGGAAAGGTTGTTTCAGCTTAGAGACATGGACACAATACAAAGTGACCACACCTGTCTTATGTGGGTCAAAGGCAGTAGAGTGCATCCCTCATTGACCAAAAATTTGGTCCAGAGGTTTGCCTTCTTGTTCACCTGGCAGCTTCCACATCTGCTCTAGGATAAGCCCATCAGATGTGTATTCGGTTTTTGTTGTGGAGCCACATGGCAGGCAAGATAGCAGTGAATTCTTCCTCTTGCACCTGTCCAGTCTCCAGGAGTGTGAATATAGTGGGAATGCAGGACCATGCTTAGATTGAATGGGCTGGGTCTATGACTTGGACAAGCCATCTAAGCTCCCTGGGCCTGTTTCCCCATTTTAAAAATGAACAAGTCTCTTATATCATTATGTGGTAGAACATGAATTACATCAACTGCTGTTTTGTAACTTCATGGATCTGTTGCAAAGTATTTTCCCCCTGCCTATTCTTTAAGCCTGGGCCTCTCATTTCAATGAGCCACCCCATAGCCTTTTCTCACTATACTGAATTTGGTTCTGCTGCTTAAAAGAGGTATGTTTTCCCAGCAAAAGTACCATGTTTTACAGGGTAGGTAAGGTGTTTGCTTCCTGGATTACTTACTGGACTTTACTGACCTTAGGCTGGTTCTCTTCTGATGTCACTAATAGGTAAGTAGAGAATCTTGTCCCTCCAAAAAGTAAGAAACAATGTCTTTTGAGCTATGTCCAAGATGCTTGCTGTCAGCTTTCCAACTTCATCTTATTATTGTAAAAGTTCTTTTGCATGTTGATAGGCACAGTCTTAAGCAGATTTGCCAGCTGAAGAGGTACTTTCATTCTGGTGATGCAGACCCAATCTTGTTGTCTTTTGATTTCCTTAGCAAGTGAACATTAGTCTTTGTCAACCCAAGGAGACAATCCTCCCCAAAGTGAAACGGTTGTCCTGTGCCGCAGGATGCCCTCTGTTGCTCTAAGTAGGAAATGGAACCTCACAGGAGGCAGCTTGTCCCATCCAACCCAGTTCATAATCTGGCTCCAAGTCAGTTGTAATGTTTGAGAAGGGAAAAACACAGGAAACTTTAAAATAACGGCTTTATTTATGACTGAAAATGTAAAGGCATTCACAGAATACCAAGGAAAACTATTTGCTGTTTAGTTTATAAAATCTCAGCCCTGCTGAGGCCTGAACATTCACTAGGTACCAGGAAAGAATGTATCTCTTCAACAGACTTTCACACTAACAGTTTTCTGTTTCCTTGCATACCACAGTTTGTCCCAATGGACCTTAACTTGTACTTAAAAAGTCTGTTCACTTGTTGAGTTCACTGGGCTACATATGCTGGTCACAGCTCCACGTTGGTGCTCCCTCAGGTAGAGGTCTGCACAGGACACATCTGCTGAAGTCCCTATTGTTATGTCCTTTCTTCAAATAATAATGGCAACCAAGTATAAGCAAATATGGGTAGCAATAGGAAACCAGCAAGTTAAAGCCTTAAATCTAAGGCAGACAATTCCATTTTCCTCAACTGAAATAGTGGGTTGGATAACGCTTTTATAAAAGATACTCTATGTTTTGTGTACACAGCACACAATGCTTAACTAATTTTATTATATACATGTATGTATACAGATTTAAGGAAAATCTTCAGACTATTTCCCCAAATGATTTATGTAAGAAAAAAAGAGGGAGGGACACAAACTATTAGCCCTTAGAATTTCAAAAGGATGCAGACATTTTCATAAAATCTTGGTGGACATGCACCCCAGGGATGATTTGTCCTCAGTAAAGAGCTGACTTTCCCTGTACCTATACTGACCACAAGCAGGTCACCAGAAGCTGGTTGCTAACAGAGGAAATGGTGGCTACTTGAATCCTAGGGTTTCTGACAGCAGCAGTTCCATCACCAGTAGTACTGAACACAGCACAGCTTAATGACATGGATCCATGATAGTGTATGTTTTGGAACATATCCATGGGAAATACTTATTAAATCAGAAATTCATGAAACTAGAGGCCATTATGACATAGGGAGGAGGACTGTCCCTACACAAAGGGTTCACAATCTTAACTGGCCCTTAAGACAGCAAATAGTGTTAGAACAACATTGTAAATAAAACTTAAATATGAAAAAAACAAAATATAGTACAATATGTAATTATTGAAGTCTTTTCTTTTACTGAAGAATGTCAGAAAATCCAGGGATAGCTTTTATATCACAAAATGGTCCATATCGCCCAAAAATGTCTTTTGATTGGAGTGCAAAATAGTATCTGTTGGAAGCTAAAAACTGAGATAAAGTACAGGCCATTGGGAGTGGTAAAGCTTTAATTTCTCCAACTTTCCTCCAAATTAACTTAATACCAGGATTCTCATGACACAGGAAGAGGTGGTAGCTTTCCACAGGAGCACACTTAGGATTGATCTTGGCGATGTTCCAAGTCAGGGCAATGCCCCTGGGTTTCATAACCCGTTTCACTTTGAGCTCAGTCTTCTGGGGAGGAAGTGTGTCTCGAACTTTTTCTACTAGTTCCAGTTGTGATTGTGGCGGTGCTGGTAGAGGTGGAAGATGCTCAAAGGATTCAAGAATCTGAAACACATTTATGAAAAGTTTAATGAGCTGAATTGGTGGGTTCTAATTATTTTAAAGTGGTCAACTGCAGTTCTACAACATTATTTCCCATTCGTCAATCCATTTATAAAATAGAAGTTCGGTGCACTCCCCGGCTGGCCTGATGGCCCCAAATGCCCTCCCCTGCAGATTTGTGCACCGGTGGGATCCTTCAGCCTAGACTGCAGGTATTGGGCCAAAATTGGCTCTCCAACATCCTGTGAGGGGTCCTGGATTGTGAAAGGGCAGTTTTTAGGTGACAAACTCTGGAGTCAGGCTCCCTCCTCTCTGATTCCTGGATGCATCACCCGAGAACCACAGCTGCCAAGTCACCACAGCTCTTGTATTGAGTCTACCCCCTGGTGGTCATTGTGTGTCATAGTTTCCAGTCGTCGGTCGAACAGTTGGCTGGTTGCTTAAGCTTTTATATATATAGACTAGAGACCTGCTGCATGAAGTGCTTGCACTGGAGGGGTGGGGATGGTGTCCCTTAGCCTAGCCTGTACCCTCTCTAATCTGGGACCCCTTGGGGGATGTCCGACTACTGGTTTAGGCCCAATCCTGCAAGGATAAGGCCTAAACCTGCAGTCAGATATCCCTCTCACAATTCTGGACTGCTGGCTCCTAACTGCCTGCCTGCCTGCCTACCTGCCTAATTGCTCCTAAACACTTCTTGCCTGCCAGCCCGATGGCCCCCAACTGCCCTCCCTTGCTGGCCATCTTGTGATGATGTTGCACAAGAGTGTGGCTCCACCTAGGCTTTTAATATATAGGATAAGAACAAAAGGATGCTTTGAGAATATGTAAGGTTGGATCCAGTTCTTTTAAGGTTAAGTTTCTTTGACATTTTAGACTTCTACACTCTGGAATATCATATTAACCAGAATGGGTTAGGTTCTAGACATTCTGGATAATAATCCATTTTATTTCCAAATTATGTTCCCAAAACCTGTGCTAACTTATAGAAAAAGTGTGAGTGTATGAGCAACACTTAAAAATATTTTCAGCCAAAATCGGTTTGGCTCAGTGGATAGAGCGTCAGCCTGCGGACTGAAGGGTCCCAGGTTCGATTCTGGTCAAGGGCATTTGGTTGCAGGCACATCCCCAGTAGGGGGTGTGCAGGTGGCAGCTGATTGATGTTACTCTCTCATCGATGTTTCTAACTCTCTATTCCTCTCTCTTCCTCTCTGTAAAAAATCAATAAACTATATTAAAGAAAAAAAATATTTTCAAATTTGTTGAGTAAAATAATGTATGTTTTAATTTTTATAGTTTCTAGAATATTTATTGAAATTATTTGAATTGTATAAGTACACTCACAATAGAACATTTATTTTTATTTTAAATATATTTTACTAGAGGCCCAGTGCATGAAATTCATGCATGGCAAGGGGGTGTCCCCTCAGCTTAGCCTGCATCCTCTCACAATCCAGGACCCCTGGCTCTTAATCACTCACCTGCCTGCCTGCCTGTTCACCCCTAACTGTCCACTCCCTTACTGGCCTGGTTGCCTCTAACTGTCCCCCCACACCAGCCTGGTGGCCCCACGCAGCCTGCTTGTTCAATAGTTTAGTCGCCCCTCACTAACCCCCCTGCCGGCCTGGTCATAGAAAGCCATCTTTTGAGGGCAAGATGGTCAATTTGCATATTATCCCTTTATTACATAGGATTGCTTTAAGAGAAGGAGATAAAAACATCAATGATGAGAGAAAAGTCATTGATTGGCTTCCTCCTACACACACCCAATCGATGATAGAGCCCAATACCCAAGCAGGTGCCCTGATTAGGAACTGAATTATGATCTAGTTCATAAGTCAGCACTCAACCACCAAGCCACATTGACTGGGTACAACAGCACATTTACAAAAGGACATCAAGTGCTTTCTGAGCTAAATATAACCAAAATATTTCTTCATGAGTAAAATGGGCACTTCCATTTCTACTCAATTTGGAATGACTATCCCTTTCAGAGTATTTCATATCAGTACCTGCTCATTTTGGGCCGCAGGGGTTGTTTCTTTTGAAATTGAAACAGATTTCATATATGACTCTAGCACGGATACTGAATTTTCTGTGAACAACACAAGATTTAAAAAGTTAAATTCATCTGTGACATTCAATCACTTAGCCTTTAAGCAATGAATAGTTTACACTGTGATAATTAAATGTGAACTAAAATTATAAAATTGTGAAGAGAAACTTTTGATAAAAATTCAAGATCCAAAATTAGCAAATAGAGAATTTTCCTTTAATGTGTAGTTAAGTCATTATGTAATGGTAACCAGGAAAAATTACGGGAGAGAGCTCCCTGCTCAGTGGTCCCAGAGGTGGATTCTGCTTTGTAAGGTTAACAAGGATATTTGCAAACACAAAGCTATTTACAATCCTGCTTGAATGTGCGATAAACAGTCTTGGGAAAAAGCATGCAGGCTGGGATTGAAGGAATTTCTACTGCTGAGTTCTGTGTTAGCTTAAAGGGAATTACTTAGATGGGAATTGTGGACAGCAAAAAGGGGAGGAGGAGGGACAGAAAGGAGAGTGAAAGAGAGACATTGATAAGAAAAGGAAAAATAGGAAAATGTGGATGAGAAAAGAAAGGGGTTAAAGGTGCAAGAAAGGTTTGAAAACAAGTAGAGATAGTATGAGGATGGTAAGAAAAGGGGTTTCATCTTGGAAAGTTGTAAGGCTGGGTAGAATGCTAACTTCTAAGCATTTCAGAAATTTGAACAATAAGCAGTAAAAAATCATTTTGGATCCATTGTGTGTGCAATGATATACTATTTAATATACTCAATGAAACACCTCTAATTGAAATATATATTTTGTTATGGACAAGTATAATTAAGAGTCTGGATTGTGATTCAAATTTATTACTCATTTTATTTACTATGCTAAAAAACTTTTTGGAAGAGGTAATGACTTTGTGATTATAATTGCAGAAGTCTAAACAAACTTTTTAAACTTTTTATGGTTTCAAAAATCTAGTTATAATTAATTAATCTGTAGGGTAATCACCACACAGGAGCTGACACAAATAACCTTTAAATATTCAAGTGTACAAGTTTGATACAAAAAAAAAATCATGCACTTGTGTGTGTGTGTTTGTGGGGGGGGGGGAGATTGCATTATCACATTTACAGGACATCCATGAAATATCCTAACTATAAATGTAGAAACAGATTCACAGCTGCCTGGATTTAAGAGAAGGAGAGCAGGAAGTAGGTGTGCCTATAAAAAGGTAAGTGTGATGAAATCTTGTAGTGACAGAACAGTTGTGTACTTGATTGTGGTAGCAGTAAAATGAATGTATACATGTGATAAAAAATTGTATAGAGCTATAAACACACACATACTAAAATAAAATTCATAAATAGGTCAAACACATTTTGAGTTGTTACCCTTTTTTTTTTTAATAATAAAACAAAGCTGTTACCTGTGTTGCAGATTGATAGACCTTCTTTAGTCAGATCGATCACACAATCAAGATTATTTTCCTCTTCAGCCTAAAAAGTTAGGTTAAAAAATATATATATTTTTGCCCCAATAGTGGAAAGTTGTTTTTAAAAAGTGAAACACAATTTTAAATTACCACACAGAAGTTAGAGATTGAATAGTTTATAAATATTTATGGTTTAATTTAACCTCCTGTGGAAAAGAAACTAATGAAATACTTTATAGTTTCTGAGAATATGACTAGGCGGAGTCCAAATAAGTTAATTTGGTAAGTATGACTGTAAAACATACTTATCATTAGCTGTTTGCTTTTTTTAAAAATATATTTTTTATTGATATTTTACAGAGAGGAAGGGAGAGAAATAGAGAGCTAGAAACATCGATGAGAGAGAAACATCGACCAGCTGCCTCCTGCACACCCCCCACCGGGGATGTGCCCGCAACCAATGTACATGCCCTTGATTGGAATCGAACCCGGGACCTTTCAGTCCGCAGACCGACATTCTACCACTGAGCCAAACCGGTTTCGGCAACTGTTTGCTTTTTAATGTAAGCTAGACAAGAACCTGGTTATACTAACTCTTAGAACTAACATATTCAAATAAACAACATTCAAAGATAATACTTATTACCTACCCTAACTTCAGTATCAGCATTAGGTGAATTATAACTTTCTGATGTAATTTTTCTAGTATCTGAAAGAAAATTATTAAAATATGAACACTTGGCAAGTTTATTAAATTATTAAATATTTATAGATTTTATATGAATGCTAAAACACAATAATGGAATGCTAATTATCTGCTTATTATACAATCATAAAAAGTAACTCAATTGCCTTTATCTATACCAAAGACTGATGAGCAAGTTAAAATAAAATATAATTTTAGTTCAAAATATTTTGTCCTTCTGAAACTTTACAACTATATTAGCAACTCTTTTTTTTTTTTTTTTTTAAATATATTTTATTGATATTTTAGAGAGGAAGGTAGAGAGATAGAGAGCTAGAAATGTCGATGAGAGAGAAACATCGACCAGCTGCCTCTTGCACACCCCCTACCGGGGATGTGCCCGCAGCCAATGTACATGCCCTTGACCGGAATCGAACCCGGGACCTTTCAGTCCGCAGACCGACGCTCTACCACTGAGCCAAACCGGCTTCGGCTATATTAGCAACTCTTAAAAATCTATCTGTAAATACCCTTTTTGGAAATAAACTTGGAAATGTACACATTTTTGGTTCAGTATCTTTAGATCAGACTATCTGAGATGGCTGAGCATTCTTCATAGAACCAATAAAAATGCCTCAGGGATTCCCTTAAACTATTTTATTCACAATAGCAGCAGTCCAAACCACAGGGGCAATTAAGTAGCTACATACTAATATGTGGAGGCAAAGCTTTCTGAAATTAAAATGCCAATACTCTAATACATCATTAAAAATGAAAAGGAAATGGAGAATTTTGAATGAGCAATGATGGGCCAATCATAGGAAATTTATTTGAAATTTAAGGTTAAGGTATTAATAGTGTATGTAAGTATAGTAAGAACTCTAAAGAGCAACAGTATTATAAAAACACCAAGAATTTAAAAATATATATACTAAAGTATTGCCAAACTTTGCACTGGCTGGATAGTTAAATTAGTTCATCCCACTATAACAAGGTTGTAGGTTCCATCCCTGCTCAGGTCACATTCAAGAGTCAACCACTAAATGCATAAATATGTGGAACAACAAATAAATATTTCTCTCTCTCCCCCATTCCCTAAAATGAATAAAATAAACATAAAAAAACAATAACACCCCACCAACATAGGCCAGAGCAAAAAAGTAAAAATAATGTGTGTGTGAAAGGTTAAGTAGCTATATAACTTACAAAGCCATTAAACAAACAGTAAGGAAACAAACGACCATAAATTGATAAACACAGATTAAAAATAAATTTCAATTATATTGAGAGGTCCTTTATTTACTTAGGTAATAAAAGTCAAATATATCAGTAAATTAAAATATTTTTGAGAGTAGAATTTTATTTTATTAAAAGGTAATATTCAATTCTCTAAACAAATACTGATTTGAAGCTTTTCTAAATTAGTAAATGGAATTTTAATAAATTTAAGATACCTGTTATATTTGATGTAATTGGTGTTGTCAAACTAGAATTTTCCACAGAAATCAACATTAAATCATCGTTACTAAAATGATTAAAAAAAGAAAGAATTAAACATGCATTGTTAGGCTTAAACATATAATCAATAGTTAGAATTCTTCTAACTTAACATTTCCCAGCTGACATATTTTAATCTAATAAATGTGTGTGTGGGGAGGAGGGAGTGATAAAATCAAATACCCAAGAAATTCCATGTATTTCCAATTAATGATATGACCAATAATAATGGACAATTAATATTCAGTAGAGATCTATTTACAATGAATCCAAATACATTATAAGATACAATATACATAAAGGTACAAAACATAAAATGTCAACCTAACATATATACTTGTCTTCAAGTGAAAGAAACCCATTAAGATACTTGACTCTTTTAAGTTATAAAACCCTAATTATGGTTATGAAATACCCTGAATTAAAGATTGTCTTCTGCTCCCATTTGACCCTGACACCACTTTTATGATTTAACATTTAAATCAGAATTTTTGTTAAAATCTTGAGTATTGGGGAGATAAAAATGGAGGTGGAGTAAGTGGATGCTGCTGGGACATGCTCCCACGACTAAACTGAAATACAGAAAAAAATTCTTGAATAATCAACTGAAGCTTTACTGGAAAGAACCTTGATACAAAAAGACTGAAAGTGGAGAACACACAGACTGGTAGGAGGGCTGGAGGCTCAAAAGGGATGGCTGGGTTTCAAAAGAGAGCAACTGAATTTCTGGAGAGATACTTCAACTGTGGGGGTTTGTCACTGAGAACTTTGGGATCTAATCCCCAGAGAGCATCAGAACTGAGATGGGCACCAGCATAATATCTGCTATGAAAAACAGCAGGGTTGTTGTCTGCCAGGGAGAGATGGCTGGAAACATAGGCACACTAAGGGCCAACCCACAAAAATCCCTGTAAAGCTACTCACCCTTGTGCTTGGCCAGAGGAAGGGCATAGTGGACTACAGCTATGTGAGCAAAAGCCAAGTTTAGGAACCCTGAGTTTAGATCAGAGAAGGCAGATATCCCTGGTCTCCTGTGCTCAGCCATTCCCTCATGCTACAGAGGACATCTTTCCAAAACAGATAATTGCTATACAGGTGGTTTTTGCCTGTGGGGAACATAGTTGACCCACCCTATTAGAAAACACCTTGCCCTACAGTGTGGAGTTTCTGAGACTCATTTAAAACTCAGAGTATCAATTAGACTCTAGTGGAAGCAATTGCCACTCCCTGTTGGAAAGACTCTCTCCACACCTGTGGATGATTGCCTGAGGGGTATTCAAGACTACAGGCAGAGGCAGTCTCTGGAGGCTTTGCTTTGAGTCTGTGACTGACCTAATTAGTCAGAAACAGCGGTTGACACTGTCCTGCACTAGAGAATGAGAGGCCTATCAGATTTACATAATACATAGTGTCCCAAACCCAAACAGGCAGCCAAAATAAGGAAATAAAGAAACCCCCAAGTGAAAGAATAACATAATTCTCTAGAATAGTGTTTCCCAAAGTGTGGTACGCATACCCCCAGGTGTACAGGAAGTTTGGTGAAGGTACGAGTTGCACCGGAGTTTGATGGGGATATGCACTGCACTGTGTTTAGCTGTGCCTAATTCTACGTTCTCATGAGTCAAGTCAATTTCATCCTTCTCATTGATCCAAATAAATGTTATTTATAATATAACTTTTAGTTATATTTTATTATGAATAATTTTATTTTTCGTTTATTATTATTTTGTGTATGTACCAAAAAAAGAAAAAATATTTTGATTGTTATTAAAATACACACATGGTTTTTTTTTGACGAGGGGTACTCAGTGAAAATTATAGAAGGGGTACACATATGTCAAAAGTTTGGGAAACACTGCTCTAGAAGAACAGTTAAAGGAAATGGAGAGAAGAAATTTGTCTCTTATAGAGTTCTGAATAATGATGGTAAAGGTGCTCAACAGCATAAGTAAAGATATAGTAACTACGAAAACAGAAATAAAGACCGACAGTACAAACAGAGAAGACATCAGAAAGAATACACAGCTGATTAATGGAACCTGAGGATCGAATCAATGAATTAGAAGATAAGGTAGAAAAAAAACAATCAGAAAAACAAAAAGATAATTATTAAACAGGAGGACAGCTGAAGGGAGTTATGGGACAACATGAAATGTAGCAATATTTGAATAGTAGGTGTGTCAGAAGAGGCAGATAGGGAGAAAGGGATAGAGAATGTGTTTGAAGAAATAATGGCAGAAAACTTCCCTAACCTGATGAAGAAAAGAGTAATACAAGTTCAGGAGGCACACAGAGTCCCAAGCAAGATGAACCGAAACAGGCCCATGCCCAGACACATTATAATTAAAATGACAAATAAAAACAAAGTGAGAATCTTAAAGGCAACAAGAGAAAAGCAAATTGTCACCTGCAAAGGAGCTCCCATAAGGCTGCTATCTGATTTCTTATCAGAAACACTACTTGCCAGGAGGGAATGGCATGAAGTACCCAAGGTACTGGAAAGCAAGGATCTGAAACCAAGATTACTATATCCAGCAAAGCTATTGTTAAAAATAGATGGTCAAATAAAGAGCTTCCCAGACAAAAAAAGGTTAAAGGAGTATAACAACACCAAACCAAGAAATGTTAAAGGGACTGCTGTATTGAAAAAAAGATATATAGAGAAACTTAGCCATTCAGAATTAAAGTGGAAATGAATAAGAATCTTATATAATAAAACCCTAACATGCAAACTGACTGAAAGGCAGAACAACTGGTCGCTATGATGTGCACTGACCACCAGGGGGCAGATGTGCAATGCAGGATCTGTCCACTGATGGTCAGGGGATCCCACAGGGGGAGCGCCATGCAGCCAGAAGACGGGTTTACAGCTGGTGAGTGCAGTGGCGGTAGTGGAAGTCTCTTGAGCTTCTGCAGCAGCTCTAAGGAACCTTCAGGGGATGTCAAACTGCCAGCTTAGGCCCCAACCCAAGGGGTCCCAGACTGTGAGAGGTAGCTGAGGGACCCCCAACCTCCCAGTGCAGGAATGTCGTGCACCATGTCTCTGGTCTATTAATAATAAACCTAAATGTAAATTAATTAAATGCCACAATCAAAAGATGTAGAGTAGTTGAGTGGATACAAAAGCATGACCCAATTCATGCTTTTGTATCCATCTATGTTGTCTACTTAAACTATTTAAACCTACAACTAAAAGAACTAGAAAGAGGACAACAAGAAAATGACAGAAGGAAGGAAATGAAAAGTACAAAAAAAAAAAATCAATGAAACCAAGAGCTGGTTCTTTGATAGAATAAACATTGATTAACTGTTACCCAAACTTATCAAGAAACAGAGAGAGAGGGGACCCAAACAAATAAAAAGAAACATAAAAGATTGTAAGAAAATACTAAAACAATTACATGCCAACAAACTGGACAACCTGGGGGGAATGGACAAATTCTTAGAAAATACAATCTTGCAAAACTGATTTAGGAGGAATAGAAAAGCTGAGTAGGCCAGTAACAACTGATGAAATAGAAGCAGGAATCTAAAAATTCCCACCAAAAAGCCCAGGTCCAGATGACTTCACAGGGGAGTTTTACCAAACATTCGAAAAACTCACATTTGTACTTCTCAAACTATTCCAGAAAATCCAAGAGGAAGGAACACTCCCAAGCTCTTTTTAAGAAGCCAGCATCATCCTAAATCCAAAGCAAGTTAAAGACACTACAACAAAAGAGAATTACAAGCCAATATGTCTGATGAACATTGATATTAAAATTGTCGAAAAAATACAGCAAATCGAAACCAGAAAAATATTAAAAAGGTCATATACAATACCAAGTGGAATTTATTCCAGAGTACAATATTTGCAAATCAATAAATGTGATACTTCACATAAACAAGTTGAAAGACAAACATCACATGATCACAACAATAGATGCAGAAAAGGCATTCAACACATTATTGATAAAAACTCTCAGCAAGGTGTGAAGAGAAGGAAGCATACCTCAAAGTCATATAGATCAATGGAACAGAACAGAGAACCCAGAAATTGACCCAAGGGATTACATTCAATATTTTACTAAAGAGGAAAAAGCATACAAGACAGTCTCTTCAATAAATGGTGTTGGGAAAATTGGACAGATACAATAAAACAAAAAAACCAAAAAAAAACTATACCACCAACATATACTATACACAAGAATAAACTCAATAGCATAAATGACTTAAATGTAAGTCGTGAAATCATAAAAATCCTAGAAGAAACTATAAGAAGCAAAATCTAAGACATCTCTTATAGCAATATGTTTACAGTTACATCTCCTAAGGCAGTGTTTCCCAAAGTGTGGTACGCGTACCCCCAGGTGTACAGGAAGTTTGGTGAAGGTATGCGTTGCACCGGAGTTTGGTGGGGATATATGCACTGCACCGTGCTTAGCTGCACCTAATTCTACGCCATGAGTCAAGTCAAGACAGTCTTGTGAGGCGTGAGATGGTCTGGTATGCAAATAAATGTTATTTATAATATAACTTTTATTTATATTTTATTATGAATAATTGTTTTTCATTTATTATTTTGTGTATGTACCAAAAAAAGAAATATATTTTGATTGTTATTAAAATACAACCATTTTTTTTAATGAGGGGAACTCAGCATTATGAAAATTATAGAAGGGGTACACATATGTCAAAAGTTTGAGAAACACTGTCCTAAGGCAAAGGAAACTAAGGAGAAAATAAACAAATGGGACTATATCAAAATAAAAAGCTTCTGCACAGCAAAAGAAACCATCAACAAAACAAAAAGGGAGCCTACTGTAAGGGAGTACGTATTTGGCAATGATACACCTGATAAAGGGTTAATATCCAAAATATATAAGGAAGTTAAACAACTGAACATAAGAAAAACAATCCAATAAAAAAAGACAACCAACCTAAATAAAACTGTATTTTATTTATAACTCTCTATTTTTGAAAGTATTATGTTATGTCCTCTCCACCACCCCATTGGCCACCTCAAGCATCTTATTGTCCATAGTAATACATATGTGCATAAAAGGCTTTTAATTACGTCCCACCAGCCCATACTCCCCCACCTTCCCTCTGAGATTCGGCACTCTATTCCATGCTTCCATGTCTCTGAATCCATTCATCAGTTTGTTAAATTCCACAGATGAGTTCAATTGTGTGATACGTGTCTTTCTCTGATCTTTTTATTTCACTTGCCATGATATTCTCCAGGTCCTTCCATGCTGTCTCAAAGGGTAAGAGATTCTTCTTTCTTACTGCTGCATAGTATTCCACAGTATAAATGCACTACAACTTCTTTATCCACTCTTCTACTGATGGGCACTTGAACTGTTTCCAGATATTAGCTATTGTAAATTGTGTTGGTAAGAACTTGGGGGTGCATACATTCTTCCTGATTGGTGCTTTGGGTTACTTAGGACAGTGGTTGGCAAACTCATTAGTCAACAGAGCCAAATATCAACAGTACGACGATTGAAATTTCTTTTGAGAGCCAAATTTTTTAAACCTAAACTTCTTCTAATGCTACTTCTTCAAAATAGATTAGACCAGGCCATGGTATTTTGTGGAAGAGCCACACTCAAGGGGCCAAAGAGCCACATGTGGCTTTTGAGATGCAGTTTGCTGACCACAGACTTAGGATACATATTCCTAGATGTGTGGTCAAATGGCAGTTACTTATTTAATTTTTTGAGGGAACTCCAATATGTTTTATGTAATGGTTGCACCGGTCTGCATTCTCATCAGCAGTGTACTAGGATTCCCTTTTCTCGACATCCTTGCCGACACTTGTCATTTGTTGATTTATTGATGGTAGCCATTGTGACAGGTGTGAAGTGATATCTCATGTCAATTTAATTTGCTTCTCTCTGAACATCAGTGACTTTGAGCATTTTTTCATGTCTCTTGGCCATCTGTATTTCCTCTTTGGAGAAGTATCTACTTAGGTCGTTTGCAAATTTTAAAATTGGATTGTCTTCCTTTAGTTCTGTTAATATTAACCCTTTATCAGATGTATCATTGCCAAATATGTCCTCCAATACAGTGAGATCTCTTGTTTTATTGATGGTTTCTTTTGCAGAAGCTTTTGATTTTGATGTAGTCACATTTGTTTATTTTCTCCTTAGTTTCCTTTGTGTTAGGAGATATATAAAAACCTATTGCTAAAAGAGATGTCTGAGATTTTGCTGCATATGGTGTATTTGAGTAAGTCTTTTATCCATTTTGAGTTTATTCTTGTTTATGGTGTAAGTTAGTGGTCTACTTTCAATTTTTTTGAATGTATCTGTCCAATTTTCACAACACCATTTATTGAAAAGACTGTCTTAACTCCATTGTTTACTCTTGCCTCCTTTGTTAAATACTAAGTGTAACTTCTGAGTTCTCTATTCTGTTCCATTGATCTACATGCCTATTCTTGTACCAAAACTGGGCTGTTTTGTTTTTTTCAATATATGTATTTTATTGATTTTTCACAAAAAGAGGGATAGAGAGTTAGAAACATCAATGAGAATCATCAATCAACTGTCTCTTGCACACCTGCTACTGGGGATGTGCCCGCAACAAAGGTACATGTCCTTGACCGTCATCGAACCCAGGACCTTTCAGTCTGCAGGTTGACGCTCTATCCACCTAGCCTGGTTTCGGCTATCAGGCTGTTTTGATTATAATTTGAAATCTGGTATTGTGATTCCTCCAACTTTGTTTTTCTTTCTCAAAATTGCTGCAGCTATTCCGAGTATTTTTCATTGAATATAAATTTTTGGAGTATTTGTTTTAGCCCTATGAAATATACTGATGGTATTTTAATAGGTATTACACTGAATATGTAGATTGATTGGGTAGTATGGACATGTTAATGATGTTGATTCTACCAATCCATAAACACAGTATATTCTTCTATTTGTTTATATCATCTTCTATTCTTTTTTTCCCAATGTCCTGTAGTTTTCCAACTATAAATCTTTTGCCTCCTTGGACAAGTTTACTCCAAAGTATCTTAATTTTTTTGTTGCAATGGTAAATGGAATTACTTAATTTCTTTCTGAGAATTCATTAATGTATAAAAAAGCCATGGTTTTGGGGTGTTGATTTTGTATCCTGCTACATTGCCAAATTCATTTATTACATTAGATTTTTAGTGGAGTCTTTAGGGTTGTTGGATTGATCCATTTAATATTATGAAGGGACCTTTGTGTCTCTTGTGACAGCCTTCATTTTGAAGTATTTTATTAGATAGTTCTATTGATACCTCAGCTTTAATTTTTCAATTTTCAAGGAAAATGTTTTTCCAACCCTTCACTCTCATACTGTTTGTATATTTTGTTCTGAGGTGGGTCTCTTCTGAGATTAGGCCTATTAGAGTTCTTGCTGGGGACTCTTTGTGCCTCCTGAACTTGTGTGACTCTTTCCCTTCACCAGGTTAGGGAAGTTTTCTGCCATTATATCTTCAAATGCATTCTCTACTCCTCTCTCCTTCTTCTGGCAAACCTGCTATCTAATATAGTTATGTTTCACATTGTCCCATAGCTCCCTTAAGCTGTCCTCCTGTTTTTTTAAATTGATTTTCTTTCTTTTTGGTTCTCAGATTTTTTTTAAACCGTGTCTTCTAATTGACTATTTCGATCCTCAGGTTCCCCCAATTGGTTGTGGATTCCTTCCAATGTGTTCTTTATTTGTGTTATGTCATTATTTTCCACTGTTCTTTTTACATAGCTACCCTGTATCCCTGAAAATAAGACAGTGTCTTATATTAATTTTTGCTCCCAAAGATGACCTAGGTCTTATTTTCAAGGGATGTCTTATTTTTCCATGAAGAAGAACATGGTACACATTTATTGTTAAATGAAAATAAAGGAAATTTATTACCTGTATACGTTATGGTAGTATGGTCAACAACTGAATCCTACAGTATTAAGAATTTACTCATTTATTCAATGACAATCATGTCATCATCTTATGGAACATCATCATAACAATCCAATTCCTGAATTTCCTGGTGAATTTCTTGTGACTTCATTTCTTTCAGAATCAGTGGACCAAATCTCTCATGTTTAGCAATAGCACTGTCTTTAAATGAGTACTTATCAAGGTAGCCTGCTCGCAGTGCATTTGCAATGCAACTGTCAGTGATTTTCTCCCATGAATTCTTCACCCAAGTCACAATTTGTTGCAGTTTAGGTTTCACAAAGTTTCCACGCCGATTTCTCTCCATTCTATTTTCAATGTAGTCATTAATTTCCATGCGCAAATTGTCTTTGAATGGCTTGTTTATTGCAATATCAAGAGTCTAGAGATAGGCCATCATTCCTGCAGGAATCATCTGAACTATTTTTCTTTCCTGAAGAAATGTCTTCATGTCTTTAGCGCGATGAGTGCTGGCTGTATCCCAGACTAGCAGACCTCTTTGGCTCCCTCTCATAACAAGCAGCAGCATTAAGTCAACCCACTTCCTTATAACTGCTTGTGTGGCCCAGGCCTTTTCAGTTTCAAGAATAAAAACCCACAAAACACATTCAATCTTTGCCTTCTTGCCCTTAGAAATGATTAAAGGTGGGATTTTAGTGCCATCCAGACAAATTGCCAAAATACAGGAAACACGTGCACTTAAGTAAGCAGTGGAGGGAATGTACATTAAGGAGGCACCCCACTGTTCAATTGTTGTTTGAGATGATTGGCCCATAAACACTGCAGTTTCGTCCATAGCAATCATGTTGGAAAGATTGTATTTAGAGAAGTCAGCATCATCAATAAAGGACTTGAATGCAAGTGCTCGCTTAATAACTTGAGTATCTTCCAACCTAAACAATGTTGTAGATCTTCTTAAAGACAGTTCACTTTGCTGAAGGAAATTATCCAGCCAGTGTTGTGATGCTTTGAAGTCTTCGGGGGCTATGTCAAACTGTGGTGCCATTGCAAGGGCAAATTCTTGAATCTGAGCCCTATTCACAACCAAAGCTTTTGCTCTCCTGTCAACAAACCCATTCACAGATCAGGTCTTCCAGCTCAGAAAATAATGGTTGCCGACCTGATCCACACTTGCTCTTTTTAGCATTTCCCTCGTCCACTTGTTCAATGAGGTTACCATACTCTGCTCACCATTTTCAGACCAATCAGATACTCAACATCTCCTCTTTGCAGAAAGCAGTAAGATTTTGGCCCCAAGAGTCTTACACGATTCCTTTCTTGTACTCCACAGAGTAGCTTTTTCTTTTTTCGCTCATTTCCAGGGGTAAAACAAAGGAATTGGGGTATCAAGGTGGGGGGAGGAGAATCACTTAAAATGACACAGGGGGGATCAGAGGGGGAATCAAAATGGCACAGGAGAATCAGAGGGGGATTACCATTTTAGTAACCCCTTTTGATCCTCCTGTGTCATTTTGATTGCCCCCTCTGATCCTCCTGTGTCATTTTAAGTGAACCCCATCCCCCACCCCTATGCTACTGAACACCTTTACCAGACATCCCCCCTACCCCTTTATCAGACATTTACCCCCTGAGGCCTGCCTGGGACTGTCACTGGGCTTGCTGGGGCCTGGATCTGGGCTGCAGCAGGGTCTGCCACTGACTGAGAACCTTCAGTCATCATGAAGGCGGCCGCGAGCATCAGGTAGTGTCACCAGAGACAGACCAGCACTCACCACCTTCGCTGAGCGTCCCATCTGCTCTCATCCTCCTGTTTTTCTACAGGCATCTGTGAAAGTCTCCTCCTCTCTCCCGCCCCGTGCTCACTGCTCACTCCAACCTCCGCTCTGACGACAGGACTCCGCGTAATGTCACTGGTTGCTAGACGCCAGTCGGGGCAGCCCTAGCGACCAGATTACAGTAATTTAATTTTCATGCTGAGACAGAGCCTGGGGACCTTATTTTCAGGGGGGATACCTTATATTTCACTCAGAAGGAAACCTGTAAATAGGTCTTATTTTCGGAGGATGTTTTATTTTCGGGAAAACAAGGACTATGTCTTAATGCATGCTGCTGAGTAGCTTTATCATCATTACTCTGAATTCTGTTTTAGATACCGTATTTGCCGGCGTATAAGACGACTTTTTGGCCCTGAAAAATATGCCTCCAAGTGGGGGGTAGTCTTATACGGCGAGTATATAACAAACTCTGTATTTTTAGTGGAAATTTTAGGGGGTCGTCTTATACGCCCAGTCGTCTTATATGCTGGCAAATACGTATTTTTCAGGGCCAAAAAATCGTCTTATACGCCGGCAAATACGGTAAATTTCTTATTTCTCCATTTATTTGTTCTTTTGGAGAATTCTCTGGTTCTTTCATTTGAGGGTTCTTTCTTTGTCTCCTCTCTTTGGCTGTCTGGGATAGTTTCAACAGGGTGGGACAGTTGCTTCTGCCTGGAGGCTGTTATTTTTAGTGTCTTAACTACTCAGCAAGGTTTTATCCAATTGAAAGGGTAAACTGTCTTCCCCCAAGGCAAGGCAAATGTCTGTATGGTAAAAATGTCTTCTGCTGTGTAAAGAAATGACTGATCATAGGAAACTGGGGGTTTCCTATGGTCACTCTACCTTCTCAGCTCTAAACCCTGAGTCCCGAATCCTGTCTTCTGCTCACATAGCTCCAGTCCCCTGTTCTCCCTCTGCCAGAGCACAAGGTGAGTGGCTTCACAAGGAATTTTGTGTTAGTCCTTTAAGAGGTTACCTGAAAATTCAGCCATCCCTGGAAGACAGTAACTCTGCTGCTTTTCACAGCCAGATGTTATGTGGGTAACCTTCTCAGTTCTAGTGCTCTCTGTTGAGGGGCACAGCTTGGAGATTAGACCCCAGAGTTTTCAGTGGCAACCCTCCACAGCTGAGATCTCTCCCCAGAACTTCAGTTGCTGACTGAAGGCACCTGGCAAGCCCATTCACACATCTGGTCCTCCTACCAGTCTCTATGAGGTCTCCACTTTCAGTCCTCAGGTATCAGGGTTCTCTCCAGTGAGTCTTACATTGATTATTCTAGTAGTTTTTCTGTATTTTAGTTGTAATTCCTGGTAGCATGTCTGTAGCGTACACATGGGAAGGCACATGAGCATTTCCTTAACTATTGCCAGCTGAATTCAGTGGCATTGGCAGAGCCACATCCTGGAGATGTACCGTGACAGAGGCAGGGACGTTGTCAGCCTAACTCTTAGCTCCAGGTGCCAGGGGATGGATTTCATTAAGTTCAGCCAGGCACTAGGAAAAGACACAATTATCTCAGCTTAGCCAGGAGTGACGATTACAAAGAATGAAAAATTACAGCTTGATCTTTAACCATTATTTCACATAATTTCCTTTGTTTTAAACTCTAGTAAAACTTCCTTGAATTATACTAAACGCACTGCACTAGCTCTGGGTCATTGTCTCTCCATTAGAGGACAGCTATCCCACCCGGTCCCAGCTTTCCCCTACAGTTTCTGCATCTGTCTCTTTTATTTTCTCAATCCCCCACCATCCTTAATCAGGACTCCTGTCCACTCTCTATAAGTGCTGGATTCGGTAAAGAGAGAAATACTTTATATGTGTCCATGCAGCATCCACTTACTCTGCTACTATTTTTATCTCCCTAAATAAAAACTTTTCAAAATGGACATACAGATGGCCAAGAAACATATGAATAACATGCTCAAAGTGACTTATCATCAGAGAGATGCAAATTAAAACGACCATGAGGTATCACCTCACACCTGTCAAAATGGCTACCATCAACAAATGACAAGTATTGGCAAAGATGTAGAGAAAAGGGAACACTAGTACATTGCTGGTGGGAATGCAGACTGGTTCAACCATTATGTAAAACAGTATGGAGTTCCCTCAAAATATTAAATAGGTAACTGCCATTTGACCCCACTTCTAGGAATATATATCCTAAGTAACCCAAAGCACCAATCAGAAAGAATGTATACACCTCATGTTCTTACCAGCACAATTCACAATAGCTAAGATCTGGAAACAGCCCAAGTGCCCATAGGTAGATGAGTGGTTAAAAAAGCTGCAGTACATTTATACCAGGCAGTACTATGCAGCAGTAAAAAAGAAGAATCTCACCCTTTAAGATAGCATGGAGGGACATGCACAGTATTCATGCTAAGTGAAATAAGTCAGTCAAAGACAGACAAGTATCACATGATTTCACTCACACATTGAATCTAATTAACAAAATAAACTGATGAATGGAGTGGATCCAGAGATATGGAAGCATAGAACAGAGTGCTGAATGTTGAATGTTGAAGGGAAGGCAGGGGAAGGTGGGTGGGTGGGAGGTAATCAACCAAAAATCTTGTGTGTGTGTGTGGACACAGACAATAGGGTGGTAAAGGCCTTGGGGTAGGTTAGAGGGGTTAATGGGGGGAAAAAAGACATATATAATACTTTCAACAATAAAGATTTAAAATAAATTTAAAGAATGAATTTTTTAGACAGAACCAAGATAGTGACATGTAAACATTAGTACTTGCCCTCCCCCCCCCACAACCACATCAAAATTATAACTAAAATGCAGAACCACCATCATTCAGAACTCCCTGAAATCTATCTGAATGGAAGGCCTACAACTAGAGAAGAATAAAGTACACTGAGACTAGTAGGAGGGAGGCATGAGACAGGTTGATCTAACACCCATGTTAAGCATATTTTTAATCAGGTGGGATAGTTTGGCTGTGGAGGCCTCTGTGAGAAGCAAGGGGTTACAGCCTCACACCAGACTCCCAATTCATGGTTCCAGAGTTGGAAATTGCAGTCCCCATAACTTTGGGCTGTAAAAAACAGATGGGATTGTGGCTGGGTGACACAGCCTGCTGGAGAACCAGGCAGATGCTCTTAAAAGGGCACATGAACAAACTTCCTCCACTGGAAGGCTACAGGGAGCAAGAGTAGGGTATTTCCTTTCTCCTAGGTAGGTTAAGATCTGATAACAGTTTCTCCTGTGAGCAGACCATGTTGAGAGAGACCTCTGGCCCTAACCAGTTTGGCTCAGTGTCCGACTGCAGACTGAAGGGTCCCAGGTTTGATTTCAGTTAAGGTCATGTAGCTCGGTTGCGGGCACATCTCCAGTAGGGGGTGTGCAGGAGGCAGCTGATGGATGTTTCTTTCTCGATGTTTCTAAATCTCTATCCCTCTCCCTTCCTCTCTGTAAAAAATCAATAAAATATATATTTTTTAAAAGAGAGATCTCTGGCTGGGGTATTCCAAAAAGTTCCTTTCAGCTTCCACCTGAAAAGGATTTTTCTGCAATATTCACTAGATGGACCTAGAGACCTTCAGGAGGTTTAACTCACAAAACTGTGGGGTCCCCCTATAACAGTCTTCCCACCTCCAGAGTTTTAAAATTTCATACCTCCACACTAGATCTCAAGGTTTGTATTCATGGGTTTCTGTTCCTATATAGGGTATATATGTGTGTATATTAAGTCTGTGTGTGTGTGTATATAGATACATACCACACATATAAGAACAGTATAATATACACACATATATACACAACCTTTCTGTTCTAGTAGGTTTTGATTGTTTCTGCCTGTTTGTCTCTCCAATATGGGCGGCAGCAGTATGTACACATACATATACCCTATATACAAACAGAAAATTTTACATTTATCCATATATATTTTAAATGACAAATGCCCTTTTCATTACTTTATTTTTGCATAGAGCTAAGATTTCCATCTGATATTTTCCTTCTGCCTGCAGAATTTTAACATTTACAAAACATGTATATTTTTACTAGAAGCCCAATGCATGAAATCCATGCAAGAGGCCTTCCTTCCTTCGGCTACTGGTACTGGCACCCCATAACCTAGGTTCCCTCACAGCCCTGACTTCAACCAGAAGGATGTCTGGTCTAATTAGCATATTATGCTTTTATTATATATAATTGATTTTGGAGAGGAAGAGAGAAGATTGGCTGCCTTCTCCATGCCCCCTAAATGGAGATTGAGCCTGCACCTAGGCTTATGCCCTAATTGGAAACTAAACTATGACCTCCTGGTTCATAGGTCAAAGCTCAACCACTGAGCGATGCCAGCTGGGTTTCTTTAACATTTATTGCAGGTCTGATGCTAATATATTCCTTTCACTTTTTTTTTTTACAGTGCAATAAATCATTTTTTCCTCTATCTGTCTGAAATATATTTTCATTGAGTGTAGAAATTTGAATGAACAGTTTTTCTTTTTAATGTTTTAGACATCTTCTACTTTGTAAAATTATGGTTACAGCTGAATTGGTTGTTGTTCCTTTATATGTAACCAGAGGCCAGGTGCATGAAAACTCATGCACTGGAGGAAGGGTCCCTCAGCCCTGCCTGCCCCCCCTGACAGTATGGGAGCCCTCAGGGGCAGGAGGCATGACCCCCAGGTTGAGAACCATTGCTGTAGAGCCTAAGACCATCGGAAAACACAGATATTTACATTATGATTCATTAACAGTAGCAAAATTACAGTTATAAAGTAGCAACAAAAGTAATTTTATGGTTGGGGGTCACCACAACATGAGGAACTGTATTAAAGTGTCGCAGCATTAGAAAGGTTGAGGAATACTGCTTTAAAGAGTGTTGGACTTTGTTTTTTGCTGATGAATTACTCAGGAATCATTTGATACCTTTAAGTTTAGTTTTGTTGTTGTTGTTGTAGTTCCACTGTAGTCTTTAGTCCAGAATAATTTTAGTCCACCTATAGCTATTCACGACTAAGGCACTACTCTACCTCATTTTCCATATTATAAGTCTCTTCATTATAGCCAGGGGGAGAGAAAATGTCTGACCCCTGTGACACTGACAAGAAATATTTGGCATCCTACTTTTAAATAGTTCTTTCTCTAACCTCTTATATGTTCTTATAGTTTGCTGGGAACCATGAAAGGCTATGTCTTAGAACCAGAATGAACAAGAAGCAGGAGTATTACCAAAAAGAAAATGAGCCTCAATTTATAATTCCATGAGTAGATTAAGTGATCAGACCTTGCTCTAATCTGCTGCAGGACAGAAAAATCTAATCTTTAAAAAGATGATATCATTCACAGCCTCACCAATTTTTTAGAAATTATCAAGTATGCCAACAAAATCAAATGATCAGAAACTCACAGAATACCAACAAAAACAGATATATAAATGTTTCAGATACTGAAGTTATAAAACAATGGCATTAAGCTACAATTAATAGTTCTTAGCTGCTCTGTGACTCAATTATGCAAGTAATTTCACTTATTCACTCTAATTTGAAGTTATCATAATACTTCCATCATGTATAATTTTAGGCACTATTTCCTTAGTCTTACTTATTCCTCTGTTTAATTCTTTTTAAACCAGTTTCATAAGGCCTTGTTTTTTCCAAGTATAGCATTGGAAACCACTGAAGTGCTCCAGTTGACCATCCAGTCACAATACGAAACCTAGGAAGCATCACAATAAAATCTGACACCTAACCAATTCAAAGTTTTACTTACTACTGTTAAAACAACAATAAAAGCTATGAGGAACCAATCCCATTCCTTCATAATAAAAAAAGGTTTATATAAAATATGAAGCTTTAAGCTATTTTATGCTTAATTGACAAAAGGGTACATGTTTACAAACTTATATTGAGATACACAAGTTTATGCATTTTTGTGGAAATGCCTACCGTTCAGAAACAGCCTCATCATGATCCTGTGACAAATCAATCTTTTCAGTTGCTTTTTCTGAAGGGCTGGAAGGTCCAGAATTCATAGGCGTCTTTTTTTCATCTAGACTATTAACTGGGTTCTTATCCAAATTCAGAGTCTCTGAATTTGCAACCTGTTAATTGGGCAAAGTAAAGTCAGAGATGAGGGGAGGATTAGGAATTGTCTTCTCCCACACAAAACTGATGACAGGTAAAATTTAACTTAGAAACTGTTCTCAAAAATAGCCTCACATTCAGATGGCAAAACATACATTAAATTATGTTGCAATAGCTAATGATAATGACTACTATTTTTGTAAAAATGAATTTTTAAAAATACTTCAAATAAATAAAAAAAGATAGTACAAATTAACTTCCCAGCTTAAATGCAAGGAAAAAAAAACCAAACATCTAGGTCAGCAATTTTTTAACCTGGTATACCAACAAGAATTTTTAAAACATACTAAATATACTTTACTATTTAGTCAGGAGCACTGATTAAATTTCAACTTGCTCTTCTAATCACTGGGTTTTGTTTTAAACTTGGAGCTGTAACATTTAGCCCATAGTTTGGTTGAGAATTTTCAGTATTTAAAATATCTGTGTATATTAATCAATACAAAAGGATAAATTGGTCGATTGACTAACTTATGGGCTTTTCTGATGGATAACATTAACAAAAATACAGGTTCAGCCAAAACCGGTTTGGCTCAGTGGATAGAGCGTCGGCCTGCGGACTGAAAGGTCCCGGGTTCGATTCCTGTCAAGGCATGTACCTTAGTTGCGGGCACATCCCCAGTAGGGGGTGTGCAGGAGGCAGCTGATAGATGATTCTCTTTCATCAATGTTTCTAACTCTCTATCCCTCTCTTCCTCTCTGTAAAAAAAAAAAAAAAAAATCAATAAAATATATATTTTTTAAAATATACGTACACAAAGAAAGAACTCTGAAATGTTTATATTACTTGTATAGATTTTATATGTAGAAATAGGTTCAAAATTAGAAAATAGCAAATACATATATATGGTGTCCTTTTAATTCCAGGACATGTGGCAGACTCACTTTTCTCTTCCCCGTCTAACTAAATGCTTTGAAAGTATATTAAGAGATAATCATAAAATGTCCCTAAAAGATGGAAAGAAGAGGGCAGATGCTTGGGGACCTCAAGATTGAGGAGTAACACCACAATTAGTTCCCAGAGTTTTTTTTTATTATCTAATAGAGGCCTGGTACACAAAAATTCATGCAAGAGTATGCCACCTTCCTTCTCCCAGCTGTAGGCACCGGCTTTCCTCCGGCACCCACGACCTAGTCTTCCCTCCCTCTCTCTGGCCATACGCAGGCACCTGGGTCAGCTTCGCCCAGACCCCCATTTTGTCAGGAAGGACATCCGGAATGATGTCTGATATATCCGGTCTAATTAGCATGTTACCCTTTTATTAGTATAGATATATCCTGCACTGGGTGCCAGAAAAGCCAGGAACCTGTCCTTCTCCACAAAAATATAGCAGAGTTGGCTCGTCTCCCACTCCATACCTGCAGAATCTGCCAGAACCACTGCACCAACAGTGTCATCTGTGTCCCTCAGTGGCTGCAGTACCAATGTTAGCAAAAGCCAGCCAGGAACCAATTCCCAGGACTCCACACCTGAAAAAGTAGTGGGCCAAATCCACTGCAGTGTCAGCGGGCTAGACTACCGAAGCATCAGTAGTGCCCCTGCTCCCCATCTGGAGCAGCTAAAGGACCAATCTACAACAGTGGTAGTGACCACAGGTCCACATTTCCTGAATTCCCCCCACAGGATCTCTGGAGAGTACAGGCAGCACTCAGATATTGAACAGAAGATCCAGTGGAGGCAGAAAAATAAAATCAACCAGAATAGCACTGCAAGAATTTTGCAAAGTAAATTGTCACTGAACTATAGCTCACACAGAATCCAGGACTTACACACTAAATCTAATTAAGGTAACTGCCTGCTGAAAGAGTTAAATGCCCAATCTCTTCAAAGAACTCTCCCTCTCTATGTGACCAAATACTCTGACCTTTTGATCTTTCCAAGGCACCACACCAAAGGCATGTCCTGATACATGCTTTCTGGTAGAAAACCTCCTAAGTTTAGGGTTTTTTGCAATCTGAATAGGCTTGGAATTTTCCAAATCAAGTCTGCCTGGTTTCTTTTTGCTAAACAGTTCCTTCTTCAATGTATCTCTTCCCTCTCACATTTTACTGTAAAAAGCAAGAAACCAAGACAAACCTTCCACACTTTGCTAAAACATCTTGTTAGCCTAATAAAATCCAACTACATCACTTACAAGTTCTGTTTTCCAATCACTGTAGGACACACAATTCAGCTAAGCTTCCTGCCACTATGTAGAAAGATTCCTCTGTCGTTTCCTTTAGAATCCTCACCAACTGTGCTTTTAAATATCCATATTTCTTCCACATCTTCTCATGAAGACTTAGATATTCTCTATGACTACATATAGGTTTTCTCTAAGGTGCTCCTCCTTTCCTTTGAGCTCTCCCCTGCAATCTTTAGCATCTACATTTCTACTGAGTGTGTTAAAAAAAAATCATGTTCCTCAATATTATTCCAGCTTTTTACCCAATATCACATTCTAAATCCACTTGCACATTTTCAGCTATTTGTTAGAGCAGCATCCCACATGCCCTGGTACCACATTCTGTATTACTTTACCAAAAATTTATTCCATCACAGTTCTGGAGGCCAGAAATTTGAAATTCATTTCACTAAGCCCAGATCAAGTTGTTTGTAGAGTTGCATCCCTTCTGGAAACTTTAGGGGACAATCTCTTTCCTTATTCCCAGGTTCTAGAAACGGTCAGCATTCCTTGGCTCATAGCCCCTTCCTCCATTTTCAGAGAGATCATTCCAATCTCTGCTTCCACTGTCACATCTCTTTTCTGCTGTGACCTTCTTGACTGCTTTAAATAAGGATGCTATGAATACTGAGCCTCCAGATAATCTCACCATCTCTAAGATCCTCCTACCATATAAAGTAAGATATTCACAAATTCTGAGGATTTGGATCTTTTCAGAACCATTATTCATGTTGACACAATTAACACAGAAGTGACATTTATAGAATACTAAAGGCCTGGTGCATGACATCCGTGCACTGGGAGATGGGGGGAGGGGTCCCTTAGCCCAGCCTGCACCCTCTACCAGTCCAGGAGCCCTTGAGGGATGTCCATATCCCTCTTGTAGTTCAGGACCCCTCACTCCTTACCAACCGCTTGCTCTCTGCTCCTTACCTCTTGGCACACTGCTCCTTAGCACTGCTGGGGAGGCGGGAGATATTCCCACCACCACCACTGCGCTTGTCAGCTGTGAGCCTGGCTTCTGGCCAAGCAGCCCTCCCCGCATGGGAGTACACTGACCACCAGGGGAAGCTCCTGCACTGAGCGTCTGTCCCCTGGTGGTCAGTGCACATCTAGCAACTAGTTGTCCTACTGTTTGGTCGATTTGCATATTAGGCTTTTATTATATAGGATTATACCCAACATTATTTTCAAGTATACATGGAACATTCACCGAGGTAAACTATATCTTGGGCTAAAAAATAAGTGTCAATTAACTGCCAAGATTGAAATTTTACAAAGTATGTTCTCTAACCTAAATGAAATTAGATATCAGTAAAAATAGTATACCTAGAAAAGTACCAAATATATAAAAATTAAACACACTTCTAAATAACCAATGAGTCAAAGAACAATACCATAAGGGAAATTAGAAATTATTTTGAACTGATGAAAAACAAAAATAGAATACAACAAATATGATATAATCTCTTGCACTGAGAAGATGATAAGAAAAAGCAGTGCTTAGAAGGAAATGTATAGCTTTAAATAGTTTCCAGTAGAAAAGAAGGTTAAACATTAATGCTCTTTTCTCTTAAGTTGGAAAAAGAGCAATTTAGCCGAAACCGGTTTGGCTCAGTGGTAGAGTGTCGGTCTGCGGACTGAAAGGTCGCGGGGTTTGATTCGGTCAAGAGCATGTACATTGGTTGCGGGCACATCCCTGGTAGGGGGTGTGCAAGAGGCAGCTGGTAGATGTTTCTCTCTCATTGACGTTTCTAGTTCTCTCTCCCTTCCTCTCTGTAAAATATCAATAAAATATATATATATATATATATATATATATATATATATATATATACATATATATATATATATATATATATATATATTTTAAAAAGAGCAATTTATATCACAAAGTAACTGAGAGGAAAAAAATAATAAAAAGCAGGAAAGACACAAGTGATAGAATTGATAAAATTTTAATTCTAGCAAGGCTGATTAAGGCAAAAACATAGCTTACCATTATCAGAAAAGTAATAAGAGCATTACAGCTCTACAAATATTAAAGGAAATTTAATTTTATCAATAATTTTATGTTAACAAATTCAACAACTTAGATAAAATGGACAAATTCCTTACAAAGAACAGCTTAGAAAACTGATACAAGATGAAAAAAAAAGGGAGAAGACCCTCAGGTCCCTTGATCTCCATAGGCCAAAGCCCTGATCTGAGGGGATAGCTGAGCCTGACTCCTCCCAGCAGCCCTTCTTCCTCCCAGGGAACCTCCCTGTGCTGGCAATCCTCAGAACGGGGAAGTAGGTTGTAGGGTGTTGAGGTGGGGAGAGGGAGGAGTGGAGGTATTAGGGGAAATGGAGATGGGGTGTGAGACACAATCCAGGTTTGGGGAGGGGATATGAGTCTGGGGGTGGAGGGTTGAGTAATGGAATGGAAGAAAGGTGGTGAGGCCGAAATCTGGGCTGGTGAATTAAGGATGGGGGGGTAATTGCAGGGAGGAAGGTTCAGAACTAAGGGGGGGGGGGGGAGGAGGGAATGAAAGAAAAAAATCTGAATTGCCCTATATCTATCAATTGAATTTAAGAAAAAGTCTTCCTATAAACAAAGTTCCTTAGCCAAAAGTAGATACTATCAAACATTGAAGGAAGTAGTAAAAATTTTACACACTTTCATTAAACAAGGCAGGGAATACTTCCTAATTCATTCATTGCGGTTAGCATAAATATTATACCAAAGTAAATAAACACTATTTATTTAAAAAATTCAGTGAGTGCATACTGAAGATTATATTTGAATTTTATTTAAAAATATATACAACTGATGTTTTGTCTCTCACATCAATGTTTCTCACTCTCCCTCTCTCTTTCAAATCAGTATGCATATGTTGTAAAATACATGTGTACATATGAATGTACCAAATATAAAGATAGCTTAGGGATAATACATTGACAGACAATATAAATATGAACATATTAAAATAGTAAAGACAGAATTTAGGTGCTGAATACACAAGGATTCACTGTAAAATTATTTAAACATTGCTGTATATGTTTCATCATGATAAAATGGTAGGATGGGGACAGTCTAGGCAATCATAAATCAACTCTCTACTCATTTTTATGAAAGTAATACAAGTGGCATTCACTTTTGGCTTCCCCAGAGATAAAGTCACAAAAACATTCTAAGTATCAATATGTTGTCTTTTAATCCTTTTGTCTTAGTTTGGAAACATATATTCATTTCTTATAATACAACTACTATAATGTGGGCCAAAATAGTTATTAAAAATCCTTTATGTTTATACCAACCTTACAGGCTGTATTACTGGATAACATGTTTGGTTCCAAACAATTCCTTTGAGATAACAATACTTTTTTAAGACGTCTTTGAAGTTGTGCTATTTTTGCCTAGAAGAGAAAAATAAATATGAAATTAGAGTACTAAAAATATATCGTATAAAGTTGTATGGAAAACAATTTGCTGAAGTACTTTTCTGAGACTTTTTTATCCACCCAAATAAGTGAGAAATTCTTAGATAAGCTAAATATTTAAATCACATCTGATGCATCCTCTGATGAATGGATAAAATATGTGGTATATATATAATGGAATACTTTATAAGCCTATAAAAAAGGACATTTAAAAAAGGGAAATATTGATACTTGTGACAACATGAACGAACTTTCAGGGTGTTATGCTAAGTGAAGTGAATTGACAGAAAAGGGCAAAATGGTATTAATTTTACTCAAACAAACGAATAAAACAAAAACAAACTCTTAAAAACAGATTGAAGGTTACCAGAAGGAAAGTGGTTTTGGAGAGGGTTAAATGAGTAAAAAGGGTCATTATACAATGTATAATAATGGATGGAAACTAGATTTTCGGTGGTAAGCATGCTACAATGTATAGATATTGGATTACATACCATTGTACACCTGAAACTTATATAATATTTTAAGCCAATTTTATTCCCAGTAAGCCAATGTTAACTCAATTAAAAACATCATGTTTGTCCTAACTGATTTGGCTCAGTGGATAGAGCGTCGGCCTGTGGACTGAAGGGTCCCCGGTTCGATTCTGGGCAAGGGCATATAACTTGGTTACGGGCATATTCCCAGTAGAAGGTGTGTAGAAAGCAGCTGATGCTTCTCTCTCATCAATGTTTTTAACTCTCTATTCCCCTCTCTTCCTCAAAAAAAATAAAATAATAATAATAAATAAATATATACAATGTTTTTTAAAAAAATGTTTGATGCTGGTGTGATATTCTAGAATAGAAAATAAAAATACCAAACTTCCAATTAGTCCATAATAAAATTGATGTTGGCAGAAACACCAATCAGCAAGTAACCCTAATAGAGTAAACAACCCTCCCTTTAATCCTTGAAACTGGTTCTACAAGCTCTAATGCAAAATATATAAGGTACCCCTTAAAATGTATACACACTAACAGCTGATAGTATAGATTCTATTACATTTGGAAAAGGAAATGCATACTGCCTTTATAGTGTGTATACATTTTTTGGGGAAAATACTGTATTTTGAATTAAAAGAAACTGCCTATGTATTAAACCTGTCAATATCAGAATAGCTGCTATTGACAAGGGCCAATACTGATAAGATATAATGAATCCTACGGTACATCAGGTTTGTGGCCAGTGATCATATTTGGGTCTGCCTATATTGTTTTCCTTCCCTAACATATAAAATATCACCAAATTCTACTTTTTAAGAGGACTCAAATGAAATCAAGTGAAATTAGAAACTTACGAAGAGTTCATCAGCTAGTGCTTCATGTTTATTCCTGCACTGTGTCTTCCCAATGCGTTCAGTCAATTCTCTCAGTTTGTTATCAAATAGTTTGCAATGTATATTACAGATCTCCTGTTGAATCAAATGTTTGACCTAGAATTTAAAAATAAAAGCCAAAATACCTGTTTCAAATTTAAAATCAATTTTTTTTTACTTCTTAAAAATAGCTTTGCTCTTTTCTATAACCAATAGAGTATACTTTATATTATGTTTACATTCATATTTACATACCAGTAAGTTTTTTTTAAAGTTGAGTATCAAATTCAATAGAACATACAACTTAACCTACTATTTCATAAAAAGGAACTCCACTTATCTCTTGTAACAAGAGTTAGGTAGTCTCTCTTAATAACAAAACTTGCCATAATACATTTAAAGTATTTAATAGTAATATTTACAACTTTACCTTAATATATTGTTCTTGGTGCTCAAAGTTGAAACTTAAAAGCTTATATGCTCAACTCATTTATACTGGTACCACCTGGATGTAATTCAGTAATTTTATTTGATTATTCCTAACGTTTTTCTTCTCATTTTCAATTGTTCTTACTCTTCAACACTATTTTCTACTTGATTTCTTCTATAATGTTTCATTAACATTTCTTCAATAGTTTCTCAACGTTACTAGAAGTGATTGTCATTAATATTTTCACAACTTTTAAATATTTGATTAAACTAATAAAGTACTTATTTTTTCTGACAGCCATTACCTGTCACCCATGTGGTTTTTATGGATTACTGAATGCTAGCAAGTTCACTGCCTGGGGTCAATATGTGAAGTTCACAATCTTGGAGAAATATCTAAGTGTTTTGAATATGGGAATACCATTTTGCTAATAAGCAAAGGACACAGTGTTTGTCAAACTTCCTGGTGAGGAAATATTACATGGGGTACTTACTGAAAGTCACTAATTCTTGCCCTGGCTGTATGGCTGGCTTAATTGGTTAGAGCCCATACACTAAAAAAAAAGGTTGTGGGTTTGATTCCCAGTTAAGGCACATATCTATGTTGGTTGATCTACGATTTGATCTCTAGTTGGAACACTTATGGGAGGCAAGTGATCTATGTTTCTGTTTCTCTCTCTCCAAAAATCAATGTGAAAAATATCTTCAGGATTAAAAATAAAGTAAAAAATTTCCAGGTCCTCCCCTGGGTTCACCAAATATAATATATTGGAAAGGGGACTGTTAGTTTGAGAAAAGAGTAGCCTAAAAGAACAGTCTTCAACTACTATTTAGCTTAAGAAACTACAATTTAGCCCTAGCTGGTTTGGCTCAGTAGATAGAACATTGCCCTGTGGGCCAAAGGGTCCTGGGTTCGACTTGGGTCAAGGGTACGTATCCTGGTCAGGACTCAAGCAGGAGGCAACCAATTGATGTGTTTCTCACACGTTGATGTCTCTCTCTGTCTTTCCCTCTCTCTTCTACTCTCCCTAAATAAAAATCAATGAAAAATATCCTTGAATGAGGATTAACAACAACAACAATAAAAAAAAAAAATAGAGAAAGAAAGAAAAAAAGAGAAAAAAGAAACCAACCAACCAACCACAATTTAAACAAGTATTCCCGGTGATTCAGATGGAAGTAGACTCTGATAACTTAAGTTATTTTGGACTAAATAATCACCAAAGGGTAGATTCCTCTTGATTAGACATTTGTTCTCATTTAGTGGTGTTATTCCTTATATAGCAGACACAATAACCTCCAAAAAATACCTTATGAATGTCTTCTGCCAATGGTTCTGTGTTAAAATTATAAAATCAGATGAAAGTCCTAGATACAATGTTCAGATTGCTGACCAAGTAGCCTAAAGATTGGTCAAAGACTGGCAATTATGTATCTCCAATGTGCCTCAAGTATCTAAGATGGTGGATGGAACGACTATCTTGGATTTTAGAAGAAAAACTCCTCTACTTCAATAATTTAATTGGCACCTATTAAGCTAAGATCCTTATGAAACCTCAAAAGAAGAGCCTCAGAATTCTCTCCTAGGGAAGAACAACCTAAGGACAGGAAGCCCTAGTTCACTGGGATTCAAAGACGAAAAACAGATGTGATTTAGAAAGTTTACTGTTTAGACAGGAATCAAAACATCAAGTGAGAGTAAGCTAGCCTTGCTATTTAGAGGTAGGTAAAAAGAGAGGAATTAGCTAAAACCCGAGTTGTCTCTGGGAAATGTGCAATAAACTTCCAGATGGTGGGTGGGTTAGAAGATAAAATAGATTGCATTCCCTAAATGTCATTGGAAAGGACTATTTTCTGTGCCAACTTGAACCAACTATTTTGTGAAGCAGATGAGAGTGAAGGAAAACCGATTTTTCCATGCCAGTGGAATTAAAATGTTCAAAGATTAAATTTTGTCTTTATATGTCCATATCAGACCTTATTTCTGAATTCAGTTACTAGTCACTGGGAATAAGACACAGTTGTAATATTTTTCAACCTTTTTCTTAAACTGCATCCATGGTTACCATAATTCTGATACCCCCTTTCCTGCAAACAATAGAATAATTACATATTTTTAATCAGTGTCTCTTTGGGTCTCCCGGGAAGAAAACAATCGATAGAAAGGGAAAAACTGTTGACTCATCTGTTAAGCTGGCTCAGCATTCATCTTTCACAAAGGCTTGTAGGAATTATATGAATATACATTCGTATAATATTAAACTAGATAATTGTAATGGCCTGTTTTAAAAACCAGTAGTGTTTTTGTTTTGGCTACAGTAAGCAGGATAATTTGAATTGGGACATTTTGTTCCATTACAGCTGACAGGCATTCAACTACTACTTTTAATGTCTTTTAGTTGTGTCATTCTAGTGGTAAATACAGTAAAATAACAAAATATGGTAATCAAAACAGGACCTATTAAAACTGAAGCTCATTACACTTAATCTCAGTTGATCAGACATGTATGGAAACTGTAATACAAAGATGAAATTGAGCAAAAATGAAAGCAAAACATGTGTTAAATGATACTATAAAGCAAATGTCAGATAATACAGCATATCTATGTAAACTTGGAAATTAGGACAAGTAAACCTGAATGTAGCAGGACTATGCAATGAACTTTAGGTTGTCAGAGTCTATGAAATAGCGATCAATTGTGATAATGTCTACAAATAGCTACAAATACAGACCAAAGAACCTCATTACCAGTACAAAATATTTTTCAGCAAAACTCAAGGCCATGGGGTCTATGACTCACAAAGAGATTTGAATGTATTAATTACTGAAAAGCCCATACTCTTTGGACCACAGCACATTATCTAGGGTTACTCTGTATAGGATAATTCTCAAGAAACTAGAATTAGCCGAAACCGGTTTGGCTCAGTGGATAGAGCGTTGGCCTGCAGGACTGAAAGGTCCCAGGTTCGATTCCGGTTAAGGACATGTACCTTGGTTGCCGGCACATCCCTAGTTGGGGATGTGCAAGAGGCAGCTGGTCGATGTTTCTCTCTCATCGATGTTTCTAGCTCTCTATCCTTCTCCCTTCCTCTCTGTAAAAAAATCAATAAAATATGTATAAAAAAAAAACACAAGGAAAAAAAAAGCTAGAATTATCTTGGTAATGTAAATAATTTTCTTCCCCCAATACCTCCATCTGTTAATTTATTTTTCATATACCAGCTTTGCATCAAGTAAAAGTCATCCGTATCAAGTCATTATGGAGATCAATTAACTTTTACCATTTTTTAAAATCCTCATCTGAGGATATTTTCCCCATTTATTTTTAAAAAATATATATTTTATTGATTTTTTTACAGAGAGGAAGAGAAAGAGATAGAGTTAGAAACATCGATGAGAATCATTGATCAGCTGCCTCCTGCACATCCCCCACTGGGAATGTGCCTGCAACCAATGTACATGCCCTTGACCGGAATCGAACCTGGGACCCCTCAGTCTGCAGGCCGATGCTCTATCCACTGAGCCAAACTGGTTTCGGCTCCCCATTGATTTTTTAGAGAGAGTGGGGAGGGAGGGAGAGCGGGAGGAAGAGAGATATCAACCAGCTCAACTAGGTTGGGAATCAAACCAGTGATGCTTTGGTGTGAGGGCTAATTAATGATCTTTACCAAATGAGCAAAACCTGCTAGGGCAACTATTCCCCCACCCCTTTCTTTTAAATATGTTTTTATTGACTTTAGAGGGGAGAGAGAGAGAGAGAGAGAGAGAGAGAGAGAGAGATTGATTGAGAGGAGGAGGAAAGGAGAGGAACATCGGTGTAAGAAAGAAACACTGACTGGCTGCCTCTCTTAAGCATCCCTACCAAGGATCAAACCTGAAATCTAGGCATGTGCTCAGAATGGAAATCTAACCAGTGACCTTTTGGTGTATAGAATGACACTCACCCAACTGAGCCACACTACCCAGGACAACTTTTACCATATTTTACTAATCAAGTAGAAGTTTCTGAAGCAAATATTTAAGTCCCAATATTTTACCTGTTCCAGCAAAGCTGTTTGCTTTTCCAGAGCTATACAAAAATTTTCATTAATTTGCTCTGAAGTTTTCAGGCGCTTAACATTTTCTTTGTTTTCTGAAAACATCCTCTTCCTTTGATTATGGCCTTGGGGAGATGGAAAGATCAGAGATAAAAATATTCCTTCTAATGAAGGAAACAGGGCAATTCTCTAATTTATAGATGCTCTCAGCAAATAGAAAAACTAAAATGTGACCATTGACAGCTTTTTTAAAGAAAATGCAATTATATAAAAAATTGCAACAATCTAATTTTTTTTTAAATGAATATCATAGGTAGGGTTCTGGTCTCAGATGCATTTTCCCTTCATCCCTCCTTAATATACATTTAATATCTATTTAATACTGAAAAACAATGGAATAAATTATAGCATTTAATTTTCTATTTAGTTGCCTAAGTAGTTACAATGTTTTTATAAACAGTTACTTAGGCAGTCCTACATATTTTTAATAGGTGATCCTATTTTTACGCAATTTAAAATTCATCTTGTTTAATGATTACTCGGAAGCCTAGACAAAACTTATCCTATAAAATCAGCTTTTTCTTATATTTCATTAAGCTACACAAACATCCTACTTTGAATGACATACACTTTAGCTATTTTAATGATAACCCTAGAACTTCACCGGTTAATTATTTGATGCATTTCTCTCTCACTCTACACACACATAATTATGTATGTATGTATATGTTCATATACTTGGTACATGATTTACAGGTCAATTCTATAAAAAAAAATGGGTTCACCAACAATTTAAAAATCCACTCTCTCTTTCAACTAGTCTTTTAATCTAATAAATAAAACTCAAAATAAGAAATTATGTAGATGAAATAAATGAAATGAATGCTATAAGCCTTTTGTATTTTAGTGCTCTCAAGGAAAAGTGACTGATTTCTTAACAGAATTTACTGCCCTCTGGATATAGAGGGTACCATTTCCCCTTCCCACCAAGAATGGTTCAGAAACAAGATACTCTGAAATAATTGTCATTGTTTACATTTTTTCTGTCTATACACGGTGGGGATAAAAAAAAGGTTTATAGTTGTAAGTACACAAAATAGCTTATTCCTACATAATTACTTATTAATTATAGTATTATTTTCCAAACTACTGTACTTCTGCCTCACTGGATGTGTACTCTATTGTTTCTATATCTGAGACTATAAAATCCACCAAAAGACAGTGATTATTTTGATTTCCCCAAAAGATATACAAATATACACTTACTGTAATTACTATCTGTGTCAAGTGATGACAGCCATGTTGACTCTGTATTTTCACCATTTGAAATGCTAGAATAATAGGTTCTATAGGATTCTTCACTTTTCAAACTGTCAGCAGTACTGTTACTATAAATGACTGAATTTACTGCCATAGGTATTTTATCGACAGGCACAAAATGGGTGTCTGAACTTAAAATCAAAATGTCATTTTGCCTATTTTCATGTGATGCAGAATTGGAATTTGTTTCTAAATGGGAAACTATCTTGTCATTTCTCTTATCCAAGGTATTGATTACTGCAGAATGTGACATTTGAACTTTAGTACTCAGTACACTGTGTTGGTTACTGATGGATTTCAGATTACAATCCTCTTTGAGTTCAACAACTGTTCTTATTACATTTGCCTTGTTACAGTTTTCAGAAGTGTTTTGTGAACCTTTTGCCTCTTGTGTAGACAAATTCCTGGGAGATTCTATTGGTTTACTTGGCTTTTGGTAAGGGTGTACAGCTTGTTCTTCAATGTATTGCAATCTTGTTTCCAAATCAATTTCTAGTGGCATTTTTGAATTCTGAGAAAATGCTTTACTTTTTTGTGAGCACTCTGAATTTTTATTAGAGTCCAATGAGGAGATATCATTTTCAGAATATCTACATTTGTTATTTATGACAACACTTAAATTATGATTATCACTTGGCACATTATTCCCAATTGCTGCTGTCTTCAGTGCTTCAGCATTCTTTGACTTATGGAGGATCTCTATTTGTTTCCGGCAACTGGTAGGCATTGTTTTTTTGGCTTTTAGTATCTTCCGTTTACTTCTATCTGGACTTGCCATCTTTCATATCCTAGAATTTAAGATACCATATTTAAATGCATTTCTCCAGCACACAAAAGCTAGCATCTATTTACAATATTAAAACAATGTTGAGACTATCTCTTCATTTATTTTTATTGAAAATCCACATTTACTAACATATACAATTTTTTTCTATAAATCTAAACTATATAAATTCAAAATTTATAGTGCTAGTAAGCCTCTACTTGTTACTAAACCCAATAATTTACCTGGCCACTTTTTATATCACTTTACTGCTATAACCATCAACATCTGGTTTAAATAACCTAAGCAGGCCATATGTTAGATAATCTAAGATTAAGTTGCAATTGTGCACAAACACAGAAAACAATGTTTTATACAGAACATTCCATTTTCTACACATAGTGGCACTTTTTAAAAGCTTTCCTAACATTCACAAATTTTCAAAATAAATGGTACTGCAGAAGTTAATTTCCAATAGGCATGAATATGAAATGAGCACTAAGATATACAACATGATGCCAGTTATAATAAGAAAGCCAATTTAGGTTTTATAATAATTACTGATTGTTTCTCATAATTTAAGGAAAATCTACCACACAGTAGAAAAATATTTTAGTATTTATCTCAGTGTCCATGTCAACTTCAATCTGAATGGTGGATAGGTAACTGGTCTATTTTGCTGCTTGTCTGTTGGCATCATGGGTTGCATGTATGCTCCCAAGTAAGGGCCTGTCCTAGTCAGCTCTGCCTTGCCACTGCATCATCCCCACCTGGCTAAAGTTGACCTGTGCAATGTGAAACAGCAGATCTACAAACTGGCCAAGAAGGGGCCAACGCATCACAAATCAGTGTGATCCTGAGAGGATAGTGTTACATAAGTGACAGGCAATACAATCTTGAGAATTCTTAAGTCAAAAAGATTCGCCCCTGATGTTCCTGAGCATCTCTACTATTAAGAGAACTATTGCTATTCAAAAGCATCTTGAAAGGATCATAATTTTTTTATAAAAGGATTCTGATCCTTTTTGTAAATTCTGTCCAATTTTGATCAGTAACCATATTCACTGGTTGGCCTGATAATCTGAGGCCAAACAAATCCTCCCCTGCAAAACTAGACATAGGAGACATTCAAAGACTCTGCCCTAGTTGCATAAATTTATCTATGTATTCAAGCAATAAAATTATTGTTTAACTAGGGGGAAAAAAGGAATACTTCAGAACTTAAAGTTAAGATGGTGGGAACTAAATGATGTGTTTGCCTCCTCCCATTACCTCATCAAAATTACAACTAACTTATTCAACAACCATCATTGAGAACCATCTGAAGACTAGCTGAACGGAAATCGTAGAACTAAAAATATAAAGATGCCACAGTGAGACTGGTAAAAGGGGCAGGGATGTGGTAGAGACAGGTCCCACACTCACAGTGTATTAAAAATCAGAGGACTATGTCAGCTTTAAAGTCCCCCCAGAAGAGGGCGGTGTGCCTCCCACATGGCTCACCAGTCCGGTGCAAAAGTGATGGGAAGAAGAGTGCCCATAATGAGTCCCAGGAATTCCTCGAGTGAAACCCTCCTTTCCCCCCACTGCAAGAACTCGCTCCCTCATAAACTCATTCGCTCTGTGCACCAGTCAAGGGGCAGCAGCTCAAAGAGAGCCAGGGACATACATAGAGGAGCTGAATTGACTGGTTTCAGAGTAAGGGAGTAAGGGAGTAAGGGCTTGAAGATCAGGGGTCAGGGCAGCTCTCTTTGGGGATGGAAGTGCTGGCAGGCAGCACTGTTCTTCATTTGGTCTAAATCTCACAAAGCTGGCAGGCCCAGACAGGTACCAAAGCTGAGCTTCCCATTAAACTTGCTAACAATGTTTGCCCAGCTCTGGTGATTCCTTGAGATGCAGTCCACCCACCTTACCCAACAAACCCGAGCTATTTCCAGGGGCTTCCACACAAGTAGCATTCTGCTGTCGACTTTATTAAAAGCCCCACAAACTGCAAACAAAAGCAGTTGGACTAATTATGCCACAAGTGGTGACTGGTCTTAACATGCATTATGACTTCCATCAGGTGGCTCGAAGCCTATTACTAGGTGTACTGGTTAATAATGGTGGATTTTGTAATCAAAGAAAACATGATAATTTCAAGAGAAACATCAATAGTGCTTTATTCAAAGTAATGTCCATTGCTAACTACACATTTCCCCCATCTTTCAGGTAATTTGTGGATACCATACCATTTCTTGTTTTGAGGCAAACCATTCAGAGACCCACTTTTCTATTTCTTCGTATGTTTTTAAAAAATATATATTTTATTGATTTTTTACAGAGAGAAAGAGAGGGATAGAGAGTTAGAAACATCGATGAGAGAGAATCATTGATCAGCTGCCTCTTGCACACCCCCCACTGGGGATGTGCCCGCAACCAAGGTACATGTCCCTGACCGGAATCGAACCTGGGACCCTTCAGTACGCAGGCCAATGCTCTATCCACTGAGCCAAACCGGTTTCGGCTCTTCGTATGTTTTGAAGTGCTGCTCATAAAGTGCATGTGCCATCAATCGGAACAAGTGGTAATCTGAAGGAGCAAGGTCTGGTGAATGTGGCAGGTGGGTTAATACTTCCCAGGCAAGATCTTTTAATGTGTCTTTAACTGGTTTTGAAGTGTGTGATGGTGCACCATCATGAAACAAAATTACTTTGCTGTGTTCTGGCACATTATGATCATTTTACAATCAAAGTGTGGTTCAAATTGATTATTTGTTGTTGGTAGCGATCAGTATTAACAGTTTCACTTCATTTTAGAAGCTCATAATACACCGCACCTTCCTGATCCCACCAAATACAGAACATTGTCTTCTTTCCGAAATTATTCAGCCTTGCAGTCGGTGTTGATGGTTGACAGGGATCAGCCCATGATTCTGTGTGTTTGGAATTCTCAAAATAAATCCACTTTTCATCACCAGTCACAACTCGATGCAAAAAAAAGACTTTCATGCCATTGAAGCACCATTTTACTAATGCTTTTTTGGTTTTCCATTTGTCTTTCGTTCAGTTGATGTGGCACCCATTTTCCTTCCTTTAAGATCTTTCCCATTGCTTGTAAACTATTGGAAATTGTTTGCTGAGCAATGTTTAATCTTTTTGCAAGTTGTTTTTGAGTTTGACATGCATCTTCATCCAATAATGCTTGTAATTGTTGGTCTTCAAACTTCTTTGGTTGACCTTAAGGTTCTGTAACTTCCACATCGAAATCATTTAAACCAGCATTCACAAATACCTTGAAATGGAGCATGTTCACTATTAGCTCCCAAAGTATTCAGCAGCACTTTTCTCCAAAATAAAGTAATGAATTAAAACTTCTGCAAATGCTTTTTTTTTTTTTTTTGGCACGAAATTTGACATTGTAAAGTGTAAAAATATCTATGTTACCACCTTCAGAAAATTTGACATATGAAGTTTTGAAGCTTGTTGTCAATACAACAAAATAGCATATATATCAAGTCAAATAAATATCAACATATGTGTAACTTCATCTACTGAAAAAAAAATCTGCATTATTAACCGGTACACCTAGTATAAAGCTGCAACAGGTGTTGACTTGTAATATAGCTTTAATTAATCAGCCAGAAAGCCAACACAAGTGGCAGGTGGCTTCAGCTCACATTGTGGTGCCCACACCAAAGCATTCCAAGATTGGCACTTGTAGCAACCAACTGCAGATCACTTTGTAGCTCCCAGCATATGGCTCCAAGTTGTGCCCAAAAGGCTCCAGAAACAACACAACTTGTTGCCAGCTTGATACCACACCAGAGCACCATTCAACCAGCTCCACAAATGACATATCCAAGGACAGAATGGCTGACGCCAGGACTCTGTTAATGTGACTTTCCTTTGGAGGTGGAGCTGGGGGTCAGCTCATGCACAGCTATTTATCCTCTGTAGTCACAAACAACCCTCAAAACCAGGTAGCCTAAAGGACAATCAAACCAACTGATATACCAAAAATAATCATGACTAAACTACAACAGGAGGCACACACAACACATACAAAGGATACATACCCCTTGACAGGAGGCCCACCAAGAGTGGAGCCCACCCCACCCTGGGCCCAGGGAGCAGGCCGCCTCGAAGCCCAGTCTCCGCACCCACAGCCTTCCCGGCCCACCCACTGTGAGAGCGAGGGAGCCAGTACTGGGCTGCGGCCATGCCTTCCGCACTCGGCCTGAGCGAGCCCGTCGTCTGTCCGTCCCCCCTGCCGCCGGGGCTGGCTGGAGCCTCCGCCGAGCCCCCAAGAGCCAGCGCCAAGGCGGAGCAGACCTACTCATGGAGTATGATGGAGGACTGAGAGGTTGTACCCAGAACACTCTTTGCAGCCTGGGACTCTAAACACCTAAACCCGGGAAAGCCTGAACGTGTGAAATGAGAGCAGCAGAGGTTACTATGGCGGAGTCGGATGGAGCCTCCCCATTCTTCCCGCTCATGGTCCCCCTGCTCACCGACAGCAGCGGGCCTGGGCCCCATGGTATCTAGGATAAGAAAACATCGATCAACAGACCCAGAGGAGCCGTGTGACCCGGGGGAGCCGTGTGATCCGGGGGAGCAGCGTGACCTGGGGGAGTGGCATGACCCGGGGGAGCCGTGAGGCCCAGAGGAGCCATGTGACTTGGAGGAGCAGGGTGACCTGGAGGAGCCGTGTGTCCCTGAGGGGTGGAGTGAACTGGAGGAGGAGTGGATTCTATTCGAGTGGTCCTGAGAAATTTGGACAGTCTGCAGCCATTTGGTACAGAACACTTTGTTGTATTTCCCTACAAAAACAAATGGGAGAGAGTGTCCCACTTGAAATTCAAATACGGAAAAGAGAAAAAAAAAAACAAGAAAAAAAAACCTGAGAAACAGAATAAACTAGTGAATATAATAGAATCAGGGGCAAAGAAAGGAAGTGGACTGATAATTATCAGGGGGATAAGGGGATGGGGGTGCAGTAAGAAACTGGATTAAAAATCGTATAACCAATGGATGAGGACAATGGGGGGGTCTGGGGGAAGGGCAGAGGGTGGGATGGGAACTGGGTTGTAGGGAGCTTTGGGGGAGAAAAAGGAAAAACGTAATAATCTGAGCGATAAAGTTATATTTAAAAAAATAAAAAATAAAGCTAAAGGAGTTCATCACCAGTAAACCAGTATTACAAGAAATGTTATAGAGATTTCATTAAATAAACAACAAAAGATCAAAAGTATGAATAAGAAAATATCCTATATAATAAAAGGCTAATATGTAAATAGACCAAATAGTACAAAAACCGAATAATCGTTTGCTAAGATGTGCACTAACTACCGGGAGCAGATATGTCGGGCATCAGCAGGAGGGGACAGAGAGGGGAACATGGTCAGTGTCGAGTGCAGTGGGATGGTAGAGCAGGTGAGCAGGGGCACCAGACCAAGGCAGGGTGCTGGTCGCTGTCATCAGGGTGAGTCTTTCATGATGACTGAAAATTTGCTCCCATGCACCGCAGTCTAGCCCGCTGCTTACACCTGCTGTGGGACCCACTTGCCCATGAGAGCTTCTCAAACAGCCCCTGCTCCTGAGAAGCGATTAAGGCAGCAGCCGCTGCTTGCATCCATTGCTGGTGCCAGCTCCAATCACTCCACACCATCAACGGGTACAAGCAGGGCCGGTCCCTTTAGCATGTGGGAGCAGTGATGCTGGGAGTGAGGGACCGGCTGTGGTGAGAAGGGCCAGGCAAGAGCATGGAGGATGAGCCAAGACCCGCCCTTGTGCCTTCCACAGCCTCAGGGCCCACAGTTACTTCAAGGTGCATAAATTCATGCCCTGGGCACCTAGTAGAAAAAAAACCTTTCTTACAGACAAAGGAAAACATTTAGTAAATGCAGTGGATCAAACAAATATAAAGCTAATACAAAGCTTACCAGGCAAAAGTAGAAAGATCATGTATAATTAAAATAAATTAATGGACACCCACAAACACATGCACAAAAGAAAACAATGAGAAAAAAAATACAAATGAAGGGGTAACTTTAGAATGTTAAAATTTAAGTGATAAGCAGCTTAAAATAGATGGCTGTCAACAACTTGGTATATATGTGAGCTACATGGTACCACAAACCAAAATATTAACAAGATAAACAAAAAATGGAGAGGAATCCAAATGCAACACTATTAATCATCAACAGACAAGGGAAGTGAACAAGAGAATAAGAAATGAAAACTATAAAAACAATCAGAAAGCAATGAATAAAATTCCAATAACTACAGACCAATAAATAATTCTTTTAAGTATAAATAGATAAGCTACCTACAAAAGACCCACTTCATATCTAAAGACACACAGACTGCTGAAACCGGATTGGCTCAGTGGTAGAGCGTTGGTCTGCGGATTGAAAGGTCCCGGGTTCGATTTGGTCAAGGGCATGTACATTGGTTGCAGGCACATCTCCAGTAGGGGGTGTGCAAGAGGCAGCTGGTCGATGTTTCTCTCTCATCGACATTTCTAGCTCTCTATCTCTCTCCCTTCCTCTCTGTAAAACATCAATAAAATATATTTTAAAAAATAAATAAATAAACACACACAGACTGAAGGAAAAAGGATGAAAAAAGTTATTTCATGCAAAGGGAGTAACAAAAATAGCTGAGGTAGCAATACATAGATAAGATAGACGTTAAAATAAGAAACAAGGGGCATTACATAATGAGAAAGGAATCAATCCAACAAAATAAAAAAAAACTCTTGTAAACATCTATAAGCCCAATGCAGCAACTAAATATATAAAGCAAGTATTGGTGGTTATAAAGAGATAGATTGATAGTAATACAGTCATAGTGGGGAACTTTAACACCTCAATGACATCAATGAAGAAGTCAACCAGACAGAAAATCAACAAGGAAACAATGGCCTTAAATGATCCATTAAATCAGATGGCCTTAATTGATTATTTTTAAGATTTGCACGAACAGTAGAATATCTGTTCTTTTCATTTTCTTAAATTTTTTTATTTGTTGATTTGAGAGACAGAGAAAGGGAAAGAAACAAAGGTGAAGGAAGGGGGAGAGGAAGAAAAGGAGAGACAGAGAAACATAGATTTGTCGTTCCACTTATGTATGAATTTACTAGAGGCCTGATGCATTTGTACAAGAGTAGGCCTTCCATCCCCCAGCTGCCAGCACCAGATTCAGTACAGCACCTGGGCTTCCTTCCTCCAGGCGTACACAGGCATGCAGGACCCCGGCTGGTTTCCCTCTATCCCAAACTTTGTCAGGAAGGATGTCCAGAAAACATCCAGTCTAATTAGCATATTACCTGCTAGAAACTATTCATTGTCTGTCAGGAATGTGTAAACAAGGAACCCAGAAGGCTGGTGGAACTTGAGCTTTGGCAAGGGCCAAAGTAATGCACCAAGTGTTTAATCAAGACAATGGTGGCTCAAGCAATTTTCTGACCTTTAAGACAGTCTGTCTGCTACTGGAATTGCCTGCCTAAGGGTAAGATGTGTATCACAAAATTGAGTGAAAAGCTAGCAGGGCCTGGGCACCAGTAAAAACCTTCAGTAGAGTTGAGTTCTCTGCCTTGTATCCTGTCATTTCCAAATTCATATTTCCTGTGTAGTCTCATCATTTGTGCACAGCCCTTCTCCAGGTCCTGAACCTAAGCCATGCAGGTTGTGGCTGTCACATCTTTCACAATGACCCTTTTATATAGGTTGGTTGATTTTTGTATGTGAACTGACTGGAGATCAAACCCACAATCTAGGCATACAGGACAATGCTCTAACCAACTAAGTTACTAGATCAGGGTGAATATACTACCCTGTTTCCCCCAAAATAAGACAGTGTATTATATTAATTTTTACTCCAAAAGATGTGCTAGGTCTTATTTCAGGGGATGTTATTTTTTTTCCATGAAGAAGAATACGATACACATTTATTGTTAAATGAAAATAAAGGAAATTTATTACCTGTATACGGTACAGTAGTAAGGTAGTTGTCAACACAAACCAGACAAACTGTGAATCCTACAGTATCAAGAATTTACTCATTTATTCAATGGCAATCATGTCATCATCTTATGGAACATCATCATAACAATCCAATTCCTGATTTCCTGGTGAATTTCTTGTGACTCCACTTCTTTCAGAATCAGTGGACCAAATCTCTCATGTATAGCAATAGCACTGTCTTTAAATGAGTACTTCTTATCAAGGTAGCCTGCTCGCAGTGCATTTGCAATGCAACTGTCAGTGATTTTCTCCCATGAATTCTTCACCCAAGTCACAACTTGTTGCAATTTAGGTTTCACAAAGTTTCCACGCTGATTTCTCTCCATTCTATTTTCAATGTAGTCATTAATTTCCATGCGCAAATTGTCTTTGAATGGTTTGTTTATTGCAATATCAAGAGTCTGGAGATAGGCCGTCATTCCTGCAGGAATCATTATCTGATCTATTCTTCTTTCCTGAAGAAATGTCTTCATGTCTTTAGCGCGATGAGTGCTGGCTGCATCCCAGACTAGCAGACCTCTTTGGCTCCCTCGCATAACAAGCAGCAGCATTAAGTCGACCCACTTCCTTATAACTGCTTGTGTGACCCAGGCCTTTTCAGTTTCAAGAATAAAAACCCACAAAACACATTCAATCTTTGCCTTCTTGCCCTTAGAAATGATTAAAGGTGGGATCTTAGTGCCATCCAGACAAATTGCCAAAATACAGGAAACACGTGCACTTAAGTAAGCAGTGGAGGGAATGTACACTAAGGAGGGACCCCGCTGTTCAATTGTTGTTTGAGATGACTGGACCATAAACACTGCAGTTTCATTCATAGCAATCATGTTGGAAAGATTGTATTTAGAGAAGTCAGCATCATTAATAAAGGGCTTGAATGCAAGTGCTCGCTTAATAACTTGAGTATCTTCCAACCTAAACAATGTTGTAGATCTTAAAGACAGTTCCCTTTGCTGAAGGAAATTATCCAGCCAGTGTTGTGATGCTTTGAAGTCTTCGGGGGCTATGTCAAACTGTGGTGCCATTGCAAGGGCAAATTCTTGAATCTGAGCCCTATTCACAACCAAAGCCTTTGCTCTCCTGTCAACAAACCCATTCACAGATCAGGTCTTCCAGCTCGGAAAATAATGGTTGCCGACCTGATCCACACTTGCGCTTTTTAGCATTTTCCTCGTCCACTTGTTCAATGAGATTACCATACTCTGCTCGCCATTTTCGGACCAATCAGATACTCAACATCTTCTCTTTGCAGAAAGCAGTAAGATTTTGGCCCTTCCACGATTCCTTTCTTGTACTCCACGGAGTAGCTTTTTCTTTTTGTGCTCATTTCCAGGGGTAAAACAAAGGAATTGGGGTATCAAGGTGGGGGGAGGGGGATCACTTGAAATGACACAGGGGGGATCAGAGGGGGGAATCAAAATGGCATAGGAGAATCAGAGGGGGATTACCATTTTAGTAACCCCTTTTGATCCTCCTGTGTCATTTTGATTGCCCCCTCTGATCCTCCTGTGTCATTTTAAGTGAACCCCCTCCCCCATCCCTGTGCTACTGAATACCTTTACCAGACATCCCCCCTACCTCTTTATCAGACATTTACCTCCTAGGGCCTGCCTGGGGACTGTCACTGGGCTTGCTGGGGCCTGAATCTGGGCTGGAGCAGGGTCTGCCACTGACTGAGAACCTTCAGTCATCATGAAGGTGGCCGCGAGCATCAGGTAGTGTCACCAGAGACAGACTAGCACTCACCACCTTCGCTGAGCGTCCTGTCTGCTCTCATCCTCCTGTTTTTCTACAGGCATCTGTGAAAGTCTCCTCCTTTCTCCCGCCCCATGCTCACTGCTCGCTCTGACCTCCGCTCCGTCTCTACACAGCAGTGACATCACAGGTAGCAATACTTCTGACAAATTAAATCTCAAAGTGAAGGACATAACAAGAAATAAGGAAGGGCACATCATAATACTAAAGGGAACAATTCAAAAAGAAGATATAACTCTGATAAACATATACACACCCAATACAGAAGCACCCAAATGCATTTAAAAAAAAACTGCTGGAGGAAATCAAGGAAGAGATTGACACCAATACAGTCATAGTAGGGGATTTAACACCCCATTATCAGCATTGGACTCTCACCATTCTCTAACAAAAAATCAGCAGAGAAACATCTATCCTAAATTATACACTAGATCAGATGGAATTAATAGACATCTTCAGAACATTTCACCCCCAAAACACAGAATGTATATTCTTGTCAAGTGCACATGGGTCATTTTCAAAGATAAACTATATATTGGGACACAAGTAAAGTCTCTACAAATTCAATAAGATAGAAGTCAAATCAAACATCTTCTCAGATCACAATGACATAAAACTAGGAATCAACTATAATACAAAAAAAAAAAAAAAAACACCTCGAGGCTAAATTGCATGCTATTAAACAATGACTGTTACCAGAGAGATCAAAGAAGAAATAAAAAAACATCATGGCAACAAATGACAATAAAAACACAACAATCCAAAATCTATGGGACACAGCGAAAGCAGTCATGAGAGGGAAGTTCATAGCTCTACAAGCCTAATAAAAACAAAACAAAACCAGAAACAATGGTAATAAATTACCTAACCTACAACTCAAAGAGTTAGAAAAAGTGCAACAAGATAAGCCCAGCATAAGCAGAAGGAAGGAATAAAAATCAGAGCGGAGATAAACAACATAGAGACCAAAGAAACAATACAAAAGATCAAAAAAACCAAGAGATGGTTCTTTGAAAGGATAAACAAGATTGATGAAATCTCTAGGCAGGCTCACAAAGAAGCAAAGAGAGAGGACGCAAATAAACAAAATCAGAAATGGAAGAGGTTAAGTAACTACTGACCCCACATAAGTACAAATCATTATAAAAAATACTATAAACAACTTTATTCCACCAAAATGGACAACCTAAATGAAATGAACATATTCTTGGAAATATACAAGCTCCCAAAGGTCAACCAAGAAGAATCAAAACACCTGAACAGGCTGATAACTACTGAAGAAAATGAAACAGTGATCAAAATCTTCGAGAAAACAAAAGCCCTGGTACGCAAGTCTTTTAAGGGGAGTTCTAGCAATTATTCAAAGAAGAAATAAAACCTATCCTCCTCAGACTATTCCAAAAAATTCAAGAGGAAGGTACCCTTCGAAGCTCTATGAAGCCACCATCACCCTAATCCCAAAACCAGATAGAGACATTATAAAAAGAGAACTTTAAGCCAGTATCCTTGATGAATATAGATGCTTAAAACCTCAACAAAATTCTAGCAAATCAGATTCAGCAATATATTAGAAAGATCCTACATCATAACTAAATGGGATTTATTCTGGGGATGAAAGGACAGTAAAATATACATAAATCAATCAATGTGATATATTACATAAGCAAACTGAAAGAAAAAAAAATCACATAATCTTATCAATTGATGCAGCAAAAGCACTTGACAAAATCCAACACCCTTTCTTGATAAAACCTCTCATCAAAGTGGGAATAGAGGGATCATACATCAAAATAATAAAAGCCCTATATGAAAAACCTAAAACCAACATCATACTCAAAAGGCAGAAACTAGAACCATTTCCCCTAAGAACAGGAAACAAAACAAAGATGCCCACTTATACCACTAATTTTTCACATAGTACTAGAAATACTAGCCAAAGCGATCAGACAAGAAATAAATGGCATCCAAATTGGAAAAGAAGTAAAACTCTCTTTATCTGGAGATGATATGATACTATTCATAGAAAACCCCAAAGACTCCCATCAAAAACTACTAGACCTAAAAATAAATTTGGCAATGTGGCAGGATACAAAATCAACACCCAGAAATCTATGTCTTTTATGCACTAATAATGAACTCACAGAAAGAGAAATGAATAAAAAATCCCATTTACCATTGCACCAAAAAATTTAAGATACCTAGAAATAAACTTGACTAAAGACGTAAAAGACCTGTTTTCGCAAAACTACAGGACATTGAAAAAAGATAGAAGAAGACATAAACACGTGGAAGAACATACCATGTTCATGGATTGGTAAGAATCAACATGAAAATATCCATACTACCTAAAGCAATCTATAGTTTCAAAGCAATACCTATTAAAATACCAATGGAATATTTCAAAAACCTAAGATAGTGATCAGCAAACTATGGGTAACAAGCCACATGGGGCTCATGAGCCGCGGATTTCCGCTGTTGACTAATGAGTTTGCTGACCACTGCCTTACAGAAAAACACTTAAAAAACATTTTAATAATGTCTTTAAACTGAAGTCAAAACTTCTGGGTAAGAGTAATACATTACACAGTGGTCAGCAAACTCAGTCAACAGAGCAGAAAACCACTGCTCTCAAGTCACATGTGGCTCCCAAGCCACAGTTTGCCGACCACTGACCTACAAAAAACTCTACAAAAATTAATCTGGCGGAGGACTGAGAAGGTGGGGCAGTTCTGTACCATGCTGCCTTCCACTGGTTAAGACCTCCAAGAGCAAAGGCCTAACGAGGTGAGGATGCCCCTACTGTCACCTGTAGAGGGGCAGCACTGAGCTGGCCAATATTTGTGGTGTGCTGCTTGTCCTGGCTCAGGGGAAGCGTTCCACTAAGTCTGAAAGACTAAGACATCGCAGGGACTCTCCGCCACCACCCGCGACCAGCTCGGCCCTGCCTTTGCGCCACACCCGTAGATCCCGAGGCCTCCACCGCTGCCAACACCCGAGGCCTGCTCTGCCAGGCCTTCCCGTGCGCTGTGCTGGCGCTGCGCCTTCCGTTGGCAGACCCAGAGAATCCTCTCTCCGCTGCCACATGGCCAGGCCAAAGCAGCAGACACTACTGCCATGCAGATTTTAAAACTACAGGGGAAATTGAGCCACAGGAGCTACCATCGCTGCCGCACCCACCGCCGCCCCCAAGAATGGGAATCCACCGAAATCAGAGCTCACTACGCCCCAGGCTCGCAGAGAGTGTGGCTTCAGAAATTAGCCTCTGCATCCACAGCAGCTCCACATCTGCACCAAAGAGGACACCACTGAGGGCGGACTCTCCCCATGCAGCCATCACAGCCCGCCCACAATCTTCCCAGCACACCCACCATGCTGGGAGGGAGATGGAGCCCGCTGGTGAGGAAATGGCACGGCGCCTTCCATTAGCCGCCCAGGCGAGCCCTTCCTCCGATGCCGCATGGCCGAGCTGAAGCTCTCGCCACCACTGCCATGTGAACTTTAAAACTACAGTGGTAATTGAACCACAGGAGCGACCGTCACTGCTGCACCTGGCACCGCCACCCGCCACTGCCAGCGCGAATAAAGGACATCCACCGAGAACAGAGCTCACCACGCCTTGGACTCAGGGAGTGGGCGACCTCAGAACTTAGCCTCCATGTCTGCAGCTGCTCCGCTCCCACACCGAACGAGACACCTTTGAAGGTGGTCCCCCCGCCTGCAACCATCTCAGCCCAACTGCAGCTGTCTCAGCCTGCCCGCCATGCTAGCAAGGAGCTAGCAAGGCGCCTCCAATATGCGACCCCAACACCCTAGAGGGGCCATGTGCCCCGGGTGAGCCGTGTGTCCCAGGGGGCCATGTGGCCCGGGTGAGCCGAGTGTCCCAGGGGGCCGTGTACCCCGGGTGAGCCGAGTGTCCCAGGGGGCCGAGTGCCCTGGGTGAGCCGTGTGTCCCACGGGGCCGTGTGCCCCGGGTGAGCCGAGTATCCCAGGGGGCCGTGTGCCCCGGGTTAGCCGAGTGTCCCAGGGGGCCGTGCGCCCCGGGTGAGCCGTGTGTCCCAGGGGGCTGTGTGCCCCGGGTGAGCCGAGTGTCCCAGGGTGCAGTGTGCCCCGGGCGAGCCGTGTGTCCCAGGGGAAGCAGTGGGACCCAGGGGAAGGGGCGGTGAAAACCAGAGGAGGAGCGGACTATTCATATGGTCCTGAGATAGTCACCATAAAACAAGCAGACTGCCAAATGAGGAGCGGATTCTATTCATGAGGTCCTGAGATGGTCACCATAAAACAAGCAGATTGTCAAATGACAGCGGGGAGGGGAAAGAGACCTGGGGGGAGATAGGAGAGCAACCGAGGGACTGGTATGCATGAACATAAGTACAACCAATGAACACAGAACTCTGGGGAGGGAGGGCATAAATGGGAGGGGGGGGGGCAATGGTAAGCTATGTACACAGATAATACCTTAATAAAATAAAGTAAAATAAAAAATTAAAAAATAAAAAACAAAAATTAATCTGGAATAAAAATAGACCCTGAGGAGACTGAAACAAGATGGCAGCCTAGATAGTCTCCTAAGCTGCCACCTCATCAACAATTTGGGAAAAAACAACAGCTAAAATTGAAAGGGACCGCACCAGAACCACAGGAAAGCTGGCGGAATGGGGAGGCTACAACTAGACACAAAGTAGGGCGCAGCTGCTGCCATGTGGAGTTTAAAACTACAGCGGAACTGGACCTGCCAGAGCTGCTGCCGCCAGGAATGAGGGAAGCCAGACCTCGCTCCGACCCAGGCCCAGGGAGTGGACCATTCGGGCCAGCCCACCGTGGGAGCGAGGGAGCTGATGTCTGACCTCCGCTGAGCCTTCGGCTCCTGCCCAGAACGAGATGCCTGTGAGCACGGTCTCCCCGCCCGCAACCATCTCAACACGCAGCCATCCAGCTAGCCTGCCGTGCTGGTGAGGAGATGGCACAGCATCTCCCCGCCTGCAGCCAGCTCACCCGGCGCCTTCTGTTTGCGGCCCTGGCAAGTCCTTCCTCTGCCGCCACATGGCAGGGCTGAAGCTTCCGCCACTGCCACCATGTGGATTTTAAAACTACAGTGGAAACTGAACCACAGGAGCAACCGTCGCTGCTGCCGCAAATAAGGGAAATCCACCAAGAACAGAGCTCACCACACCCCGGGCTTGGAGTGGGCGGCCTCAGAACTTAGCCTGTGCGTCCGCAGCTGCTCTGCTTCCGCACCGAACGAGACACCTTTGAGGGCGGTCTCCCTGCCCGCAGCCATCTCAGCCCACCTACAGGCGTCCCAGCCTGCCTGCCGTGCTGGTGAGGAGATGGTGCGGCGCCTTCCATTTGTGGCCCTGGCGAGCCCTTCGCCCTTCAGGCCCACCACCGTAGGGCCGAGCTGGAGCCTCTGCCAGGACCCCAAGCAGGGCCGCCGCTGCTGCCATGTGCATTTTAAAAATACAGTGGAAATTGAGCCACAAAAGCCACCGCCTCCACCGCACCCGCTGCTGCTGCCGCCGCGAGGAAAGCCCACCGAGAACAGAGCTCACTCTACCCCGGGCCCAGGGAGTGGGCAGCTTTGGAGCTTGGCCTCCGCGTCAGCAGCTGTTCCCCTGAGAGTCCTTGGAGCGCAGTCTCCCCGCCCACAGCAGTCCAAGCCTGCCCGCCGTGCTAGCAAGGAGCTAGCGCAGCGCCTCCAGTTCATGACCCCAGTATCCCAGAGGGGCCGTGTGCCCCAGGTGAGCCCTGTGTCCCAGGGGGCCGTGTGCCCCAGGTGAGCTGTGTTCCCCAAGGGGGCTGGGTGTCCCGGGAGAGCCGTGTTCCCCGGGGAAGCAGTGGGACCCGCGGGGAGCGGCGGTGTAAACCAGAAGAGGAGTGGATTCTATTCATGTGGTCATGAGATAGTCAGCATAAAATAAACAGATTGTCAAATGACAGCGGGGAGGGTCTGGAGCCCTGGGGGGAGATAAGAGAACAACTGAAGGACTGGTATGCATGCATATAGGTGCAACCAACGAACACAGAACTCTGGGGAGGGAGGGCATGAATGGGAGGTGGGGGGGGGGGAACTAGTAAGCTATGTACACATATAATACCTTAATAAATTAAAAAAAAAAATAGACCCTGAATAGCTACAGCTGTCCTGGGAAAGAAGAACAAAGTTGGAGGGAATACATGAGCAGGTATCAAGATATATTACCAAGCCACAGTTTTCAAAACTGCCTGGCACTGGCATAAAAACAGACATATATACCAATGGAATAAAACAGAACCCAGAAATTAACCCACATCATTATACTCAATAAACTTTTGACAAAGGAGACAAGAGCATACAATGCAGTGGAAAACCTACTTTAATAAATGGTGCTGGGAAATGTAGTCAGATATATGCAAAAAAACAAACAAACAAAAAACCCCATGAAACTAGATCAACAACTTAAATCATACACAAAAACGAACTCAAAATGGCTACAGGTCTTAAATGTAAGATGGGAAACCATAAAAATCCCACAAGACTCCATAGGCAGCAAAATTGCAGATATATATCACAGCAATATCTTTACAGATAGATACTGAGGCAAGAGAGACAGAAAATAAACGAGATTACATAAAAAATAAAAAGCTTCTGCACAACAAAAGAAACCATCAACAAAACAAGAAAGCACACTGGATGGAGAACATATTTGCCAATGTTGTCTCGGATAAGGGTTTAATCTCAAACATTTACAGGGAATTCATACAACTTAACAGGAAGATAATCCAATCAAAATATGTGCAAAGGATCTAAATAGACACTTCATAAGAGGACATTCAGAAACTCAAGGGACATATGAAAAAATGCTCAAAGTCACTAATCATCTGACAAATGAAAATCAAAACAACAATGAGGTACCAAATCACACCTGTCAGAATGGCTATCACTAACAAAGCAACAAACGATAAGTGCTGGAGAGGATACGGAGAAAAAGGAACCCTCCTTCACTGTTGGTGGGAATGAGACTGGTGGAGCCATTGAGGAAAACAGTATGGCATTTTCTCAAAAATATTAAAATTTAACTTCCAGTTGACCCAGTAATCCCACTTCTAGGAATATATCATAAGAAACCAGAAACACTGATAAGAAAGGAGATATGGCCGAAACCAGTTTGGCTCATTGGATGGAGTATCAGTCTATGGACTGGAGGGGTCCTGGGTTTGATTTCAGTCAGGGGCATGTGCCTTGGTTGGGGACAAATCCCCGGTGGGAGGTGTGCAGGAGACAGCTGATAGATGATTCTCTCTCATCAATGTTTTTAACTCTCTATACCTCTCTCTTCCTCTCTGTAAAAAAAAAAATCAATAAAATATATATTAAAAAAAAAAAAAAGAAAGGAGATATGCAACCCTATGTTCACAATAGCACAATTTACAATAGCTAAGATTTGGAAATGGCCTAAATGCCCATCAGCAGATGAGTGAATTAGAAAAATTTAATACATCTACACAATGGAATACTATATTATCATAAAAAAGGAATTGTTACCATTTGCAACAGCATGGATGGAACTGGAGAGCACTATGCTAAGTGAAATAAGCTAGTCAGTGAAAGAAAAATACCACATAATCTCACTTATGAATAATAAGAAACATCATAACCTGATGAAAATGATAGACACAGAGAAAGAGAAGCATCGAACATTCTGTCAAATTAGAGCCGGAAGGCTGGGGAGGTGTGTGTGGGGGGGAGTGAGAGATGAACCATAGGACTTGTATGCATGCATTAAGCATAACCAATGGCTGCAAGACAATTTGGGGGGAGGGGGAGATAGGGCATGTACCAGGAGGTAGGGGAGGCTGGGTGATGGCCAATAGGGGTAAAAAAGGAGACATATGTACTATTATTTGTAATACATTAAAAAATTAAAAAAATAAAAATGGATAAAAATATGTGGTACACATATACAATGGAATATTAATAAGCCACTAAAAAGAAGGAAGTCTTGAGGAGAACCAAGATGGTGGCATAGGAAAACAATTGTACTTGCTGCCTCCCACAACCAAATCAAAACTACAACTAAAAGACAAAACAAATATCATCCAGACCACAGCAAAGCTGGCTGAGTGGAAGCTCTACAAGTAGAAGGAAAGAAAAAAGCACATTGAGTCTGGTAGGAGGTGCAGAGGTGTGTAGGCATGCGAAATGGGCTGGCAACTGAATGCACTGTTGTTTTTTTCACCGGGGAGGGAGATAAAAACTCCTGATTGCTCTGAACTCCAGATCCAGGCAAGACCTTAGGGATGGATCCAGACTCATATGGGAAAAACTGGCCTGTCTGGCATTGGGCTGGAATGAGAGGGCGGCTTTCTCTCAGAGGTGCTTATAGTGATTATTGTTCCTGCGTGGGTGCACGGGAGGCAGAGATGTGAGGACTTCCCTGGAGCAGGGCTGACTGGCATCCATTGCTATTTGCTCCGCCCTGGTGATTCCCTGAGAGCCAGCCCCAGCCAATTTATAACCCCACCCAAGCTGTGTGCAGAGGCTTTTGCATATGAATGGCCAGTGTTAACAGACTAAAACCTAACAAACTGCAGGTGGGTCAGAGCTTCAAAGATTCTATAAGGCTCAAGGCTCAAGGCCCAGTGGCAGCAGCAGCCTGCCTGCTTCACTGCTGGGGCTCATCTGGGCACTTCCAAATCCCAAAGAGGAAGAATCTGCAGATATCTCTGTAGCTTCACCTGGGCGACCTCAGACAGTGGCTGACTTTGCAACTCCTTGGATATCCATGTGCCAGTGAACGCAGTAGTCAGTGTGATACCATTCCAGATTACAACTCTTCACATCCATAAGCAATACACTCAAGGGGCAGGCTCAGTGAGCAGCAAAGCCCCACTGAAACAAGTCTTGTCCCATAAGGGAGTCTCTAGCACAGCAGATTTTCCATTGTAGTCACAGCTGGTTCTCACAGCTAATTGGCCAGGAGGTCAAATCCTCCCAATGTTACCAACAGCAATCAAGGCTTAACTACAAGACTGTGCACCCAGCCCACAAAGGGGTGCACCAAGAGTGTCCACCTCAGTTGATTGGGGAAGCTCTATAGTACACCTAGCACACAAGGCCACTCTATCAACTTGGGGAAGCAGATAAAATGTAGCGACAAAGAAACATGTCACAAATGAAAGAAATGGAGGAAAGTGAACAACTGGATATAGAGTACAAAACCTCAGTTATAAGGTTACTCAAGAATCTTCCAGAAACCTCCAAAAAAAAAACAAAACAGTGAGAATGGCAAAAAAAGTAGAACAGTCAGAAATTAAGCATACATTGACTGAAATAAAGAGTAATATACAGAAATTCAACAGTAAAATAGACCAGTGGTAGGCAAACTCATTAGTCAACAGAGCCACAGTTTGCTAAACACTGAACTAGAGGATCGCAAGAATCAAGTAAAAGATTTGAAATACAAAGAAGCAAAAAACACCCAACCATAAAATCAAAAAGGAAACAGAATTCAAAAATATGAAGATAGTGTAAGGAGACTCTGGCACAATTTGAAACGTAACAGCATTCGGATTATGGGGGTGGAGAAGAGAGCAAGATACTGAAAACCTATTTGAAGAAATAATGACTGAAAACTTCCCCCACCTGGTGCAAGAAATAAACTTACAAGTCCAGGAAATGAAGAGAACCCCAAACAAGAGGAATCCAAAGAGGACCACACCAAGACACATTGTAATTAAAATGCCAAAAGCTAAAGACAAAGAGAAAATCTTAAAAGCAACAAGAGAAAAACAGTTACCTACATGGGAGTACCCATATGACTGTCAGCTGATTTCTCAACAGAAACTATGCAGGCCAGATGAGAGTAGTAAGAAATATTCAAAGTGATAAGTAGCAACAACCTATGATCATGATTACTCTACCCAGCAAAGGTATCCTTTGGAATTGAAGGTCAGATAAAGAGCTTCACAGACAAGAAAAAGCTAAAGTAAAAGGGTGTCCCGGGTGAGCCATGTGTCCCAGGGGGTTGTGAGCCCCGGGCGAGCTGAGTGTCCCAGGGGGCCGAGTGCCCCGGGTGAGCCGAGTGTCCCAGGGGGCCGTGTGCCCCGGGTGAGCCATGTGTCCCAGGGGGTGGTGTGCCCCAGGTGAGCCAAATGTCCCTGGGGGCTGTGTGCCCCGGGTGAGCCGAGTGTCCCAGGGGGCCGCGTGCCCCGGGTGAGCCGTATCTCCCAAAGGGGAAGGGTGTCTGTCCCAGGTGAGCCGTGTGTCCCAGGGGGCCGTGAGCCCCGGGTGAGCCGAGTGTCCCAGGGGGCCATGTGCCCCGGGTAAGCCGAGTGTCCCAGGGGAAGCAGTGGGACCCAGGGGAAGGGGCGGCGAGAACCAGAGAAGGAGCGGACTCTATTCATATGGTCCTGAGATAGTCACCATAAAACAAGCTGACTGCCAAATGAGGAGCAGATTCTATTCATGTGGTCCTGAGATAGTCACCATGAAACAAACAGATTGTCAAATGACAGCGGGGAGGGGAAGGAGACCTGGGGGGATATAAGAGAACAACCGAAGGACTGGTATGCATGAATATAAGTACAACCAATGAACACAGAACTCTGGGGAGGGAGGGCATGAATGGAAGGTGGGGGGGGGGGGGGGCAATAGTAAGCTATGTACACATATAATACCTTAATAAAAAAAAATAAAAAGACTGTAAAATACTAAAAAAAAAAGAAAAAAAGAAAAGACAAAGCTAAAGTAGTTCATCACTGCCAAACAAGTATTATATGAAATGCTGAAGGGTATTCTTTTTTTTTTTTTTAACATATTTTATTGATATTTTACAGAGAGGAAGGGAGAGAGATAGAGAGCTAGAAATTAGAGAGAAACATCGACCAGCTGCCTCTTGCACACCCCCTACCCGGGATGTGCCCGCAACCAATGCACACGCCCCCAACCGGAATCGAACCCGGAACCTTTCAGTCCGCAAACCGACGCTCTACCGCTGAGCCAAACCGGTTTCGGCTAAAGGGTATTCTTTAAGAAGGGGAAGAAAAAAAGCGTAAAGATAAAATTTATAACAACAAAGTGATAATAAATAAATATATATCAACAACTCAATCTAAAAATTAAGTGAATAAAATATCTATGAACAAAATAAACTGAATATAATAGAATTGGGGGCATAGAAAGGGAGTGGACTGACAATTCTCGGGGGTAAGAGGGTGTGGGAGTGCAGGAAAGAGATTGGATAAAAATCTTAAAATCTTACACCAATGGATGAGGACACTGTGGAGCGGCGGGGGGTGGGGGGGGGGTGGGGGGGCTGGGTAAGGGCATAGGGTGGGGTGGGAACCGGGTGGAGAGGAGCTATGGGGGGGGGGGGGAGAAGAGGAATATCTGTAATTATCTGAACCATAAAGATTTATTTTTTTAAAAAAAAGAAGGAAATCTTACCATTTTTTACAACGTGGATGGACCTAGAGGATATCATGCTATGTAATATAAGTCAGACAAGCAAAGAGAAATATTGTGTAATTTCACTTATATGTGGAATCTATAAAACAAAATATATGAACCAAGAAAATAGAAATTAACTCATTGATACAAAGAACAAATTGATGGTTGCCAGAGAGGAGGGGGGATGGGAGGATAGGTGAAAAATGTGAAGGTATTAAAACTACAAATTGCCTGTAGCTTCTTCACGAATACAACTTTTTGTAATATTTGTGAAATAGACAATGAATACACCAAGTCTTCCCTCTGGCATGGATGATTGTTAAAACTGGTAATTCGTATGTATAAAGCAATTAGCTTCACCTCAAGATATATTTTTTGTTGGTACAGCTACAATTTTGTGCCCTATAAATATAAAGATTATTTTAGTTTGAACATAGAATACCTGACAAAATTGGGGGGAAAAAGGTTAATTTTTAATAGAATGTGTTGTTATTGAGTATATTTCTAACAAAAGTTCTGTTTTCACTGCAAATCTATGAGAACTAAATTCTCTACATACAATTTTAAATATCAGATAATTGGATGACCACCCCAGTATTTATTGGTTTTTAAAACTCAATCCTCACTTCTTCACTATGCATGTATTTCAGGTATCAGGCAGTGTAGACTACACTCCTATCAATAATCACCTGGGATTGTGAACCATCATTGTATCCTGTAACAAATGTATATCAAATCACAAAATGCCTGAAGGCCACTGTGCTGTCAGGTGATAATAAGTAGAAACCAAGATGAAATGAGATAGCACTCTTAAATGACAACAGTTAAAATATCTGACTTGAACACAATGCTCTAATCCTTCTTAGGGCCTTTGAAAAATACCTCAAACTAGGAATGTAAAAGCATGTTTACCCCCAACATTATAATATTGGGGTAAACATGCCTTTACATTTGATGTACAGAAAAAACATGCAAAATGTATTAATCACTCTATATAAGAACTAATATGCAAATTAACCATCACACACGTACAAGATGGCTGCCCCCATGAGGTCACAAGATGGCTACTCCAAGATGGCTATCAGGCCAACAGGGGAGTGCAGTTGAATACAACCAGGTCAGCAGGGGAGGGAAGTTGGGGGAGACCAGGCCTTCAGGAAGGAAGGGCAGTTGTGGGGAACAAGGCCTGCAGCAGAGGACAGTTAGGGGCAAGCAGGCGGGCAGGGGAGGTTTGTCAGGGCTACGAGGCTGGCAGGGGATGGCAGTTGGGGGCAACTGGCCAGGCAAGGGAGGGCAATTGGGATCGACAGGACTGGCAGGGGAAGGCAGTTATGGGAGAGTGGGCCGGCAGGGGAGCAGTTGGGCATTGATCAGGGTGGCAGGAGAGTGGCTAGGGCAGGGGTGGGCAAACTTTTTGTCTGGAGGGCCACAATGGGTTCTTAAACTGGACTGGAGGGCCGGAACAAAAGCAACCTGACCATGCTGGCACTCTTACCTTGGGTTGCTGGTGAAGGAGAGGAGGGGAGAGCAAGAGAACCCTCCGCTCTTGCTCTTTCGGCCATGAGGGCCGGATAGAATAGCTGAAAGGGCCGGATCCGGCCCTCGGGCTGTAGTTTGCCCACAGCTGGGCTAGGGGTGATCAGCCTGGTATGCAGAATCAGTTAGGAGCAATCAGGCAGGCGAGCAGTTCAGAGTCAGCAGTCTCGGAATGGGAGGGATATCCCCTGGGGGATCAAACCTACCAGCTGTCATACATTTCCTGAGGGGACCCAGGTTGGGATGAGGGATTCCCCCCTCAGTGCACGAATTTCATGCACCAGGCCTCTAGTAAAGTATATCATCTTACTAAAAATACCAAATATATTTGAACCATTAATCATTCAACCAAATACAACTAATAATATACATTTGTTATGTTTCTCCATGCCATGCCCTTTTTCCTCTCTCCCCATTCTGAATTAATCTGTATTTTACAATTTTAAGTTTATAATTTCATTGGTATTTACAAATTATAGTTTAATGATAAATGACATTTTAAGCTATACACAGCTTATCCTGACTTGTTGTTAGTATACAGTTTTCTAATACAGTTTTCTCCTTGAATTACAATGGAGATCCGTTGTTATGGCACAACGTAACTCAATTTTCGCTGTAAGTCGGTACCCACCTATGTAAACACCTATGTCACTCCCATGGAGCACATACACAGCAATAATGAAGTGAAACAGAAAAAAAAATAGTAATTCTTGACGTTTACTTGTGGTAAAATAATAAAGACATAAAGGACATATGTATATATGTTGAAATGATGGAACTTTTTTTATTTATAAATACTGAATATGGGAGGTGGTAGGTAACCCCAAAATAATTTAAGTCCTACATAACCTGAGGACTACCCATACATCGTTTTTTAGTCATTGTTTTTCAGTTTATTTTTAAATCTTTATTGCTAAAGTTATTACATATAATAACTTTATATGTCCCTCCTTTCCCCCCATTGACCAGATTCAATTTTGGGAGATTACATTTTTTGAAGAATTCGTCCATTTCATCCATTGTCTAGCTTGTTGGTATATACTTGTTCATATTATTTTCTTACAACCCTTTGTATTTCTGTGGTGTCATTGGTTACTTCTCCACTTTTCTGATTTTATTAATTTGGGCACACTATTTCTTGATGAGTCTGACAAAAGGCTCATCAATTTGTTTATCCTTTCAAAGAACCACCTCTTAGTTTCATTGATTCATTATATTATTTTTTTAGACTCCATGTTATTTCTATTATAATTTTTATTATCTTCTTTCTTGTACTTATTCTGGGCTTTTCTTATTGTCCTCTGTCTAGTTTTTTAAGTTGTAGTATTTCTTACTAGTTTTTCTTTTTTTTTGTGGGTTTTTTTTGTTTTGTTTTTTGAGTAGGCCTGTAATGCTATGAACTTCCCACTCAGGACTGCTTTAGCGATCTCCTGAGATTTTGTGTTATATGTTAATTTTTACTTGTTTCCAGGAAGGTTTTTATTTGTTTATTAATCTTGTTGGTTACCCATTCATTGTTTAATAACACGCTATTGAGCCTCCATGTGTTTGAATTTTTTGGATGCTTTTACTGTAGTTGATTTCTAATGTTCCACTGTGATCTGAGAAGATGCCTTCACATGACTTCAATCTTCTTGTTCTTGAAAAAACTGTTGCATTGCAACATGGGGTGTGTCATTGTGAATGATGTGTGTACACTTGAGAAGAATATATATTCTGCTGTGTTGGGTTGAAATGTTCTATAAATGTCAATTAAATTCAACTGATCTAGTATATACGTTAGAGTCATTGTTGTCTTGTTAAGTTTTTGTCTAGATCTAGTTAAGTGAGATCGTTGGGTTCTTCTTGCTTGGGGTTGTGTCTTATTAACTTATTCGAATTTTTCCTTCACCAGATTAGGGAACTTTTCTGCCATTATTTCTTCAAATATGTTCTCTATACTTTTCAACATTTCTGCCTCTTCTGGCACACTTGCCATTCAAATAGTTACATTTAATGTTGTCCCACACCTCTATTATGCTATTCTTCTGTTTAATTGATTTATCATTTTGTTTCTCTGAGTGATTTCTTTCCTACAGTCTTCTAACTCAGTGATTTGATCCTCAGGTTCTCCTAATCTGCTGTGTATTCCTTCCAATGTGACCTTTATTTGGGCTATATTATTTTTTATTTGTTTCCACAATTACTATATAATTTCTCATGCTGTTGGGCAACTTTACCATCGTTATTCTGAACTCTATAAGAAATTAATCTCCATTTCATTTATCTATTATTCTGGAGAATAATCTCATTCTATCATTTAGGGGATATTTCTTCACCTCCTCATTTTGGTTGCCTGTTTGTGTTTTTGACTATGTTTGAGGTAGAACAACTATGTCTCTAAATCGCTAGTGAGGAAAGGACAGTTTCAAATGCTGTATCAGACTAATTAGATCAAATGAAGATTCACTGTCTCTAGAGACCATCTCTGCCACAAACTGATTGGATTCAGGTATCGTCCACATGTTTGGCAAGTTTTCCGAATAGGGTGGGGCAATTGCTTCTGCATGGATGCTAATTGTAAATCTCAGTATCTTAATGTGCCTCAGAAACTCCACCTTTTGGATCAAGTTGTTAATTAAGAGGGTGTGTCAACTGTTCTCTTCTCCCCACTGGCAAAAATCACCTCCATAGCAATTATCAGCATGAGAAAGATATCCTCCACAGCATGAGGGAAAGACTCGGCACAGGAAGGGGTGTCTACCTTCTAAGCTGTATCCCCAGAGCCCCAAACTCTGGCTTCTGCTCACACAGCTCTAGTCCACTTTGGCCTCTTTCCATTGGAGCAAAAGGTGAGTAGTGGCACAGAGATTTTTGTGCATTGGTCCTTTAAGCGGATGCCTACATTTCCAGCTTCTCTCGCTGGCAGGTAGCAACCCTGCTGCTTTCCACAGACAGATATTATATTAGCACCACTCTCAGTTCTAGAGCTCTCTGCTGGGAGGTAGAGGGGTGCGGCAGTACAGCTTGGGGATTAGACTCCAGAGTTCTCAGTGGTAACCCCACACAACTGAGATATCTCTCCAGAACTTCAGTTCCTTTCAATAGCAGCCCTGAAGGCTCTTTTGCATCTCCACTCCTCCTACCAGTCTCTACATGGTCTCCACTTTCCATCCTCAGTTATCAGGGTGCTCTCCATCGAGTCTTTAGTTTATTATTCTGGAAGTTTTTATTTTAGTTGTAATTTCAGTTTGGTCTTGGGAGCGTGTCCATGCAACATCCACTATTGTATTATCATTTTAATCTTTATTCCTTCAGTTTATATCCTTCAGTGTTTTTTTTTCTCTTCTCCCCTTACCGTTGTTGAGCTGACTATCTTTTGGTGCATGAGATGATGCTCAACCCACTACATGGTTTTAGTTTGTTGGGGGTTTTTTGTTTTTTGTTTTTTTAATGCACAGTAACAGAATTCATCCATTTTGTTGTGACAGCAATAAAATTGGGTCAACTGGGGAGGGAGGGCATGAATGGGGGTGGGGGGGGCAATGATAAGATACATACACATATAATACTTTAATTTAAAAAATTGGGAGGGGGAAATAAAATTGGGTAAATATAATAAAACCTGACTATCCAGTTGCCAATGATAGATACTTGGATCAGTTCCAGTTTTCTCTCTCTCTCTCTCTTTTTTATAAGACTGCTTTAAATACTTTTGTTTCAGGGTATATATCTATTTATAAATTAAATTTCCATGGGATAACATTGTTAGTACTACTATATGCATTTTAGGTGTACAACTAGTAATGACACCTGTGCAGTCTATTGTATGGTTACCACCTAAAGCCTAGTCTACTTTTGTAGTCTCCTTTTATCCTCTACCCCTCTGATAATCGTCATTCTGTGAAATCTGTAAATTTTTGGTTTCTTTGTTCATTTTTTGTTTTCTCTCTTTTTTTGTATAATATATATAAATGAAATAATATGGTTTTTGTTCTTTTTCATGTTATTTCACTTAGCAAGTTATTCTCAAAATCAACCTAGGTTGTGATTTTGTGTATGTGGTTTTTAATTAATTGAAGTCCTTTACTGGTACTGCTTCTATGAGAGGTGGAAAGAGATAAGGGAATCAGTCATTATGGGGAGGGGTCCTCTCCACAACATTGCATCTATACACAGAACTAAACCGATAAGCAGAAAGTCCTATTGCAATTAGAAATTGGCAGCATGGGGAAAAAACAAGAACAGGTGGGGATTTGGGGTGTTATTAAAAAAATACAGTTCCCTTCTCCCAACTGTGGATCCTGGGTCGGGGGTGCGGGGCAGATTGGTCTGCTTAAATCCAAGAGGAATTAGAAGAGCAAAATAGTTTGGGGAAGCCAGAATCATTAGCAGTGGAGGGAGGAGGAAGGTCCAGAGGGTGGCAACTGGGTGAAAAAGATTGCCTTTCCATGCATGGAATCCTCACAGCCCTACAGTCTGGCAAGCAGGGCATAGCCTGAAACCTCCACAAGCTGTTCTGGAGCTGCCAGATGCTCCAGGAAGGGGCTGGAGGAAGCTCACTAAGGCTAACCCTCTGGAAAAGACAGAACTAATCCACAACTTCAGCAGAGTGACCTCTACTTATAGCAGTTTGCTTGTGATTCATGCTTGATCTCTGTCAGCTTCTTCTTGATGGCATCCTTGAAACTGGCATAAAGCATTTTGCTTTTAAGTTATGAAGACTTGAGGGCTCGCCAAAACCGGTTTGGCTCAGTGGATAGAGTGTTGGCCTGTGGACTGAAAGGTTCCAGGTTTGATTTCGGTCAAGGGCATGTACCTTGGTTGCGGGCACATCCCCATTAGAGGGTAAGAGGCAGCTGATTGATGATTCTCTCTCATCGATGTTTCTAACTCTCTATCCTTCTCTCTTCCTCTCCGTAAAAAAATCAATAACTTAAAAGAAAAAAAGACTCGAGGGCTGAAGATAAAAATCAGGTCCTCCTTGCTCTCTTAAGTTGCATCATCCAGGGTGTAGTGGTAACTGTTAAGCATCATCTTGACAAAGATGGCATACAGGTCACCTACATTCTGGCCCATATCACCTACCAAAATCTCCTTGACTTCCTCCAGAATAAAATTATTCTATCTTCCTCAGGCAGAAGATCACAACCTTTTGGTTCTTTTTCATGTCCTCTGGTTTGGAGGAATTATGTACCTTCATGTCATTAAACACTTTGATTCCATCATAGACAGCCACACAGGAGGTCTTATTTTGGAAAGTGAAAAGGAGACAGCAAGAGTAGTCTAATATTTATTGGCTATACAGGTGTCCTTGTCTGCAAGATTCCTGGTTATGTCTTGCTCTTTTTTTTCCTATTGAGTGGCCTTTTTAATTTTTTCTAGGTCTTAATAAATTGTATTCAACAAGCCTTAGTCAATCCTTTGTTATATGAGTTGCAAGTATGTTTTGTGGCTTGACTTTGTTATATGAGTTGCAAGTATGTTTTGTGATTCCTCCTAACTTTAACACAAACAAATTTATCTGGTTTTCTTTTCTTTTTTTCATTTATTTTATGGCTAAAGCTTAATATATTTCATTTGAGAAATCTTTCCAAAACCCATGGCAATGTGTGATATAGTGAAGCCTCTAATGGTAGACAAACCTTCTTCTGTTCCAGGTTATCTGTGGGCATAGAACTGTATCACAGCATTAAAATGATAAAAATATATAATAGGAAATGGTTAAAATGGACACAACAAGATGGAGGCAGAGGTAAAAGCCTAACTGCAGCCGCACTCAACAATTTCAAAAAATACAACTAAAATATAGAGTGGACACTATCCAGAACTACAGGAAAGTTGACTGACTGGAAATTCTACAACTAGAAGGAAAGAGAAAACCAGAAGGAAAACCAGAGGAGCTGTAAAAGCCTAAGGTACGGAGGCGTGGTGTGCGCGGGGAGAGGACAGAGCCGCGCACATTGCGCAGAGAGGAGGGGCGGCTGAGTGCCTGGCTGGCGTTCCCTAGCGGGAAGGAGATACCTAAAAGCTCCGGACCGTGCTGAACCCCAACTCCGACTGCACTGAACCCCAGTTCTGGGCGAGACCCTGGGCTCCCAGCCTCATACAGAGGGAAACTGGGCTGTAAGGCGGAAGCTCAGCGGAGCTGCGGTGAAAAGTAGAGCCCCGGAGTCGCGCACATTGCGCGTAGAGGAGGGACTGTTCGCTGAGCTGCTGGATTGCCCCAGCGGGAAGGACTCAAAAGCTCAGGACTGTGCTGAGCCCCAGTTCTGACTGCACTGAACCCCAGTCCTGGGCAAGACCCTCGGGCTCCAGCCTCATACAGAGGGAATCTGGGCTGTAAGACAGAAGCTCAGGGGAACGGCGAAAAGCAGAGCCCCTGAGTCGCACACATTGCGCGCACAGAGGACAGACTGTTGTTTGGGCCGCGAGATCGCCCTGGCCGGAAGGAGACATAAGCTCCGGACTGTGCTTAACCCCACTTCCAACTGCTCTGAACCCCAGTTGTGGGCTTGTTGGGGGAGAGACTACACTGTCTGGTAGCGGGCGAAACTCTAGAGTGCCTTTCTCTCAGAGGAGCTTGCAGGGAGTACCAAAGGACACTGAGGAACACTGAGACTCAGGAACCTCAGAGGGCAGGGCTAACCTGAAGCCAAGGCTGTAGGCTCCACCCTGAAACTCCGCCCCATCCAAGCTGAACTCAGAGAGGCTTTTGCAGGTTTCCAAGTCTAGTGGAATAAGGTTGTCTCCTGGCATAGACACAGCTGATCCTCCCAATCTACCAACTCAGGGAAGCAGCGAAAATGCCAAAACGAGGAATCAGATCACAAACAAAAGAAATGGAGGACAAAAAGCAACTGGATATAGAGTTCAAAGCCACGCTTATAAGGTTGTTCAACAATCTCTTAGAAAAGGCCGATAAAATAAATGAGACCTATGAGGATATGATAAGGGATCAACAAGAAATAATGAAGGGTCAACTAGAAATAAAGAATACAATCTCTGAAATAAATAATATTATACAGAGTCCTAAAAACAGATTGCAAGATTGCAAGAATCAAGTCCAAGATTTGCAACACAAAGAGCCAGAGGACACTCCTCCACAGAAGCAAGAAGACAAGAGAATCCAGAAAGTTGAAGATAATGTAAGAAACCTCTGGGACAACTTCAAGCGAACCAACATCAGAATTATGGGCATCCCAGAAGATGACAAAGAGCAAGATACCGAAAACATATTGAAAGAAATAGTGACAGAAAACTTCCCCCACCTGGGGAAAGAAATAGACTTACACGTACAGGAAGCACACAGAACCCCAAACAAAAGGAATCCAAAGAGGACCACACCAAGACACATCATAATTAAAATTCCAAGAGCTAAAGACAAAGAGAGAATATTAAAAGCAGCAAGACAAAAGCAGGTAGTTACCTATAAAGGGGCACCCACACGACTGTCAGCTGATTTCTCAACAGAAACCATGCAGGCCAGACGGGAATGGCAAGAAATATTCAAGGTGATGAATAACAAGAACCTACAGCCAAAAATACTCTACCCAGCAAAGCTATCACTCAGAATCGAAGGCCAGATAAAGAGCTTCACAAATAAATTTAAGCTAAAGGAATTCATCACTGCCAAGCCAGAATTATATGAGTTGCTGAAAGGGGTTCTTTAGGAAGAGGAAGAAAATAAAGATAAAAATTATGAACAAACACGTAACTATCAACAAGTGACTCTAAAAACCAAGGGAAGTAAAAATCATGATGAACAATATTAACTGGTGAATATAATAGATTCAGAGGTATGGAAGGGGAGTGGACTGATGATTCTTGGGGAAATGGGGAGTGGAGCGGGGTGGGAAGAGACTGAACATAAACTGCACCTATGGATGAGGACAATGGGGGATGGGGAAAGGGCAGAGAATTGAATGGAAACTTGGTGTAGGGGAGCAATGCGGGGGGGGGGGGATGAGGAACATTTGTAATAATATGAACAATAAAGATTTATTTAAAAAAATAAAATAAATGGTTGAAATGGTAAAAAAAATATATATATATATATATATATATATAATAGGAATGGAGGTCTCAAAAACTATATACACAGGCTTACCACAGAAACATTAGTTTGTTTTCAAACAACCACAATAAAATGATTATCACAATATAGTCACCTGAAATTTTGGATTTTCCTGTGCACATAAAAGTTATGTTTAGTCTACACTGAAGTCTAGTATGCATTATGTTTAAAAAAAAGTGTACATCTTTATTAAAATATGCTTTGTTGTGAAAAAATGCTAACCATCATTTGAGCTTGTAGTATACTCTAATCCTTTTGCGGTTGGAGGTTCTTGCCTTGATATTGATGGCTGCTTATTAGGGTGGTGTTGCTTGAAGGATGACATGTGACTGTGGCAACTTCTTAAAATAAGACAATTAAGTTTGTTGCATTGACTGATCTTCCTTTCGCAAATGGATTTTTCTGTAGCATGTGATGCTATTTCATAGCATTTTATGCATAGTAGAAATTTTCAAAACTGCAGTCAACTCTCTGAAACCCTGCTGCAGCTTGAACAACTAAATTTATGTACTATTCTAAATCCTTAGTTGTCATTTCAACAATCTTCATAGCACACTCACTAGAAGAAAATTCCATCTGAAGAAAATTTCTTTGATAATCCATAAGAAACAACTCATCCCAGTTTTATCATGAGATTGCAACAACCCAGACATCATATCTTCAGGCTCCATTTCTAATCCTAGTTCCCTTGCTATTTGACATCTACAGTTACTTTCTCAACTGAAGTTTTGAGCCCCTCAAAGTCTTCCATGAGGGTTGGAATCAAATTTTCTAAATTCTTGTTAAGTTCACACACACACACACACACACACACACACACACACACGTATAAACACCTATACAGACAACTCTCGGGTTATATCGGACTCAATGAATGTCATTTCTTGGTTACATCGCAATCTCCCATTTACTTATAAAAAGAAAAGTTGTCATTTTGATGTAAAGGTCCAGGTGCAGAAAATTCTTGCCCAGGAGGGGGATCCCTTCAGCCCGGGATCAGGCTTAAACTGCCAGTTGGACATTCCCTGAGGAGTCCCAGTTTGGAGAGGGTCAGAAATTGTTATCTTTCTTTTCATCTTTTTTACTGTTTCACTTCATTACTGCTGTGTATGTGCTTCATATGAGTGACATAGGTGCCTATGTAGGTATATTCTGAAAATCGCATGATGTTTCACAGTAGGAACAGATCTCCAATGTAACTCAAGGACCTACTGTACTACCCTGCTTCCCTGAAAATAAGACAGTTTCCAATATTAATTTTTGCTCCCAAAGATGTGCTAGGTCTTATTTTCAGGGGATGTCTTATTTTTCCATGAAGAAGAATACGGTACACATTTATTGTTAAATGAAAATAAAGGAAATTTATTACCTATATATGGTACGGTAGTATGGCAGTTGTCAACACAAACCAGACAAACTGTGAATCCTGGGGGCTTTATTTTCGGGGGATGCCTTATATTTCACTCAGAAGGAAACCTGTAAGTAGGTCTTATTTTCGGAGGATGTCTTCTTTTCAGGGAAACACGGTAGAAATTGGGGAGTATGCTAATTAGACTGGACATCTTCTGACCAGTGTTCCTAACAAAGTTGGGGCCTGGGTAAAGCATCCCAGGGTCCTGGGTGCCTGTGGCCAGCCAGGAGGAGGGAAGCCAGGGTCCCAGTGGCCTGCCAGCAGCCAGAAACAGAAGGCCTGGGTCCCGGGTACCAGAGGAAAGCTGGTATATCTCTTTAATTAGCACCAAAGGATATTTTTCTATTCATTTTGGAGAGAGGGAGAAGGGGAGCAAGAAAAATTAATGCAAGAAATATCGATTGGTTGCCACCCTTAAATGCTCCGATCAGGGATTAAACCCTCAACTGAGTACTGGCCTTACTAGGAGTCAAAACTATAACCCTTCAGTGCATAGGACCAAGTTCCAACATAGGCACACTGGTCAGGGCTAATGTTAATATTTTGACATCTTCCCAGGACTCATAAATGTTCTTATTAGAATCTTAAATTATGAATCTTTCCAAAAAAGTTTTCAATTTGCTTTGCCTTTATTAATTAGAGGAATCATTACCTATGTTAGCTATAGCCTGGTGAAATGTATTTCTTAAATAATAAGACCTGAAAATCGAAATAACTCTTAATCCATGGGCTAAAGAATGGATGGTATATTAGCAGGCATGAAAATAACAATCTCATTGTACATGTCCATTAGACCTCTTGGCTAACAAGTGCTTGTCAACTGTCAATTAGTAGTAATATTTTGAAAAGAATGTTCTGAGCATATCTCAACAGTGGGCTTAAAATACTCAGTAATGTCATAAGTGGATGTGTTATCATACAGGCATTGTTGTCCCATTTATAAAGCACAAGCAGAGTATATTTAGCATTATTCTTAAGGTCCCTAAGATTTTCAAAATGGTAAATAAGCATTCACTTCTAGTTACTAAATGCATTAGGTCCTAATAGAATAAGCCTGTCCTTTGAAGCCTTGAAAGCAGGCACTGACTTCTACCTAGCTATAACAGTCCTAGGTGGCATCTTCTTCCAATATAAAACTCAGATCTACATTGAAAATTTGTTGTTTACTGTAGTAAGCTTTATTAGTTATCATAGCTATGTCTTCTAGATAACTTGCTATAGCTTCAACATCAGTACTTGCTGCTTCACCTTTCATTTTATGTTATGGAGATTGCTTCTTTACTTATACCTCATGAACCAACCTGATAGCTTCAAACTTTTCTTCTACTGCCTCCTCACCTTTCTCAGCCTTCACAAAATTGGAGAGAGTTGGGGAAATACTTTGTATTATTCTTTAGCTTAAGGGAATGTTGGGGCTAGTTTGATCTTTTAGCCAGACCTCTAAAATTTGGTCCATATCAGCAAAAACGCTGTTCTGATTTATTAACCATGTGTTCATTGGAATAGCAGTTTTATTTTGCTTCAAGAATTTTTGTTTACATTCACAACTTAGGTAACTGGCACAAATTGGTTTTTGATATGCCTTATTCTTTTGATTTAAAGTGAGAGTCAAGTAACTTTTCCTTTCACTTGAACACTCTGAGACCACTGTGGTGTTATCTAGCCTAATTCCAATATTTTTATATCTCAGGAAATAGGGAGGACCGAAGAAAAAGGGAGACAAAACAGCTGGTTGGTAGAGCAAACAGAACACACCATTATCAATTAATCTTGCCATTTACAAGGGTGCAGTTCATGGTGCCTCAAAAACAATTATAATAGCAATATCAAAGATCACATATCACTATAATATAAATAATTAAAATTTTTTAAATATTATGAGGATTATTGAAATGTAACAGACACACAAAATGAAAAAATGCTGTTAGAAAATTGTGTTGATAGAGTTCCTTGATGCAGAGTTTCCACACTTTCAAAATAAAGTGAAGCTCAACAAAATTATGTATGCTGTAACAGGAATGCTTGCTCAGAGTGAATTATTCTTAAGTTTATAAACATGAGATAATTGGACTTAATTTGCAACTTGCTAGGTAACAAAAGCAAGCTAGGTAAATGTCCTTTACCCAGAAAACCTCTGTATTCATATATTTAGTAAAATCAAAAACTATCAGTTAAAGGCTCTGAGAAGTTAAGGAACTACCTGTAAGGTGAAGAGATAATTTATATGTTGTGGAAAAAATTGAGTGAAATTTAATTACTAGGAGAAAGAAAACAGGCAACAACTTAATCTAAGTTGGAGGATTCTTGGAACCACGAGAATTCCCCTCCTCAACCATTTTAAATCCATTGTTGTCCAATAACTAACATTTCATATGAATCAAAGTACCATCTTATAGGATAAGGCTAGAAAGGTAAGTCATCTATATTTTCTCAAGTTTTGAAGATTTTTCTTTTACAACTTACGTCTTCAATCTATCTAGAATTGATTTTAAAATTGAGGGAGAGAAAGGGATTATTTTTCACTCAGATGTAAAATATCCTATTAATATTAACCTTTAAAAGTATACTGTGGCTCTTTCACTGTATTTTGTTTTACGATATAACTCCTGCTGAATAGATTATTGTCCATCCATATATATTTGTTATATCATCTTTAAAACTTTTTGAAAATAACCTAAGGAATTTGTCTTTTAACTCATGAGATTATGACAATGATCTCACTTCATATTACGGTGTTTTACAAATTATCATACTTTAAAAAAATAGTTGCTTATAAGAACATGTAATAAATATATTAAACATGCAATGTTAATATATTGCCAAATGACCATGGTATTAATTTTAAAACGTGCTTTTAACATTTATGTAAAATATTTTTTGTCCTCATTCAATAAAAACTTATCTGGACACTGAATAAAGCTAGCAATAAAACTATTGGTCCACAATGTGTTAATAAAACTTAATCTGATCACATTTATTGTAAATGGCAAATTAAAGCTTTAACATTTGGTTTTAAGCCCTTCTGACTTTTACAGTTTTGTTGCTTTTTCATTCCTACTTTTTATGTTAGTTCAGTATTTAATAAAATGTCCTTTTTATTTTTTAAAGTCTAAACATGCTTTATAATTCCATGGATTCTAGTATATTTAAAAATTTTCTAAAATAGTTCTTTAACCAACATTTCATTAACCATTGAGGCCAAGAGTGAAACAATATTATTGAAGTCTACTTTAAATAATTTTCCCACCCTCTCATCATTATTGCTTTTTGTGTCTTTTTTCCATTGAATTTACTTTTACGCTATCTATACTTTCAAAAGCAACTGGGAATAACATTTTGGTATATAACCGAATAGTTAATATGAATAAGCCTGCTAATACACATTGATATACATCTTTTTGAGTGGATATACATTGTTATTTATGTTGGATAAACATGTAAGGATGGAATTGCTAAGTCATACAATAATCCTATATTGAATCTTTTAAAGAACAAATTGTTTTATAAATGGTCTGGACCAATTTAAAATTGGGTTGTTGTTTTATATTCTAGATTTAAGACCCTTATATTATTTCTTCCTTTTCAATCTTGGGATCTTCTATTCATATGATTTCACAACTGTCCTGTTCAATATAAAATGTAAGTGGCAAGAGTAAACCATCCTTGACTTGTTATAGATTTAAGGGGAAAACTTTTAGTATTTAACAATTATATATGACTGGAAGGCCCGATGCATGAAAATTCGTGGAGTAGGCCTTCCTTCCCCTGGCTGCTGGCATGGGCTTCCCTCCAGCACACGGGTCCCAGGCTTCTCTCCTCCAGCCACCAACAGGCACCCAGGTGTTACCTGTCACTATCTTGGTTTCTCTCTATATATTCAATTGTTGACAGATATCTATTTATTTCCACTTTATTGTTAATTTTTTTTAAAGTCCCTTCTTCCTTCTCCTTCATTATCTTCTTCAAGCATATCTTTCAACATTTCATGTAATACTGGTTTAGTGGTGGTGAACTCAAGATTTTTTTTCTTGTTTGTGAAGTTTTTTATGACTCCGAATTCCATGTAGAGAGCTGCCTGAGAAGACACCTGGACATTCTTTTCTTATCATCTGAGCCAGAGGGCACTGGCAGAGTCCTGTTATCAGTACTGATTTCTTAGCTTTATCCATGGGCTTGGAATGAGAAACAACCTTGATTTACCCAGGTCTTGATATGATAAATCTCATCCTTGTACCAAAAAATTAGGAACTTACCTAGGTCTTGATGAATAGGACCTGGGCACACCAGAAACTCCTTTTGACCTTAAACTTCCCCTTTGGAAATCAATAAATGTACTGTGTTATTTGTGGTGGGTGTGACTGCCTCTCCATCAGAGGTGGCGCCCACCTAGTGCCCAGCTTGATTAATCTATTTCTGCCTCCATGTCTCTTCTTTCTTTCTCAAATTTCTTAATCCCCAGCTCCTCCACTTAGGAACCTATCCTCCCTTTCTGTGCGGGACGCAGAAAACAGAGAAAATGTCCACCACAGAATTCTAAATGAGAGCTTTGCTGGATAGTCTCATCTTGGTAGTAGGTGCTTACTGTTCATCACTTTGAATTTTTCTTACCACTCCCTTCTGGCCTGCAAAATCAGCTGACAGGCTCATGGGCACTCCCTTGACCATCATAAATTTTGTTCACCAGGAAGGGGAAGTTTATTGTCATAATTTCTTCAAAGAGGTTTTCAATAACTTGCTCTTTTCTTCTGGTACCCCCATAATGTGCATGTTGGTACACTTGAAGTTTTCCAAAGGCTACTAAATACTATATTCAAATTTATGGATTCTTTTTTGCTCTTCTAGTTGGGTATTTTTTGCTTCCTCATATTCCAAATCATTGATTAGATTCTCAGAATCCTCTACTCTAGTGTTGAATACTGTAAATTACTCATTTCAGCAAGTGTATGCTTAATTTCTGACCGGTCCTTTAACATGTCTTTGACATTCTAAGAACCTTGAAAGTCTCATGAAGATCCTTTAATAATCTTATACCATGGTTTTAAACTCTATATCAATTAGTTCACTTGCTTCCATTTCTTTCATTTGTGACATTAATCTTCACATTTTGGCTGTTTGCCTGGTCTGTTTCTATGTTTTAAGGTAGAGCTGTTATGTCCCATGAAATTGGTAAAGTGGCCTTGTGTCATAGATGTACTGTATGGCCCAAGCACTCAGCGTCCCCAGTCACTTGAACTGGGCACTAGGTGTACACCTAGTGTGCACAGTCTTGTAGTTCAGCCTTGATTGCTATTGGTGTCACTCAGAGATGTTGACCTCCAGGCCAATAAGATTGTGAGTACCAGCTGTGACAACAGTAGGGGACCTGCTACGCAAAAAAATATACCACTATGGAGCAGGGCTTGCTTCAGTGGGGCTTTGGTGCTCTTGAGTGTGTTGCTTATGGATGTATAGAATTGTAATCTGCTATGTTCAGAAGCTCATATAAGCTGTATTGGGCTTGGAGGTGACCAGGATAGGCCCAGCTATAACGCAAGGCAGTCTGGTGCTAATTTGGGACTTGGGACTTTTATTATTAGGTTCAGGTCACACTATCACCAGCTGCAGCTTATTTGAGAGATTTTAGCAAAGACTGAAACTTGAAGCAGGACATGCCATTCATATGGAAAAAGCTGCTGTAAACAGCTTGAGTGGGGATGCAAATTGGATGAGGTGAAGTGACTCAGGAAATCCCCAGGGTGAAGCAAATAGTGTGCTCCAGGCTGATGGAGACTCATATATGTCTGCCAGTCAGCCCTGAGACAGGGAAGGTCACAGCACAGGTACAAAGATCCCTGCAAGCTCTCCAATGTGGGAGAAAGCCGACTCCCCAAATTTCTACCTCAATGCCAGATAATCCAGTTCCTCCCTGTTACATCTCTAGGTTTTCTAAAGGCACCCAGTGCTGGGAGACCTAGTAAGTTCATGCATCAGCCCTTGAAAAGGAACATCCGGGTGTCTAGCAGCCTCTGTGAACCTCAGTAACAATGCCGTCCCGTTTTTGGAGCCCAAAGTTGAGGGCACTTCTCTTCCAAGCTCTTGTTCCCTGGGTTGGGAGAGGGAGAATGGGACCCCTTGCATCTCATGAGCAGTCTCTGCAGAGATAAATTCCCTCCTGATTAAAATAATAGCTTATGTGGGCGTCACACCAGCCTGTTCCAAATCTTCGCCCCTCCTACCAGTCTTAATGCTCTCTCTTATTTAGTTCGCTAGTGGTAGGACTTCCATTCAGACAGCTTTTCAGATGGTTCTGAATGATGATAGTTCTGTATTTTAATTGTACCTTTGATGTGGTTTTGAGAATCTGCAAGTACAGGCATTTACTAGTACTTGCCCTGCTGTTTTCTTCTCTCTCCCCATTTAAACACCTAAATAAACTTCAAGATCAAATGAACAATTTATGCAAAGAAGCCAAGACTTTGATAGGGATTGTGTTGAATCTGTAAATTAATTTAGGAAGCACTCTCTTAATTCAATCAATTATTCTAATCAATGGATATGGGATGTCTTTCCATTTATTTAGAACTTCTTTCAATACATTGTAGATTTAGAGTATATTTTACGTCTGATATTATAAATAATACTCCATTTTTAAGTTATTAATTACAACTATGTGAAAATACAATAGTATTCTGAATATTGATCTTATGTCATGCAACAATGCTGACCTTGTTTTTTATCTCTAAAGAGGTCTTTTTTTGGTAAATTCCTTATGACTTTCTACATATGAAATCATTTCATCTGTCAGTAGTCTTATTTCTTCCTTTTCAATCTTGGTATCTTCTATTCATGATTGCACAACTGTCCTATTCAATATAGAATGTAAGTGGCAAGAGTAAACCATCCTTGACTTGTTATAGATTTAAGGGGAAAACTTTTAGTATTTAACAATTATATATGACTGGAAGGCCCGATGCATGAAAATTCGTGGAGTAGGCCTTCCTTCCCCTGGCTGCTGGCATGGGCTTCCCTCCAGCACACGGGCCCCAGGCTTCTCTCCTCCAGCCACCAACAGGCACCCAGGACCTGGGAAGCTTCCCTTTTCCAGCTGTTGGAAGGCACCTGGGCTGCTTCCTTCCTCTGACCACCTGTAGGCACCCAGAACATAGGGTGCCTTCCCTCAGGGCACCTTCAGGCACCCAGGACCCGGGCTGGCTTCCCCCGGCCTGGGTTCATCAGGAAGGCTGTCCAGTATGTTGTCTAGTCTAATTAGCATATTACCCTTTTATTATTATAGACCAGCCGTGGGCAAACCATGACCCACAAGCCAGATCCGACCCATTCGGCTGTTATATCCGACCCACGGAGCCGAAAAGAGTGGAGGGTTCTCTTGTTCTCCCCTCCGCTTCTTCACCAGCAGCCCAAGATGAGAGTGCCAGCATGGTCAGGTTGCTTTTGTTCCAGCCCTTCAGTCCAGTTTAAGAACCCATTGTGGCCCTTGAGTCAAAAAGTTTGCCCACCCCTGTTACAGACACTAGAGGCCAAGTGCATGAGATTCATGCACACTGGTGGGACCCTGAGCCTAACCTGTGGCCTCTCACAGTCTGGGACCCCCTTGGGGAGAGGGCCTATGTCAGCAGTCGGACAACCCCCAACAGGACCTTAGTGCTGCTGCAAAGGCAGGAGAGGCTCCCAAAACCGGCTGCTGTATTCACCAGCCATGAGTCTAGCTTATGGCTGAGCAGCACTACCCCTGTGGAAGCCCACTGAACACCAGGAGGCAGCTCCTGTGTTGAGCATCTGCCCCCTGGTGGTCAGTGCACATCACGTCAACCAGTCATTCCTCCAATGGGTCTATTTCAATACTATCCTTTTCTTATAAAGGATATAAAGGACTAGAGGCACAGTGCATGAAATTCATGCAAGGGGGGGGGGGGAGGTTATCCCTCAGCCCCGTTGGCACCCTCTCTAATCTGGGACCCCTTGGGGAATGTTTGAAGCCCTAAACTGGCAGTCAGACATCCCTCTCACAATCTGGGACTGCTGGCCCCTTAACCGCTCACCTGTCTGCCTGCCTGCCCCTAACCACTTTTGCCTGCCATTTCTAACTGCTCCCCTGCCAGTCTGATTGACATCTAACTGCTTCCCTGCCAGTCTGACTGACATCTAACTGCCCTCCCCTGTCGGCCCAATTGCCCTCAACTGCCCTTCCTTTCAGGCCTGGTTACCCACAACTGCCCATCCCTGCAGACCATCTCATGATGATGTGAGGGTGGAGACAAGCTCATATAAGCATGATTTAATCTTTGGAGTGGTCTATATATGGACCAATAGTGTCAGCATCTCTTAATTGCTAGTAGGGTATTTCCTTTACTTCAAAAAAATTTTCAGTGTAATCCTATTGTATATAATAAAAGCATAGATGCAAATTCTATGCTTTTATTATGTTAACTTCCAGTGAAGTGTAGAATGCAAATTCTATGCTTCACTGGAAGTTATTCTCAAAAGGAAAATGGGGAGTGGGGGAGGAGGCTTCTAACCTAGTTCAATATCTGGTTAAAATTTTAGTCTTCCCCACTCTCACTGACTTGGGCAGAGCTGTAGAGCCTAAACCTAGGGCCCCGCCACAGCTAACTTGCATAGAGCTGCCGCCAGCAGGGTCACCTAAGGCCATCAGAAAACACAGATATTTACATTACAATTCATAACAGTAGCAATGAAAATAATTTTATGGTAAGGGGTCACCACAAAATGAGGAACTGTATCAAAGGGTCGAGGCATTAAAAAGGTTGAGAACCACTGCCATAATAGAATTATCGGAGATATAAGAATAGTAGTAAAATGTATATGAATACATGTTAATAAATAAATAATAACAAGAAAAGATATGGGAGGGAGGGCATGTATGGGAGGGGGGAGCAATGGTAAGCTATGTACACATATAATACCTTAATAAATTTTAAAAAAAAAGAAATGTAAAGGAAAAAAATAAAAAAAGACATGATATAAATAAAAACTTTGATAAAATCAAAACTGATAAATTGATTAAGCTTATTCTAACAGAGACCAATGTCAGAGGGGGACAAATCAATTCTTAGAATCAGAACCTCTCCTCAGCGGATCCTGTTAATACTTCAGCTTCAATTATGTTAGATTGCAATCTTTTGATAATAAATTTAGTAGCATTACAAAGACCCCATTTATTACTAAGATTTATTAGTAGTATGATGATCACACCTGCTTTCAATTATAATTTATGGCATGGCATTCCCAAAGGAGTAATACTTTAAGAAATTCGGTGGGAAAATTTTCCTTTTAGGCATCATCCATCAAATCTAGTTATTACTGTCGATTAGTGACCTAGTGCACAAATTCGTGCACAATGAAAATGAATTAGAATATTTTAATATTGCTATTCCTCCCTATCACCCACCATTCCCTCCATCTTCCTGCTGGCACCTGCCTTGGCTGGCCTGGTGCAGCCCACTCGGTAACCCCGTACCCCCAACCCCCCCAACTGGTCATTCTGCTGTTCAATCAATTTGCATATTACCCTTTTATTATATAGTACTACACTGTCGTCCAACTCTTAATGCAATATCTGGTTCCCAGCCTTTTCACCATGTGGGAAAATAGGATATGTTATGGTATCTAACGAAGGGAAAAGGATACTGATTTAATTTTTGTGGCATTCAGATTATTGGGATCTGGTTTCCAATGAATAAGCAAGTTCCTTTCAAAAGAAGGTCCTCCATCTTTATTTCTGAATATTATGGCAACTTTGGTTACATGGGGATAATTATATCTACCTGGCTCACCATTATGGTCATGTTTAATCACCATTCCATGCAATGCCACAACTTTCTTTCAGCTTCAGAATGTCAAGAAAAACAACTAAATTCACGATCGACAACGACAGATCAAAACACACACACACACACACACACACACACACACACACACACACGTGTGATTGGCACTAGCCAGAGCTTTATATGTATCTTGCATGCACAAGTCAACTTAGCCTTTTATAGATATAGAACAAACTTGCTTCATTAGACCTATTTTCTGTTGTAGCTAAACTTTTTCCAGCCCAGTGAAGCACCCCAACTTTTCAGGTAATTGTCAGCATCAAAGCAGTAAATATCAATGTGAAGCACATTATTATTGTAACTCACACAAGGAGAACAAAGGGTAAAATATTTAACTGCAGCAGTATTTGACTATATTCTGCACAGTAAGAAACCCTTAAGTCATTTTCAAGATCCACCATTTCTCACTTCTTTTCATTTGGGTCAAGTTTCTAAGAATTCTAAATCTTCGTTTTTTGGCTCAAGAAAATAGGATTCCACAGAGTCTCCTATCTACCTACTCCAGGACTTCTGTAAGGATCAAATGAGATGAGACATGAGGAAACATTTCAGACATTTGGTTACAGTGTAAAGTGTTTCCAACTGAGGCTAGTCATTGTTAGGGAGAGGAAGCCAGGTTTTGCTACTTGACATCATTGCCGGAATGATCAGACACTTAGAATATTAGCCTTTCATATCAATAGATGTAAATCTAAGTGACCGGCTGATATCTATGATGCGTACTGACCACAAGGGGGAAGACATTGGAGGTGCCGAGCAACAGCAACTTTGCAAAGTGCCCTCTAGCACTCTGGAACCCCCCGGGGATATTGAACTGCTGGTTTCAATTCAATCCCACAGACCAGGCAAAAGGACCCCACCACTGCATGAATCCATGCATCAGGTCTCTAGTTCTCTATAGAACCAGATTTTCATGATTGTATTATTTTTACTAGAGGCCTGGTGCATGAAATTTATGCACAGGGTGGAGAGGGGGCAGTGTCCCTCAGCCCAGCTTGCACCCTCTCCAATCTGGGACCCCTCAAGGAATGTCCCACTGCCCATTTAGGCGGATCCCACATCCCTCTCACAATCCAGGACTGCTGGCTCCAAACTGCTCACCTGCCTGCCTTCCTGATTGCCCCTAACTGCTTTTGCCTGCCAGCCTGATCACCACCTAACCACTCCCCTGCTAGCCTGTTTGCCCCCAAATTCCCTCCTCTGCCAGCCTGGTCACCCCTAACTACCCTCCCCCTGCAGGGTTGATCACCTCCAACTGCCTTTCCTTGCAGACCTGATCCCTCTTTAACTGCCCTCCTTTGCAGGCCTGGTGCCTCCTAACTGCCCTCCCCTGCTGGCCATCTTGTGTCCACATGGAGGCAGGATCTTTGACCAGATGGGGGCAGCCATATGGTGTGTTGGAGTGATGGTCAATCTGCATATTACTCTTTTATTAGACAAGATGGTAGCCTGGTGCATGGGTTGGGTGGCCAGCCGGTTTGCCCTTGAAGGGCCTCCCGGATCAGGGTGGAGGTTCCCTTGGGGTGTGGAGTGGCCTGAGAGAGGGGCCTGTGGTGGTGGTTTGCAGGCTAGTCACACCCCCTGACGACCCAAACGGAGCCCCTGGTGTCTGGAATTTATTTACCTTCTACAACTGAAACTTTGTAGCCTGGAGCAGAGTCAAGCCTCCTGCTTGCTCAGTGGCTGGCAGCCATTTGTTTCAATCTGTTTACCTTCTATAATTGAAACTTTGTAGCCTTGAGTGGAGGCTTAGACCAGCCAGGGTAGGTGGAAAGCTTGGCTTCCTTCATTGCCTGGGAAACTCAAGCCTTCCTCCTGCTCTGTGCCTGTAGCCATCTTGGCTGGGTTTATTTGCATACTTGCTCTGATTGGCTGGTGGGTGTAGCAGAGTGATGGTTAATTTACATATTGCTCCTTTATTATGTAGGCTATTTTCTTTCTCCTAAAGGGATCAGATTTTATCCCCTAATTTCCTATAAACCTATCTTTAACTTTTCTAATGCATCAGAACTGACATATATCAACATTTTTCCTTTTTCTCCTATTCTTCAAGGTCAGATTTAAAGATCACCTCTTCAAGAAAGCCTTCCTCCAAGAAAATTTTCCATCACAACATATGTTAGTCATGTGCTTTGAAAGCAGATGTGGTCTTATTTTTATATTTATGTGAGATACCTTTCATATAGCTTTATTAAATGATGTTTAAATGAATACTAGACATAAAAATAAACCTCTGGAAAGCCACAAAGGATTCTTTCTTTAATAAAAAGTATCAGAAAAGGCCTCTGCAACTTTTGCTATAGCTATCCCATAAGCTTTTTCATGTCAACAGCACTACACACAATAGAGCCTCAAAAGTGTACTATGGTACCACATTTAGTAGATATATACAGGGTCTCTGTTAAAGTAGGCTTGTAGATAGACAAGAGCTATGGGAGGTAGGTAGGCCTGGAGGGGATATGTGAGAGATCTGACAGACCAGAACTAACAAAAAACACCCACAAACAAAGAAAACCACAGCAGACACAAGAATGACAGAGGGCAAACTTGAAACCTCTTCCACAATGTGGTCTGATAACACAGCACAATATCTGAGTAGGGCAGCCTTGAAGCTTCTTGCCTAGGGGCATTCCAGCCAGGAGTATAAATCTTCTGAAATTCCAAGTAAGCAGGGCAGTTGGTTCTTTCAGCCAGCTGAGCTGCCTACTCAGACTATGTATCTAAATGGATTCCTTTTCTGCAAATAAAAATCTTGCCTGCTTTTGTTATTTGTTGTCTCTTGCTTGAATTCTTTCCTATATGCAATACAAGAAACTGGCACAGTGACCACCTCTACCATCTCTATATAATTAATGATTAAATTTAGAAAGATCTATCTATATATAAAGATCCCTTCATCCATATAAATTTAATTAGTTCAGAAATTCAAATTATACCTGACCTCCCTGGAGAATGGTGGTGGTTTCTCCTAGTTATTTCCTGACTATAATCTTTTTGTCCTATTTAGACCGGTAAAGTTAAAGTGGGATAGAAGTTACCCGAGACTACAGAAATGTATTTTAGAGGTAGGGGTTAAAGTTTAATATTCAGAGAAAGTTAAAGCACTTAAATAATTTAAGATATATGAGAGAATTAGAAGAATATGGCTATTTGTATTTTATATTTAATATAATCTCACTCAATTTAATGAGAACTAAAAATCTTGTGTATATTTTTAAAATATTTGCTATTGATTTCCGAGAGGAAGGGAAAGGGAGAGAAACATCGATGATAATCACTGATTAGCTGTCTCTTGCATGCCCCCCTACTGGGGATCAAGCTGCAATTTGTGCAAGTGCCCTTGACCAGAATTGAACCCGGGACCTTTTAATCTGTAGGCAGATGCTCTAGCCACTGAGGCAAACCAGCTAGGTTTGTGCATTTAAAGTTATCGTTTATTTTCATTTTTACAAACTATATATTTAAATAAATGTCATCAGTGCACAACCACTATAAGAAAACTACATGATATGCAGGGATAAGTATCAAAAAGTATAATGGAATTGAAGGCTGAGGTAAAGTACAAGGGTCAATAAGGTAAGCAGAACAAATACTGGTTTATCTAAGTAAACCAGTTCTTAAAAGACTCAAAAGCATTTCTAAGAAGACACTGTTCATCCATTGCTGCTGAGGCAGAAGACTAATAGTAGATTTTGAGTAGGGTGAGATTCAACATTTGTAAAAAATGAATTGAAGGGTAAACTAAGGCGGCATAAATCACAAAAGCTTAATTCACTGTAATCAGTTCTTCATTCAGATGCTAAAATTTTTTTGCATTTTAAATAGCTTTCCTGTAATATAAATTATCTTGAAGTTCTTCCCCATTGTTTTGCAAATAGTTCCTTTGCAGGTCGTGAACTGGCTACCAGTGAATGTATGACAAAATCATAATGAAAATAGTAAATCCCAATCTAGAAAATCAGTCTATTTAAGTGTATATAATGTAATTCCTCGAGCTCTTGACCACACGTTAGTTTTATAGAGCAGGCTCTCACCAGACACCAAATCTACTGGCGCCTCCAGAACTATGAGAAATAAATTTATGCTGTGTATAAGTCAAAACAAAACCTACCTTGTCATAAACCAAGCAATCTATGCTGCCTTATGCTAGAAACTTCATCCTCAACGTAGTAACGTGGAAAAGTGGAAGTCAGTTTTCACGTATAGCAAGGTTTTCGATATCCAAAGCCAAAGAGTGGCTTCCTTTGTCCTGGACACTTCCTGACCTTGCCCAAACTGGGGAAAGTAGGTGGGGAAGGGACGATAAGGGGATGGTCCTTTCAATCCCCCCAATCCTTACTTTATAAATATGCACGTTTATGTTGAAGAAAGACTATCTTTCTCTGTACCCAGCTTCCAATGTTAAATTATAGCATCCCACCCTAGCCGGTATAGCTCAGTTGGTAGGCCTGAGAACTGAAAATCTCTGGTTCAATTCCGGTCAAGGGCTCATGCTGGAGTTGCGGGCACGATCCCAGTGTGGGACTTGCAGGAGGCAGCCGATCCATGATTCCCCCTCATCCATGATTCCCTCTCTCCATGAATGTTTCTCTCTCTTCCTTCGGATCTGAAATAAATAAAACATGTGTTGTTGTTGTTTTTTTTAAGTTACAGCATCCCTATTATGGGCAGCTCAACAGGTGCACATTACATGGTTGTGCTCCAGGTTGTTACATTAACTAAGGCGTCTTGCATAGCGCACGGGTTTTTATGTTATTCCTGATATTCTAGTGCCCAAGTCCTAACCACATGTATCAAGCAACGCCTCCTCACCACCTGGCGAAATCCAGCTAACTGTCCTGGCACCAGGTTCTTCAGCTAACTATGATTAAAACTCAAAGAAACTAGGTAACAGATTATTAAAACCTGAGGCTGGGGAGGGGGCGGGGGGGGGCGCTACATTTTACCCATTAGCGCCTAAAAGTAGTCCCGTGCAGACCAAAGCTTTACTTACCCGAGAGTAGAACACCCTGAGGAGGCAATGTCCCTCCGCGGCCCCGACTCCCAAGCCGGACACTACTACACCCGGAGCCCAACTCCACTCCCACTTATCCCGCCGCCGCCGGCTCGAAAAGTGGGGGCGGACGCATCCTTTCTCCCCCTCACGGCGTCTTCTCCCCCAGCTCAGACCCCAGTGCCTCTGCGAGCGCCGCCCCGGGCGCCTCTCAGCCAGCGGAGCCCCAACCGCCCTCAGCTTGCGCAGCGCGCCAGAGTCCTGGACCGGCCCTCAGAGACGCGCGCGGTCCCTGCGAAACGGCCCAACCGACGACCGGGCCAACGGCCACTCACCCGAGCCTCTTGTCCGGCGCCAACGTACCTAGCACAGCGCCACTGGCCACTCGGAGCCGTTTTTCACTTCCCTACCGCTCCCAACCGCCACGGCCGCGCTCCGTAACCCTGCTGAGGAGGGCTGGGCAGAGGTAAGTCTTATGGGGTCCGCCTGTGGACCCCAGCCAATGGCAGCACGAAGGTGCGCCGGCCCAGCCAATCAGAGACGATCAGGTGGGGTGGGGCGGGGAGAGAGCCGGCCGCGAGGTGGAAGTTGCCTGAGGGGCTCAGAGAGTTCGGGTAGTTTGAGCTGTTTTTCCCATCAGCCCTTTGGGCCTAACGGCCAAGTGCGGAGCTAACCCTTTGAGGCGATTCCAGCGACAACGGTTAGAAGAGTTTTCCGAAAATCTCTGATGAACTTTTACAAAAAGTCGCCACCCGGCTGCAGCTTGTCAATTTATTGCATTTAAGTGGCACACATCTTTTTTAAAAATACGTTTTCATTGATTTCAGAGGGGAAGTGAGAGGAAGAGATAGAAACGTCAAAAATGTGAGAGAATCATGAGGATCTGCACAACCCACACTGAGGATCCAGCCTGCAACCTAGGCATGTTTCTCCTGTTGTACTTCAGGTTGTTACATTAACGTAGTGCTTGGTTTTAATGTTATTCCTGATATTCTAGTGCCTCGTTCCTAACCACATGTATCAAGCAACGCCTCCTCACCGCCTGGTGAAATCCAGCACCAGATTCTTCTGCTTACTATGATTAAAACTCAAGGAAACTGGGTAACAGATTATTGAAAACTAGGCCTGGGGTTCCTCCTGCAACCTCCTGGTTTATAGGTCCAAGCTTGACCACTGAGCCAGGCTGGCCAGTCTAAATTTCACATCCCTTGTTTACGGAGTTTTTGATAACTCCTTAAACTTTGTGACTCGGGCTAGTGGTCCAGGCCCAGTTTTGCTTTCTTGAGTTTCCTCCGTTGCCCGAGGGACTTGCCCATCCTAGGCCTCATCAGAGTTCCTGAGACCCACTCTGCTGCCTTGCCTTTGCCCTCTTGGTGATGATCAGGCCCTATGTAGTGACTGGGTACTGTCTGTGCTATGTGCAAAAATTCTAACCTTCTACTTCAATAAAGCCCTCCCATTACGGAAGGTACAGCTAGCTGCCTGCCTTGTACTGCTAATCACTAGCTACAAGAAAAATGAGTCAAGGCCAGGAAATCTAGAAGTCTAGGTTGGAAACAGAATAACAGATTCCAACCCAATGGGTTGCCAAAATATGGTCCAGGGGGTCTGCAAGGCCAATACTATTTTCCTCAGAATAGGAAGGTATTTGCCTTTTTCATTTTTATAGTCTCAGGAGTGTGCAATAGAATTTTCCAGAATGTGAGAATCTGGGTGTCTTACATCAAACGCTAAGGAAATTGGAAGAATGCTAAAACAATGCAAATTTCCACATATTTTTTTATTAAGTGTTGTCAAGGGAGAGATGATGTGGGAGGGAGTGGAAGGCAATTACATTTGACCCTTGAGCCACAGGGGTTTGAACTATGTGGATCCACATGTATACAGATTTTTTAAAAATTGACCACAGTTTAGTTGACCCAGCATTTCAAACCTGAGTTGTTCATAGGTAAACCCCCTGGTTGAGAATCCATGTTGCTGAGGTATAATTATAAGTTATACTCAAATCTTCGACTGAACAGGAGGTGGTCATCACCACCCCGGAATTGTTCAAGGGTAAAAAGAAAAATAGGAGCCAGATAAGGAATTTGCATTTTACTCAATCAATAGTAAATAGCCTTTAGAAATCTCATGTGTATTTAGGGTAATAGGATATCTTGTGTGTAATTTTAATAACAGTAATAACTAAAACTTACTGAGTATTATGTTAACCAAGTTCATTGCATGCAATATTTTAAATTTATTTCCACATTTGAAGTTGGACAATCTTTATTGGAAGATTCTAGGTTACTTAATTAGCCGTGTCTTCAGCAAATGAGGCTACCTCTTAGAGCCAAATAACTTATCTTTAAAATGTAAGTAATTGCCGGGACCAGTTTGGCTCAATGGATAGAGCGTCAGCCTGTGGACTGAAAGGTCCCAGATTCGATTCCGGTCAGGGCATGTACCTTGATTGTGGGCACATCCTCAGTGGGGGGTGTACAGGAGGCAGTTAATTGATGTTTCTCTCTCATTGATGTTTCTAACTCTCTATCCCTCTCTCTTCCTCTCTGTGAAAAATCAATAAAATATATTTAAAATAAATAAGTAAATAAATAAAATGTAAGTAATGACAACATGTAATTTATTGAATTCTTTTAATTTTTTAAAAATATATATATTTTATTGATTTTTTTTACAGAGAGGAAGAGAGAGGGATAGAGAGTTAGAAACATCAATGAGCGAGAATCATAGATCAGCTGCCTGTTGCACACCCCCTACTGGGGATGTGCCCACAACCAAGATACATGCCCTTGATCAAAATCGAACCCGGGACCCTTCAGTCCACAGGCCGACGTTCTATTCACTGAACCAAACCGGTTTTGGCATTTTTTATTGAGTTCTTGACACTGATCTAAGCATATATCCAATTTATTTCAATGAATTTCATAACACTGCAAAGTCAATTTGGTATTTGATTTTTTTAAAGAAATACATGGGCCTGGCCAGTACGACTCAGTAGTTGAGCATCAACCCATGAACCATGAGGTTCAGTTAGATTCCCAGCCTGGGCACATGTCTTGGTTTCAGGCTTAGTCCCAAGTAGGAGGCATGCAGGAGGCAGCTGTTAGAAATTCTCTCTCATCGTTGATGTTTCTATCTCTCTCTCTCTTCCTCTATCTGTAAACAATAAAAACATTTTTTAAAGGAAAAAATTTATGATAACAGAGATAACATCTTGTTTACATACTAGAAGCCTGATTCACAAAATTTGTGCAATAGTAGGCCTTCCTCCCCCTTCCCCACCTGCTGGCACCGGCTTCGTCTGCAAGGATATCCCGTCTAACTTGCATATTATGCATTTATTATTATTTCCAGAATTGTAATAGACACTTGATAACTATTATTATTAAAATTTACAAGCTAAGTAACATGAATGATCTTGTTACAAATCTTATAGCCTTTTGTATCAGAATGTTTCTTGTTTTCTTCCAATGAGATTATGTTAGGAAGAATTTTGATTCCCATCATCTTTGTCCTCTGATATTACTCTTTTTTAAAAATATATATTTTATTGATTTTTGTCACAAGAGAAAGGGACAGGGATAGAGAGAAACATCGATGAGAGAGAATCAGCTGCTTCCTGCACACTCCCTTTGGGGATGTGTCCACAGCCAAGGTACATGCCCTTGACCGTAATTGAATCTGGGACCCTTCAGTCCACAGGCCAGCGCTCTACCCACTGAGCCAAACCGGTTAGGGCCTCTGGTATTACTCTTATAGTTATGTTACATTACATGGCAAAAGGGACTTTACAGATGTAATTAAGGTCACTAATTAGCTGATTTAAGACAGAGGAATCAGTCTGAATTTTCCAGGTGAGCCCAATGTAATCACATGAACCACTAAAGTCAATGTCATAGAGATGTAGCAGAAAGGAACCAATGGTGGGCAAACTCATTAGTCAACAGAGCCAAATATCAACAGAACAACGATTGAAATTTCTTTTGAGAGCCAAAATTTTTAAACTTAAAACTTCTTCTAACGCCACTTCTTCAAAATAGACTTGCCCAAGCTGTGGTATTTTGTGGAAGAGCCACACTCAAGGGGCCAAAGAGCTGCATGTGGCTCATGAGCTGTAGTTTGCTGACCACTTCATAGACACTTGAAGCATGAGAAGGATTCAACCCATGAGTGCTGGCTTGTGAACATAAATACCCACATAGAAATCACACTCAAGAAACCAATTCTGCCACGACCTGAGCAAGCCTGGAAGCAGTTTCTTCCCCAGCCTTATGAGACCCTAAAACAAAGATCCCAACTGAGTCCACTGGGCTTCTGATTTATAGAACTGTGCAATAATAAATGGGTGTTTTTTTAAGCCACTTTCTTGTTAGTTATGACAACAATAGATAACTAATACTAGCATTCGTTCTCCTACCCTTCTTAGCTATCTTTAAGGCAGTCCTGGAATCTAGGGAACTACATTCCCCAGAGGCCCTAATGGCCAGTGCTCTGGGTTTATTTACATTTTTCCAAATGGGATGCACTTCCTGAGATTTGAAAAGTGAAAGAAAGACATAAATTATTATTCTGTGTTTTGTTTACTTGGGCTTTAGTTCTCTTCCCTGCCTCTCTGATATAAGGCAGCTGTGACAATCAACAACTTTTCTGGCCTCTGAGTGCTGGTGGTAACAGCAGCAACAGCAACGTCCCTATTCTCTGGAGCACAGGAACAGTGGTACAAATGAAAACTAATGTGACAATAGCTCCTTTAGTCCTTCCAGAGACTTTTAAGCACCTAATTCTCTATACTAAATACTATTAATGCTTGAAATATCTGGAGTAGTTTCTACTTTCATGATTGTACCCCAAGTGACAGGCTTCTCCATGCTTCAGTTTTCCAAATGCTATTGAACCTAGAATAGGTTCACCTATTGATGAGTCAAGAATTGGATGGTATACTAAGGGTAGTTACCACTATCAACTGATTTTTTAAACAAATATTTTCATGGATTTCAGAGAGGAAGGGAGAGGGAGAGAGAGAGATGGAAACATCAATGATGAGAGGGAATCATTGATCAGCTGCCTCCTGCATGGAGGGGGGTGTCCCTTAGCCCAGCCTGCACCCTCTCCAGTCTGGGACCCCTCAAAGAATGTCCCACTGCCCATTTAGGCCTGATCCTGGTAGGATCGTGCCTAAACGGGTAGTGGGACACCCCTCTTACAATCCAGGACTGCTGGCTCCCAACTGCTCACCTGCCTGCCTTCCTGATTGCCCCTAACTGCTTCTGCCTGTCAGCCTGATCATCCCCTAACCACTCCCATGCCAACCTGGTTGTCTAACTGCTCCTCTGCCAGCCTGTTTGCCCCCAACTTTCTTTCTTTTTAAAAAAATATATTTTATTGATTTTTTACAGAGAGGAAGAGAGAGGGATAGAGAGCTAGAAACATCAATGAGAGAGAAACATCGACCAGCTGCCTCCTGCACACCCCCTATCGGGGATGTGCCCGCAACCGAGGTACATGCCCTTGACCAGAATCAAACCCAGGACCCTTCAGTCCGCAAGCTGACGCTCTATACACTGAGCCAAACCAGTTTTGGCTGCCCCCATCTTTCCTCCTCTGCCAGCCAGGTCACCCTTAACTGCCCTCCCTTGCAGGCCTGGTCCCTCTCAACTGCCCTCCCTTGCAGGCTTGGTGCCTCCAATCTGCCCTCCCCTGCTGGCCATCTTGTGGTAGCCATCTTGTGTCCACATGGGGGCAGAATTTTTGACCAAATGGGGGCAGCCATATGGTATGTTGGAGTGATGGTCAATCTGCATATTATTCTTTTATTACATAGGATAGAGGCCTGATGTACAGGTGGGGGCCAGCTTGTTTACCATGAAGGGTGTCCCAGATCAGGGTGGGGTTCCCTTGTGGCATGGGGCAGCCTGAGCTCGGCGCCTGTGGTGGTTTGTAGGCCAGCCACACTCCCCGGCGACCCAAACGGAGGCCCTAGTGCAGCCGTGAGCAAACTACGGCCTGCGGGCCAGATCCGGCTTGTTTGGCTGTTCTATCCAGCCCACGGAGCCAAAAGAGCAGAGGGTTCTCTTGCTCTCCCCTCTGCTTCTTCACCAGCAGCCCAAGATGGGAGTGCCAGCATAGTCAGGTTGCTTTTGTTCCGGCCCTCCGGTCCAGTTTAAGAACCCATTGTGGTCCTCGAGTCAAAAAAGTTTGCCCACCCCTACCCTAGTGTCTGGAATTTATTTACTTTCTACAATTGAAACTTTGTAGCCTGGAGCGGAGCCAAGCCTTTTGCTTGCTCCATGGCTGCCTTCATTTCTGTTTGAATTTTGTTTACCTTCTATAATTGAAACTTTGTAATGGAGGCCTGGACCCGCCAGGGTGTGGAAAGCTTGGCTTCCTCTGTTGCTGGGGAAACTCAAGCCTCCCTCCTGGTAGCCATCTTGGATGGGTTTATCTGCATACTCGCTCTTATTGTTTGATGGGTGTGGGTAGTGGGCATGGCTTGTGGGCATGGCTTGTGGATGTAGTGGGTTGATGGTTAATTTGCATATTATTCTTTTATTAGGTAGGATGGCTAGCTTGCAAGGTCAGACAGTTAAGTTTATCTTTTCTATTTAAGCTAAAAAACAAAATTATTTTATAGTATAAGAGACTGTCTAAAAATAGCAGAGTTGACTTATGGAACAAGGAACTAGCAAGAAATAGCAGAGAATTTTAAAATAGCAGTTTCAAACAGCAGTTTTCCCAAAGGAGGGATCATTACTATGCTATGGCCAGCCTAACCTTTCTTAAGAATGAGAAATGCTCTAAGATATTTCCTCAAAATAAATTAAGTAAAAAAATACTGAAAAGAGCAGTGTTCACTTGACATAAAAAAAAAAAAAAGATTTAATAAAAGAAAAGGGCACAGTACCAGCTGGGTCATTTGATGACTTAACAGAAAAAAAAATTTTTTTCTTTATTACCTGCATATTTGTTCAAGTAGAGTATATGGGGTGTTATCCAAGGCAACCCTTGAGACAAACTTAACCATACAGGTGTCTGGACATTAAGTAGTTGCTAGCAAAGAGACTACTCTAAGCAAGCAGGACTGAGGGTAGGCATTAACATCTGACCTTATGAGAAGGCTAAAAAGGGCTAATGCCAATGTAACCCTGATATTTGGAGGCTAGTGATCCTGTAAGACCCCCAGAAGGAGACCCTCACTCTGTCCCAAGGATCGACGGCGACCCAATCAACCGCAGGAGGCGTCACTTGATGCAAACAGCAAGAGGCTTTATTCCAGCGCGCTGGGGCTCGACTCGTAACTCACACAGGAGCAGAGGAGTCCAGCCCAGAGCAGAAAATCTTACAAGCATATATAGGCAAAAGTCACGCATAGGAGGGGTTACACATGGAGGGGGAAGAAGGGAACAAAGGAATTCCAAAAAGGGGAGCTGGGCTCGTTAATTACTTGTTTCATGAGAGGGTCTACACTTAGTCAACAGTCCCACCTGGTAATCTTATCTATCAGAGCACTGTTCAGGGGCTATAACTCTCAGAGCACTAATTGGGGCTATTTCTTTGAGCAATTTTAAGAGCTACGGTATGTTCCCATCACTAACGGGGGACCTTGGGAGTTGAGATAAGACAGACAGCCTTCTTAAAAAGATGTTTATTCTTTGAACAGCTCAGGGCAGCCACAGGCCACATGCCAATGAGAAATTCCAGCTTCCTCACTGCTAGGTGAGGCAGGGGGGGTTGTGTTTTTCAATCCAAATCCATGCCAGCAAGCTCAGTGTACATTTTTGATAATCTATAATTAAGTCACTACCTCCTTCCCAGATACTGGTCTTGCAGAACTGGTTTCAGAGGCCATGGGGCTGTGGACAGTGCACTGCCCCAGAGGGAGAGTTATTAACGCTGGCACCAGGCCAGACCATCAGATATGGCCTGGAGACACCCAACACCCAGGGGCCTTCTTGCAAGGCCCGCAAAAAGAACCCAAAGCATAATCCATATTTTCAGGACAAAGACCACAGGGAGATATAAAAAGAAGCCCCCTGCTTGTTTCTTCACTCAGATTTAGAAGGTTGTTCCCTGAGTCCACCAGTGTATTAAATATTTCCCTCCTCTTCTTTAAGGTTTTTCTTTGGTCTTCTACAACACTTACATGAATATAGTTAAGACTGCCAGAAGAATTATACCACACAAAAATATGCAGTTGGAAATTATACATCACACTTTATTACTCACAAGGTTCCTGGTGCTGTGGGCTCAGGTTCAACGGGGTCCCCAGGGAAGAACGGTGTCCTTTGCGGGCAGCGGTAGATCTGTCTTTGGGTGACTGGCCATCTGTTTGGGTCCAGTCAGTGGGAGGAGGGCAATCTAAGTCTCTAGATCAGAGGTTCCGCCATTCTTCTGCCGTCTGGCATGGAACAAGGCAGCATGGAATGTGGATCAAGAGGATGATCCATGTCTGAAGTCGGGGACCCATTTTTAAGCCTGTTTTGACCCACGACAGTACAGGAGGCTATCAGTAACATAACTTATCACATAAGTGTTAATCAGAGTACAAGCTGGTTATCAGCCATAGTGTCAGTCAGAAGGTGTCTATTAGGTTTACATAAGTCATTCCTAAGGGTAGCATTCAGCTATGGTCTTACCTATATGGTGCAGTGAGGGCTTGGCCAGAATGGTCATTCCTGGTGCTCTTTAATATTACTCTTTACGATTTCACACAAGTATTTCACAAAAATTAATTTTTCTATAAGTTAATTTGATACTAAGACAATATTCTAGGAGGAATTGAGAGGCAACATAAGGTAAATACAAGGACACCATGTCCCCCTCATTCGCATGTGATACGAACAGAAGTACTTTTATAAAGTTTTCTACCAATAATTAAATTTTTTGTTCCAATGTGTTTTAGAAATCAGAGATATAGTCCATAGACTTTCATAGTTAACAATTAAACTAGTATAGAATTAAATTTTACTGCTTGCTGCCTAATATCCATTCCTTCTCATTGGCATCAGTCCATTGGACTTCCTTGAACAAAATTAACCAAACAGTTTAGGTAGGACTAATCCCACCTACAGATTTGGGTTGGTAACAGATCAGTTTCAGGCAGTCAGCAAAAACAGTTTTATTCCCCATGAAACAGGAATTTTAGGGGCAAAATAAGACAAGTTTAGGAAATTTTGGAAATGAAGGGGACCATGGAGGAAGCACAGGGCTGCAGAGCAGCAGAAGGTATATTTCCACAGAATGGGGAAGCTGAAAAGCTGTAACAAGTACATTTCCATAGAATGAGGGAGCTGGGAACAGCAAAAGGTCTATACTTACAAAATAAAGAGCAGGAAGCCCTTCATCCAGATGGTGAAGAAGGAAACCCAAAAGGAATAGAAAAACTATAAGAAAGGGGTAGGGGGAGAGAATTTCACATGTTTCATGTGAGGTTCAACCTTTGAGCCCAGGAGTTACTATAGTAACCAGTCTAAGGGAATAGTGACCAATCAGAGGGGATACCAAGGCACCAGGATCTGCAGCCTTTATAAGCCATAGGGAAAGGGAACCCAGTGGGTCTCTTGTCCTCCTCCTCACGTGGGAGTCCATCCTGTGGGACTCTTTCCCTCTTCCCACATGGGAGTTGTGAACGAAAACAGCCATTTGCTGACCTGATGAGCTCAGGGAAGGCCTGCCTGGCAGTCTTGCAGACTGAGAGACCTGAAGTAACCACAAAGGATGGTTTGAAAATTAAATATCTAACTACAAACAGGTTATAGTGGGCAGTCATTTTCTAAGCCACTGTTTCCCAGACAAAGATCAGCTTTGATCTTTACTGAGCCCATCTGCCTTCCTGCCTCTAAGATAACCTATCTGTGAGATGTCTGGGTAACTTGTGTAACTTCCTTCTTACCCTGGACCCCTCAGGGCACAACAAATGGCCCCGAGACATTCTCTCATTGTGACTGTTATCAAGTTAATTGCAATGTGTTAATTACGTTAGAGTATCCTGTATCCGTCTCTGTAAAAGAAGCTCTGTAAAAGAAGCCATCATTTTACTTTTTATCCAATCCCAGGGCTTTCCCACCGGCTTGCTTTCTCCTGCCTCCTTACTCCATCACCAATGAATATTCATGTAACCCACCTATGTCCCTCCTTTGATTTCTTTGTATAAATACAGAAATGTAACCGCCATTCTCCGGAGCATAATCTCAATCCGTTGAGGTTCTGCTTCCCGGCAATTGTCGACAGTTTTTGGCTCAAATAAACTCACAAAAAATTCCTTTACAGGTTTCAATGGTTTTTTTCGTTAACAGAGTCTACTTGTTCTTCAATAAATCTCCTTCTATGCTATACCACTTTCTGCCCCTGGATTCATTCTTCGATTCCTAGGGACAAAGAATCCGGGTTTCAGTCAAAAAATTCTGTTCCACCCAGGACTCGTGGTTGTCTTACAATGTGACCAGATTTGGCAATGAGATCCTGACAAACTGAAAAAGAGGTTTCCTCCCTTTTCCAAGAAAAATTCAGGGTAAGATTTTCCTTCTAATAGGGATTTATGTATGTAGTATTAGAGCTCCTGGTAGCCATCTTTTGACCACATGCGGAGGCAGATGTAGAGAGGAAACACTTCCGATAGCTGAGCCTAAGAATTAAATTCACATAAGTCAGATTAACAGGAGAAAAGAACACAATTTTTTTAAAGTAAAATTTTTATGTGTACATGTGAGTTTTCAAAAGAAAAATGAATACACAAAGAAGCTGTTAGACTCAAATAGGTAACAAAGAACAATAAATTGTGGGGATGTAGCCAGAAACAAAGGGGCTTGGGCTAGGGGCAATATACTGGGAATATAAAGAAGAATATTGTAGAGAAGATTAAAATTGAATGAAACCTGAGTAAAGGCCAAGTTATATTGTGCAGATAACTGATAACAAACTTGAATAGTTTGTTGATAGTTGCATTTTGTTGTTTGATGTCTTTGTTAATTGATGGTATATCTGATCTGGCCCTGTCTGTAAGGTTAAAATTTACCCCAAACAACTAATAAAGGTTATGAGTTTTATGGCCTAACAGCCTTTAACTGGCTCTGTGACTAGATTCACAATCTTATCCAGGTATTTCTTTCTGGACCCTAATCTTGCAATATAATCCTCCCTCCCTCCCTCCACCCTCCTGATCACCTTCTTTTTCTATTAAGACCTCTCTCTAAAAGCACTCTATGTCAGCTTCTTTTGCTTTTCTAAATTGAGGTATAACCTAGACAGGTGTGGCTCAGTGGTTGATTGTCGACAAGGAACCAAGAGGTCACTGGTTTGATTCCCGGCCAGGGCATATGCCTGGGTTTCGGGCTCAGTCCCCACTGGGAGGTGTGCAGGAGGCAGCCAATCAATTATCCTCTCTCATCATTGATGTTTCTCTCCCTCTCTCCCTCTCCCTTCTTCTCTGAAATAAATAAAAATATATTTTAAAAAATTAAATAAATTGAGGTATAGTTCACATATAACATTATGTAAGTTTCAGGTATACAATGTAATTATTTGACATTTGTATACATTGTGAAATGATCACCACAATAAGTCTAGTTAATTTCAGTCATCTGATATAGTTTCTTCTGGTGATAATTCTTATGATCTACTCTCTTGGCAACTTTCTAATATGCAATACAGTGTAGAGGGCCAAATGGGAAGATACCTGGACATTCTTTAGATTGTTGCTGACTGGGCATGGGATATTGGCAGAATCATGTCAGTTGCACTCCCGCCCTTGGAGTGCGGAGATGTTCTTAGTTCCTGGCTTGTGTTTGTCAGGCAGGAAGGAGTGGGTGGGACCTGGGCCCTCCCAGGCTCCTTGTTTTTCTGTGAAACCCCCTTGTTGGATTGGAGTATAAATAGATGTGCTGAGTGGCTCTGGAGGTCATCAGTCTGCCTCTCCAGCAGAGGAGGTCAGCGGCCCTCCCAGCTCCCAGCTTAAAATCTATCTCTGTGTCTTCTCTCTTTATTTCTAATATTTCTCAATCCCTGGCCGCCTCCCCTTAAAACCAGTTCGTTCATCTCTCTTTCCGTGCTGGACGCGGAAAAGGGAGATCCCGCCACATCAGGCCCCCGCAATACAGTATTATTCACTGTGGTCACCAAGTTGTAAATCACATCCCCATGACTTATTTATTTTATTAATGGAAGTTTGTACCTTTTGAGTGACCTCTTATCCCAATTTTCCTGTTTCATTCTACCTCCTTTTCCCCCCAACCCCACTTCTGACAACCATTGAGCTTGGTTTTTTGAGATTCCATAAAATCGCATTGTATTTGTCTTTGAGTTATTTCACTTAACAAATGCCCCCAAGGTCCATCCATATTGTTGCAAATAGCAAGATTTTATATTTTAAGGCTGAATAATTTGATTGCTTTTGTTGGTTCCTTTTGTTAACAAAACACATGATTTGTAGTAGTTTGTAAGAATGACTGCAGTAATTTCTCCCCTCCCTGTATATATGCACATTTGCAACAGGACAAGAGTGTCCTGTTTGCATCTGAAGTTTGGAGTCTTTTTCTCTTCCCCTAAATTTAGGTTAGCCCATGACTTGCCTTGATCAATAGAATGTGATAAAAGGGATATTGTGCGATTCTTGAGCCCAGGCCTCAAGAGGTCTCGCAGCTTCTGCCTTTGCTCTCTTGGAATGTTGGCCTGGGGTCACCATGTGAGGAATCAGAGGACCCTGCAGTGGGATGAGAGGCCATGAAGAGGAGGACAAATGAAGGTGCCTTGGCCAACAGTAGCACCATTGTCAGTTAGCTGAATGCAGCCACATGAGTGACCCCAGGTGAGACCAGACAAAAGAATTGCCCAACCCTTTCATAAAATCATGACAAATCATAAAATCTCAATCATAAAATAACCACTGCTATTTTAGGCCATTAAGTTTTTGGGTGTTCAGTAGATAAGCTTAAAACCTGAAGATTTCACATTACCCAGTATAATCTATTCTCTCATCCTTTAGACTTCAGACATCAGAGCTGAGACATTAGGAAATGTGCCCATGCCAAGAGAGTGGTCACCTTTTTTTTAAATAAAATCCGGTCTCAAATTGCAGTAAGTTCCCTTATCCTCAGATGACACATTCCAAGACCTCCAGTGGGTGTATAAAATGGTGGATAGCACCAAACTCTATACATATATACTGTATTTCTTTCTATATTGTCATGCATCGTATAATGACATTTCAGTGAACAGTTGACCACATATATGACAGTGATCCCATAAAATTATGGAGCTGAAGATCCATATTGTCTAGTGCAGTGGTCGGCAAACTCATTAGTCAACAGAGCCAAATATGAACAGTACAACGATTTAAATTTCTTTTGAGAGCCAAATTATTTAAACTTTAACTTTTTCTAATGCCACTTCTTCAAAATAGAGTCGCCCAGGACGTGGTATTTTGTGGAAGAGCCACACTCAAGTGGCCAAGGAGCTGCGGTTTGCCAACCACTGGTCTGGTGATATCATAGTCATCATTATGTTATAGTGTAATGCAATACTCAAGTGTTTGTGGTGATGCTGGTGTAAACAAACCCATTGTATCGATCAGATAAAAGTAGAGCACATACAATTGTGTATACCAGTAGTACATAATTCTTGATAATGATAATAAGTGACTGTTACTGCTTTATGTATTTATTATACTATACTTTTATTGTTATTTTAGAATGTATTCTTTTTATTTATAAAAATGTTTATTGTAAAATGGTATGCTTTGTTTTAGTGGCTGCAGCCTCATACATGTTTATTTCTTGATTATATCTTTTCTTATGCTTCACTTAATCTCATGTTGTAGATTATACATGTTGCACAAGCTTGTGGCTTAGGAGCAATAGGATGTACCAGTGGTCGGCAAACTCATTAGTCAACAGAGCCAAATATTAACAGTACAATGATTGAAATTTCTTTTGAGAGCCGAAAACCAACTTCTGCGTATTGGGTTACGAAGTTTCAATAGCAGTATACGTGCATGCCCGCATGTGGTATTTTGTGGAAGAGCCACACCCAAGGGGGCAAAGAGCCACGTGTGGCTTGCGAGCCATAGTTTGCAGACCACTGGGCTATACTATACAGTCCAGGTGTGTATAGGTACTACCATCTAGGTTTGTGTAAGTACACTATATGATGTTTGCACAATGATGAAATTGCCTAACAATGCGTTTCTCAAAATCTGGCCCCATTATTAAGCTGCACATGATTGTGTATATACATACCTTCCTACTTAAAGGAAGCACTTTACATCTTCTATTTATTATATTCAAATTAGAGACCTGGTGCACGAAATTTGTGCACTGGGGGGGGGGTGTTTCCCTCAGCCTGGCTTGCACCCTCTCACAGTCGAGGCAACCTTGGCAGATGCCCACAGGGAGGGACCTAAGCCATCAGTCGTACATCCTTAGTGCTGCTGCAGAGGCAAAAGAAGGTCCTGCTGCCACTGCTGTGAGCCCGGCTTCTGGCTGAGTGGCGCTCGGCCTATGGGAGTGCACTGACCACCATGGAGCAGCTCCTGTGTTGAGTGCCTGCCCCCTGGTGATCAGTGTGCAGTATAGCCATTGGCCATTCTTCCATTTGGTCAATTTGCATACTAGCCTTTTATTATATAGGAAGGATGTCAGCATCACCAATCTTAAGCATTGGGGCCATAATTAAGTAAAATATGGGTTACTTGAACGCAAGCACTGGGATACCTCCAAGGTTGATCTGATAACTGAGATGGCTAGGACGTAACTAAAGGGCAGGGAGTGGATATTCAGCATGGATATTCTGGTCAAAGGGATGATTCACCTGGATGAGACAGAACAGGATGGCATGAGATTTCATCATGCTACTCAGGACACAGCACAGTTTAAAACTTATGAATTGGTTCTAGGATTTTCCATTTAATGTTTTCAGAGCTTGGTTGACCACAGGTAACTGAAGGTGTGAAAGAGAAACTGCAAGTAAGGGGGGAACTACTATACTTGTTGCTTCATTGTGCAAAAAAGACTGGGTAGCCAAAACCAGTTTGGCTCAGTGGATAGAGCATCGGCCTGCGGACTGGAAGGTTCCAGGTTCGATTCCAGTCAAGGGCATGTACTTTGGTTGCGGGCACATCCCCAGTAGGGTGTGTGCAAGAGGCAGCTGATTGATGACTCTCATCAATGTTTCTAACCCTCTACCTCTCTCCCTTCCTCACTGTAAAAAATCAATAAAATTAATTTAAAAATAAAAATTAAAAAACTGGGTAGATTTTCACCAAGTGTGGAGGGTGTTTTTTATTTTATTTTAAAAATATATATATTTTATTGATTTTTTACAGAGAGGAAGAGAGAGGGATAGCTAGAAACATCAACGAGAGAGAATCATCAACCAGCTGCCGCTTGCACACCCATCACTGGGGATGTGCCTGCAACAAAGGTACATGCCCTTGACCGGAATTGAACCCGGGACCTTTCAGTCCACAGGCTGACGCTCCATCCACTGAGCCAAACTGGTTTTGGTGGAGAATGTTTTTTAGATAGTCTGACTAGAGTAGGGGAGGAAAAATATCTTTTCCCTCTATCCATCTCTGATTCTCTGAGGCCCTATAAATTAGACTGACAAAAGACATATTAGCAAGGGAAAAATCCAAGAAAAATTTATTCTTGTGTGTGTCGCACATACACATTGGACTACCCAGAGATGGTAGCTTAAAGGGTGGTTAGAACTTGGGGTTTATATTCCTAATTTATTAGAGGAGAGAGTAAGAGAGAGAGAGAGTATTTATGGAAAAACAAAAGACTTTTTGGAAAGATAAATGGGCCCTTAGGAGATCATTTCTGTTTGGGTGTGGTGGCTACTTTATATCTCAGGAGAAGATTTGAGTGGTTCCTGGATTGGAGACTAGGACAGTGAGGGTTGTTGTTGCTTTCTCTCTGTTTTTAAGTAGCTAGGGATTCAGGAATGAAAATGCTGCCAGCTGAAAATAATTCTCATGACAAAGTGGAAAATTTTGGACTGGCAAGTCCCATTACCCTTCACTTCAAAAGTAGGCTTTGAGGAAAAAATAGGATTTCACTTTTGGAGGCCTTAGAGGTCATTCTTCAAATAGTTGAAATTGAGGTACAAGGAGAGGATTATGGGATGACTGGCTGACAAAAAGTGGCCACTGTTAGGTTGAGGCAGGTGGGGGTAGCCCAGAGCAGATGCAAGCATCTGCAGGATGGATGGTGACAAAGATAACTGGCTAGCTGGCGCCTTCCTAGGGCCTTCCTAGACCCCTGGCCCAGGCAGGAATTCCACACCTCTCATGCCCTCCGCCCTCCCCTCCCTAAACAGCTATATAAAAGAAATACCTATGCCGCTTTTGGGCTCGAACTTCCCTGGTCCGAGGGTGGCCTCTCCTGGACCGATTTCTGACCACACAGGCTACCTGGGTTATTTTCTCCTTTCTTGCTGACCACACCATAACTCACCAGCATGAGTCCTTTAACTGGAAGGATGCTTCCTCAAGAGGCTTTTACCTGGGAGCAGGGGATACACTACCTCCTAAGATTAGACCCTCCTCACCTGCCCTCAATGAGCAGGCAGATTGTCAGTCAGTCCATCCTCGCAGTGGTCTGCAAACTCATTAGTCAAGAGAGCCAGATATCAACCGTACAACAATTGAAATTTCTTTTAAGAAGTTTTTAAACTTCTTCTAACACCACTTCTTCAAAATAGACTCGCCCAGGCCATGGTATTTTGTGGAAGAGCCACACTCAAGAGGCCAAAGAGCCGCATGTTGCTCGCAAGCCGCAGTTTGCCAACCACAGTTCTAATGGAAGGATTGGTTGGGATGTCTAGCCTCCACTAGTGCCCCACTTTTCTTTCTCTAGGCGCTATGGGAAACCTGCCAGCAGTGGTTAAGGCTGTCTCTGTCCAGGGACAGTACTCATTCTCAGTTCTTTTCTTCTTCTAGGAATGAATTTAAACAAGAGACAATAAATAGCAACAGCAGGGGAGAATTTATTTGCAGGAAAAGGAATAAACTCAGATAGAACCTGATTGGGTAACTAAGCTAGCAGAAACCAAACCAAGTGCCCCACTTATGTGAGGTTTAGGATATTTGAACTCTTAGGCTGGAGTGCCCCTGAGTAAGTCTCTCTCTCCCTTATTTCTCCAAAAAAGATATTTTAAAGCTATAATGCTCCTTTGCCCAAGTGTTATGCAACTGGTTAGACCACATCCTGGAGGGATTCTAAATCTTCTCTCCTCACATAGGGATCTGTCGCCTCCTCTATTGTCTCTTTTTAGTTTGTCACATCTCACACATATTCCTTCCAAGCCCCAACTGCCTTACCCAACTCATAGCTTCCTAACTGCCCACTCTAACATATTATAATAGTAATAATTTTCTAGTTTATAAGTTTGTAATATTAGGGTGAGCTCTTAGAGTGATATATTAAGGATCAGACTTGACCACTTAGATAGCCACCTCCCTGTGTGTGTGACATAGATAAAACTTATCCCATCTTCCTCCTGTACTCCACCCATAGGAATGACACATGTTACTGTTAACCAACTTGTACTCTGATTAACACTTGTGTGGTGACGTATGGTACTGATAGCCACCTGGACTGCTGTGGGCCAGAACAGGCTTAAAAAATGGGTGCCCAACTTCAGACATGGATCATTCTTTTGATCCACACTCCACGCTGCTTTGCTCCACACCAGAAGGCAGAAGAATGGCCTAACCCCCAATCATGAGACTTTGGTCGCCTTCTCCCACTGACTTGACCCAACCACCCAGATGGCCAGCCACCCAAAGACAGATCTGCCACTGTCCACAGAGAACACCACTCTTCCCTGGGAACCCTGTTAAGTCTGAGCCCAAAACATCAGGAACCTTGTGAGTAATAAAGTGTGCTGAATAATTTGCAACTACATATTTTTGTGTGGCGTAATTCCTCTGTTATATATCCTACCGTATTTGCCGGCGTATAAGACGACCCTTTGGCCCTGAAAAATATGCCTCCAAGTTGGGGGGGGGGGGGGTAGTCTTATACGGCGAGTATATAACAAACTCTGTATTTTTAGTGGAAATGTTAGGGGGTCGTCTTATACGCCCCCGTCGTCTTATACGCCGGCAAATACATATTTTTCAGGGCCAAAAAATCGTCTTATACGCCGGCAAATATGGTAATAAAAAATAATATACTAATTAGACCAGATGTCTGTCCTTCCGAATGTCCTTCCAGATGAAACAGGGCTGCAAGGGAAGCCCGGGTCCTGGCTGCCAGAGGGAAGCTGTTGCCAGCAGCCTAGGGAAAGAAGACCTACTCTTGCATGATTTTCATGTATCGGGCCTCTAGTATTAATGCAAAGTCAAATAATAATACCTACCCTCAGTCCTGCTTGCTTAGAGTAGTTCCTTTGCTAGCAATTACTTACTATCCAAACACCTGCATGGTTAAGTTTATCTAAAGGGATGCCTTGGATAACACCCCATGTACTCTACTCAGACACATATTCCTAAAGACTCATCACTAGACTACATTATAGCCAACTGAAAGGACTTGAAATTACGTGGTTTAAAAATAACAACTCGCCCAGTCAGCATGGCTCAGTGGTTGAGTGACCTATGAACCAGGTCATGGTTCAATTCCTGGTCACAGCACATGCCTGAGTTGCAGTGTGAAGCATGCAGGAGGCAGCCAATCAATAATTCTCTCTCATCATTGATGTTTCTTTCTCTCTCTTCTTTGCCTCTCTGAAATCAATAAAAATATATTTTAGTAAATCAATCAATCAATAAATAAAATAAAACCTTTAACAGTTAATTTTCTTCTGCATGTGGCATGGTTCCAATACAAATTAGGGATCAAGGAAACATGGCCTATAAATGGGACCTTAAATTACAATATCAACTAGATCTCTTCTGTGAATGCCAGGAAAAACAGACAGAAATCCCTTTATATACAAGACTTCATGCCCCCTATACCATGACTAGACAAAAGAGGCTCATGTAAGATCTGCTATGTCCATTCTCCTTTTTCTAGCCCTTCCCAGGGAAATATAAGCATCCTAGATGATTCTTTCCTGTTGGTGTCTCCATGATGTCCAATAGATAATCCAGAGGAACAGTAAGGCCAGGAACCAGGTCCCTCTGGTCCCAAAAGTCTCAGAGAAATTTCCACTTCATATTTCTCTAGTTCTTTAACCAAGACCCAGCACATCTTCAGGTAGATTCCATCACAGCCCATATACAGTCTTCTGTTAACCCAACCGTCTACTACCTGCAGGGACCACCAGGTACCACCTATACAGATTTAGCTGACATGGCTGGATATGCCCCAAAATGTCAGTACTCCCTGAGTTTGAATCTCATTGGGGACTAAACACCCATCATTGACAAGTTCCTTCCACATGGACTTATAGTTTTTCTGTTAATCACCTTATAACACTCATATACTACCTATAAAGAAACAAAACAAATGGAGAGTATTATATGCCTCAGGACTTATGAACCATTAACAAAGCTGTGATTCCCCTTCATCCTATTGAACCCAATCCATATATTCTTTCCCAAGTTTCTCATGAGGCTAAATAGTTCACTGTGCTAGATCTCAAGGATGAATCCCACTTCACCCAGGTAGTCAGCCTGTTTGCCTTTAAATGGATGGATCCTGACACCAATGTAACATCTCTATTTACTTGGACCATCTTTCTGGGACAATCCTCATATCTTTGGACAAATGCTTGGAAAATTAAAGAACCTGGGAATTAAAACTACCACATGGAACCATAATTCAATACGTTGATGACATTCTTATATGTAGCTCCATCAAGCAGGATTCTGACCACACTATCTTAGTCCTTACTTTCCTGGGGGGTAGGGCTACCAAGTGTCTCCCAATAAGGACCAGATTTCCTTTTCAATGGTCAAATATTTAGGCTATTACCTGACCCAGGGATCTCACTCTCTATAGAACAAAAGAGGCTATTCTAAATCTTGCAGTCCCCCAGACAAAAACAAACAACACAAGAACCTGTTTTAGAATGTTGGGTTTCTGCCAAATGTAGATCCCCCGGGTTTGAGCTGATAGCTAAGCATCTTTTTTTTTTTCTTCCCATTTTTATTAAGGTATTATATGTGTACATATCTTTCCAATGTCCCCCCCCCCCACCTCCCTTCCATGCCCTCCCTCCCCAGAGTTCTGTGTTCCTTGGTTGTATTCATGCATACCAGTCCTTCGGTTGTTCTTTTATCTCCCCCCAGGTCTCCTTCCCCTCCCTGCTGACACTTGACAATCTACTTGTTTTATGGTGACTATCTCAGGATCTCATGAATAGAATCCGCTCCTCATTTGGCAGTCTGCTTGTTTTATGGTGGCTATCTCAGGCCCACCCGAATGGAGTCCGCTCCTCCTCTGGTTCTCACCGCCCCTCCCCCTGGGTCCCACTGCTTCCCTAGGGACACACAACTCACCCGGGGCACAGGGCCCCCTGGGACACACGGCTCACTCGGGGCACACGGCCCCCTGGGACACACGGCTCACCCGGGGCACAGGGCCCCCTGGGACACACGGCTCACCCGGGGCACACGGCCCCCTGGGACACACGACTCACCCGGGGCACACGGCCCCCTGGGACACACGGCTCACCCGGGGCACACGGCCCCCTGGGACACACGGCTCGCCCGGGGCACAGGGCCTCCTGGGACACACGGCTCACCCGGGGCACACGGCCCCCTGGGACACGCTAAGCATCTGTTTATTTTTTAATTTAATAAACCTTTATTGTTCAGATTATTATAATTATTTCTCCTTTTACCCCCAGAGCTCCCCTCCACCCGGTTCCCACCCCACCCTCTGCCCTTACTTTCCCCACTGTCCTCATCCATAGGTGTATGATTTTTGGCCAGTCTCTTCCTGCACCCCACACACCCCTTTCCCTCTCACAATTATAAGTCAACTCCCTTTCTATGCCCCTGATTCTATTATATTCACCAGTTTATTCTGTTCATCAGATTTTTAATTCACTTGATTTTTAGATTCACTTGTTCATAGATATGTATTTGTTATTCATAATTTTTATCTTTACCTTTTTCTTCTTCCTCTTCTTAAAGAATACTTTTTAGCATTTCATATAATACTGGTTTGGCGGTGATGAACTCCTTTAGCTTTTTCTTATCTGTGAAGCTCTTTATCTGACCTTCAATTCTGAATGGTAGCTTTGCTGGGTAGAGTAATCTTGATTGTAGGCTCTTGCTATTCATCACTATGACTATTTTCTTGCCACTCCCGTCTGGCCTGCATAGTTTCTGTTGAGAAATCAGCTGACAATCTTATGGGTGTTCTCTTGTAGATAATTAACTTTTTCTCTTGCTGCTTTTAATATTCTCTCTTGTCTTTTTCCCTTGGCATTTTAATTATGATGTGTCTTGGTGTGGTCCTTTTTGGATTTCTTTTGTTTGGGGTTCGATGCACTTCCTGGACTTGTAAGTCTCTTTCTTTTACCAGGTAGGGGGAAGTTTTAAGTCATTATTTCTTCAAGTAGGTTTTTAGTATCTTGCTCTCTCTCTTCTTCTGGCACCCCCATTATTCTGATGTTGATACACTTGAAGTTGTCTTGGAGGCTTCTTCCACTGTCTTCAACTTTTTGGATTCTTTTTTCTTTTTTCTTTTCTGATTGAGTGTTTTTTGCTTCTTTGTATTTCACATCTTTGACTTGATTCTTGTGTTCCTCTAGTCTGCTGTTGGGTCTCTGTATAATATTTTTTTATTTCAGTCAGTGTATGTTTAATTTCTAGTTGGTCCTTTTTCATTTCCTCAAGGGTCTTGCTAAATTTATCGGCCTTTTCTAGGAAATTCTTGAAAAACTTAATAACCGTGGTTTTGAGCTCTATATCCCGTCATTTATTTTCCTCCATTTTTTCTCCCCCAATGAATCTGGATTCCCAGATTTTCCCCAGAACTAGAGTTCCATGTAGTTGGGAGCTTTTGGTTCCCTCCAGCTACAGAAAGCCAGCGGTACATTAAGCAGTCAGTCCTCTCTGCGAGCACTTGTGTGCATACCTCCAGACCTCTGCCTTTTGTGGCTCCCCTGAGTTTCCACCTGACAGTTCAGATTCCCCCAGTAAGAGTCTGGTTCCCAAGGAGCTCCCCCGGAACTGGGGTTCATTGCAGTTGGGACTTCCAACTCCCTCCCGCTAGGAAAAGCCAGCAGTAACTTCAGCAGTCAGTTCTCTGTGTGTGTGTGTCTCAGTACCTCAAGCCTTTGCAACTCCTCTGATTCTCCATGAGCTTTTCTTTTTTCTTCTAGTTGTAGAATTTCCACTCATCCAGCTTTCCTGTGGTTCTGCTTGATGTCCATTTTGCCTTTAGTTGTAGTTTTGAAATTGTTGTGCAAGGCAGCAGTTTAGGTGCTTACCTATGCTGCCATCTTGGTTTTTTCCTGCTAAGCCTTTTTATGAGACAATCAAAGGACCTGATTTTGAGCTATTAGAATTAAACTGAGCCTTCAAGGCACCATAACCGAGGCCCTTCCCTTAGTCCTCCCTATAAATGGGACCCTAAAATTACAATATCAATTAGCTATTTATTCTATATGTAGCAAAAAAACACAAGGAATTGCCTCAGGAGTCCTAACCCAAAAGCTAGGCAATATCTCTAGGCCAATGGCTTACTTCAACTGCTTGTTGTTGTTGTTTTTTAAAAAAATATATTTTAATGATTTCAGAGAGGAAGAGCCAGAGAAAGAGAGATAGAAACATCAATGAAGAGAGAGAACAATCGGCTATGATATGCACTAACTACCAGGGGGCAGACACTAAACACAGGAGCTCCCCGTAGTCGTCAGGCCCCAATCACCCTGCTGGTCACCCCACATACAGAGGGCTACCGGTGGCTGCAGCAGCAGGGGCGTGGCCAGCTGCCAGCAGTCAGGGAAGATTGGCCCTGATTGCAGGCCAGGCTTGGGACCCTACCTGTGCACGAATTTCATGTGCTAGGCCTCTAGTTATTGATAATGAACTACAGCATTCACTAGTGACTGATTACTATAATCTTGTTGCCATTCATTTTCCTTATGTGCCTTATGTGCAGGCGTACCATTTCTCTCCACTAATACTAGCAGCGAATATTTTAGCAGCCAATTGCCACGTCATTTAGTCTTGGACTGACTTGTTTGGTGTGTGCAACAGGAACAAGATTTATTTGCATTACGCTTATTAATTTGTGCAGTTATTCAGTGACTGGTAAGTTAATGTTCAATAAAAAATATTAACGATGACTTATTTATTTCAGTCCTTTGTATTCAGCATGTGTCTATTGAAATAAACCTACGTTTTTATGAAAATTGAAACTTTTGTTTTTTTGTGGCCCACATAAACTTAAATCTTGTTTGTTTGGTCCATGTTAGCTTTTAAGTTTGACATGCTTGGATTAGACTAACAGTTGTCAACTGGTGGTCTGCGGACTACTGGTGGTCCGTGAGGTCCAAAAGGTTGGTGACCGCTGGTCTAGACAATGGACTTTTCCTAGGCTACTCCTCACCAGACAGGAAGGGTCTGTGTAGTCATTAATAAAAACCTGCTGCACATATGTAACCAAATCAGATCCTATTAAATTTAGTATAATAAAATCTACAAATAGGTGACCAAAAAACTGATCCCACTGCTATTTGGAACATGATGAAAGATTCCCTTCTTTCACTTGACTCTTTCCATTCCTTTGTCCATTAATAACTATTCTCCTTTTATTATTTGGTCCATGCCTTTTTAATCTTCTTGTTAAGTTTATGCATTGTAGGTTACAAGAATTTCAAGTAAAGTAATTTACAGGAGGAAGAATTTCAAGTAAAGATGATGACACTCCAGGAGCCCATACATCAACATTCAGGGAACATAGAGCTCGGGCCTTAGATCATGCAGAAAGAGACTTGCAATCCCAGGGTGGGCAGGATCCACACCCAGTGTCCGCCTGAAGCAACCTCAAAAGGCTGCCCGCCAACCTTTCATCTACCCATATGATTATGGAATCGAAATCTCTTGGGAGATTTATGAGGCAGGAAAGTTAGAATAGGGAGAATAGGCCTCAAACTCTACCATCCCCTTTCCCATCTTGGCTGGAATATCGAAGAAGTGACCTTCACTGACCACCTGTTCCCCACTTCTCCTCCCCAATTTCCTGTAATTGAGCGAACAAAAATAAAAATCGCTATCTGGAGAGGAGGGACAAGGACCAGCCTTGTTGGCAGTCACCCCATCAGTGTCAGAAGCTGAGGACCATCCTGTCCCCAACCCCTTGATCATGTTGAATGAAAACCTTCTTCCCAGCCCCCATCGAGACGTCTTGTTCTCAGAGGTAAGCCCGCTCTCACTTCTCGAGTGTGTACTATCACTTTAATAAGTTTGCTGTGCATTCTAAATCTTTCTTGCCAGGCTCTGTAATTTTTTTCTTGTTCCATGACAAGAACCCAGACCCCTGTATCAGGTTGAGGTCTCCCTTGGCCTCCCCAGGTGCAGCTGGGGCACCATTGTGAACTCTCTTCCCAGCTACAAGTTGACTTTGCAGTTCTGTGTTCTTCACATCACTCAATTTTAGCAAGAATCCAATCAAGTCAGTTTAGCTGGAATCTCCCACCCTCAATATTTTATTACCATTGGTATCTAACCAAATTCCCTCAACCCCCAACCCACAACTCCACCTTAGCCTGCCTTTAGCGAGAATCCTGTTAGGTTGGTTTAGCCAGAATCCCCCCTGATCCCTGATGTTTCTGCTCAGTAATTTCCATCCACTGACCCCACCCTGCTCCTGAGCTATATATTCTCACCTACTTGTCCCTGTTAGTTTGGAATTGAGCCCCAGGTTCTACACGAAGGTCTCTTTCCCCTGTAGCAATAGTTCCTGAGGGTAAAATCTGTTTTTTTCCATTTTACTGTCTAGCTCTAAGTTTTCTTGACAGGTTGAAATTGGTTAATGTACAAAAA
>OZ004705.1:89785113-89953691 GCA_963924515.1 Vespertilio murinus
ACACCTGTTTTTGACTACAGGTGTATTTCAAAATTGACCAAAATCTATGGTATGACCATTGTCAATAACCATTTACGGGGAATCTCTGTAGAAATAAGCTCTGGCCAGACAAAAAACTTGCCTATACATAGGAATTCAATTATGGCTATTTCAAAAGCAAAGTCTAGAGAAATATATTAAAATTGAAGAAGATGCACCTCTACCACTACCACAACAAGAACATAAAGTGATTTTTAAATAAAGTATTTTTTTTTTATTTCAGAGAAGAAGAGAAAGGGAGAGAGGGATAGAAACATCAGTGATGAGAATCATTGATGGGATGCCTCCTGCACACCCCCTATTGGGGATTGAGTCTGAAACCCAGGCATGTGCCCTGACCAGGAATCAAACCATGTCCTCCTGGTTCATAAGTTCGGTTAAACTTATTTAAATCAATTTGGATTTTTCAATGCCAAAGGACAGAAATAAAAGCCAGACATGCTTAAGCAATAAATAAAGAATCATGGACTCACATCATTGGCAACTCTAGAGGCACTGTATTCAGACACAGCTGGATCTGGGTACTCAGATGATATGATCATACAATCTTTTTGCTTTTCTTCCTCCATCCTTTCTCTATTTCTTTGCCAGCTAGACTTTTATCATTCACTTTATTCAACAAATATCTATTGAATTTAGAAGTGACAGGCACTGGGGGTATTTCAGTGAACAAGACTGACAGGGTTCCCATTCTCATGGGAGTCATGTTCTATTGGGAAAGAAGGACAATAAATTAGTATCTATACTTACAATTTAGGGTAATTATGATGTAGCTGAGATTTGAAAGGTGCAATGGCTGAGGAAGATTTATAGTGTCCAGAATGGCAGGGAAGGCCTTTCTGTAGATGTGAGGTTTCCTGCTACTTGATAGAGGAGTAGAGGTCAGCCATGTAAGTTTCTTGGAGAAGAGCATTTCAAGCAGATGGAACAGCTATGCAGAAGTAGACAAAACCTTCCAATAAGGAGAAACTGGTTTTGGGGAAACTGGCATAAGGTAAATTGACAAGAGAGCCATGGGCCAGGTTATGGAGTTAGGCTAATATAAGGAGACAGCATTGATGGGCTTTGTAAAAGGGGCATGATTTACGTAGATAATGACTTAGCTTGTTGAAGATGGTGCTTTTTTGCTGCATGAAGAATGGAATGGAGCCTGCCTGACATGACTCAGTAGTTGAGCATTGACCTATGAACCAGGAGATCACAGTTTAATTCCTGATCAGGGCACATGCCTGGGTTATAGGCTCAATCCTCAGTGTGGGGCATGCAGGAGGCCACCAATCAATGACTCTCTCTCATCATTGGTGTTTCTATCTCTCTCTTCCTTTCTCTCTGGAAAAAAAAAAAGAATGGAGTAGGGTAGAAATAGAAGGCCTTCCTGATTATATTAGCATGTTGGTATAATCAGGATTTCCACCCACCTTAGCTTGTTACAACATTGGCTGAATTCACTACATTACGCTGCAGTTGTCCATCCCACAGAGGGGGATGATCATCAGAGCAACAAAGAAAACACTCACAGGCTATCATCCTACCCTGTCAATAGGCAACAAAAATGTTACTTTACACCATTTTCTGCTCACAGAGTGTGCCTTTTCCTGTTTATTGACTTGGTACAATATAGCAATTTTTCAAAATGTCATAGGCCATTATCCTAAACATTCAGGGACTAGGAAAACTACTTGTTCTTGTGAGCAGTGCATTAAATCTCTCTCTAATTATAACCCTTCCAAATTCTTTGTCCTTTCCTTTAAATAAAGTGTCTAGCCATATGTTCAAATGAGTAGTATTCTAAGTTTTATGTCTTGCCTCATTTTCTTTGGAATCTGTCATTGTCAGAGCTTTTTACAGTGTTACTGTAAAAATGTACTGAATCTTGGTTGAGAAAACTGACTGCCCTGAAGTTAAAGTGATTTTTTAAAAGAGGTTGTGTGGGAGTCTGTGTCCTGCTTGCAAAAATAGTGAAATCGGGTCTTTCAACTATCTCCCTACTTAGAATTGAGCTAGCTTTTTCGGTATTATGGTGATTATCTTGCTTGGATTTAAACCTACTTTGTTTACAGTTCAAAACCATCTCTTGCTTATAAGAAGCAAGGTCATAGAATATTTCACCCAGAGACAGCCAGAGTTGGAGAAAAGTATAGACTAAATAAGACATGTTTAATATATATAAGAACAGAAACTGATACTAATTTCCTGTCTATGAATTAAACCATACTGGGACCAGAAATTGATTATATTATAAACAATACAGAGACCAGGCATAAAACATTTAGCTACTGATTCCAGAAACTACTTGCTCTTGGAAGATAAGACTGTGAACTTGAGAAAAGAGGTTGCTCATCATGATTTGCTTCAAGACTTTAGAATCACTGGACCCAGAGCTATTGGGCCATAAACTATGTCCAATCCTAGATGGTTCCCTACCTTGTAAATGTACATTGAAACCACCCAGACCAAGCCCTAAAATTTTATAAATACTCTTTGTAATAAAGAGGTTCAGAATGTGCCACCCCAAAATAAGACACTTTGACTTAAGGATAATTTTGATTTTAAGTCAATTAAGAATCAACAAATGCAGAAAGAGTTTTCTCATCCTTTACTTATCTGTCTTGAAAGCAGAACATAAGTTTCTTGCAGTGGGGTGCTTCTCCTTTTTTCACGTTCCACACGGAAAGGAAGAAGGACAGGTTCCTGAGTGGGGGAGCTGGGGATTAAGAAATAAAAGAAAGAAAGAGACAAGAGGCAGAAATAGATCTAAAAGCTGGGTGCCGGGTGGATGCTGTCACTCTGATGGAGGAACAGTCAACACCCACCACAGACAACACAGTGCATTTATTGATTTCCAGAAAAGGGGGGGGGGGGTAAGGTCAAAGAAGTTTTGAGTGTGCACAGGTCCTATTCATTCCCTCATTCCTGGGATTTAGCATCAAGACCTGGGTAAGGTGTGCCCCAGGGGGGCCGTGTGCCCCGGGAGAGCTGTGTGCCCTGGGGAAGTGGTGGGACCTGGGGGAGGGGGGGTGTGAACCAGAGGAGGAGCGGATTCTGTTCATGTGGTCCTGAGATAGTCACTGTAAAACAAGCAGACTGTCAAATGACAGCGGGGAGGGGAGGGAGATCTGGGGGAGATAAGAGATCAACGGAAGGACTGGTATGCATGCATATAAGTGCAATCAACAAACACAAAACTCTGGGGAGGGAGGGCATGTATGGGAGGTGTGGGGGGGCAATGGTAAGCTATGTACACATATAATACCTTAATACATTTTTAAAAAATGAAAAGAAAAAAAAAGACCTGGATAAGTCAAGGTCCTATTCATTCCTCATTCCAAGCACATGGATAAAGATAAGAAATCAGTACTGATAACAGTCTCCGACTTTTTGGGAGGCTGTGTCCGGGGGACAGCCTTGCCAGTCACCTCAGACTCGGCTGACATTAATTTAAAGGTCATCCATGTGCCTTCCCAAGAGGCCCTCTACAGTTTCTCTTTGAGAAAGCCTCCATTCACACACCCCCTACCCACCCCCCTAAGAGAAAAATGATTCTTATCGTTATAGATGGTGAGTTGACACCAAAATGAATTAGCAAAAATAGACCTTACTAAAATAGTTCTTTCCCCATTAATTCTCTCCAGATATGTCCTAGTCATTCCCCCATAATTTATAATCCCTTGAAGCCCAAACCTCTTTCCTTTGTTAAAAGGATATATTAGCCCCTGACTCTAAGTGCCTCTTTGAGTTTTTATCATTTTTGTGAACTCCATGCATGTAAATATTAATAGAAATTAAGACTTTTTTCCCTGTTAATCTGTCTTTTGCTAGTTTCATCCACAGGTCCCTAAATAAAGAACATAAGAGTGTAGAGGAAAAGTTTTTCCTCCCTGACACTGATTTTCCCATTTTGAAATACCACAAGACCCTTACAGCAGTGAATCCAGTAAACTTAGGTTTGCATGATCAACAGGTTTTTAAAAATATATATATTTTATTGATTTTCCACAGAGATGAAGGGAGAGAGATAGAGAGCTAGAAACATCGATGAGAGAGAAACATCGACTAGCTGCCTCCGGCACACCCCCTACCGGGGCTGTGCCCACAACCAATGTACATGCCCTTGACCAGAATCGAACCTGGGACCTTTCAGGCCACAGACCGACGCTCTATCCACTGAGCCAAACCGGTTTTGGCTGATCAACAGGTTTTACTGGAGGTCCTTGGAGAATTGATAGCCAACTTTTATATACTGTACTAGAGGCCCAGTACTCGATATTTGTGCACTGGTGGTGGTGGTGGTGGTGGGGTGTCCCTCAGCCCAGCCTGCACCCTCTTGCAGTCTGGGGAGTAAGTTAGCAGGCAGACATCCCCTAAGGGGTTCTTAGTGCTACTGTAGAGGCGGGAGAGGCTCCCACCGTGGCCACTACACTCGCCAGCCATGAGTCCTGCCTCTGACTGAGTGGTGCTCTCCTATGGGAGCACACTGACCACCAGGGGGCAGCTCCTGCATTGAGCATCTACCCCCTGGTGATCAGTGTGCTTCATAACGACCAGTCATTCTGCTGTTTGGTCAATTTGCATATTAGCCTTTAATTATATAGATATGTATGTGTGGTGTGTGTAAATCAATAAACCCCCCACTACAATGCAGTGTTCCAAATGATATAATTGCATAAAATGTGGGAATGCATGATTATGAAGATAATGATATTCCCTTTGCATGGCAGATTATTCCATCTCACTTGTGAGCCATCTACAGTTAAAAATATGACCTAGCTTTACAAACATTCTCCAATTTCACTCTATACTAAAAACATGTGGTGGAATTGATTGCAAAGATACGTAACCATAATTCTTTATCTCTTCATCTGAAAACCATTTTACAGTGTAACTTTGCAGGTCCTCCCATCAAGGACTAAAGTCTATCTTCCCAGTCCTTTAATTGGGAAATGACTTGTTTGGGCCAATGGAATGCAGAAGAATTGAGGGTATGCCAGTTTTGGACCTAAGCCTCCAGAGGGCCTTTCGGCTTTTGCTTTCTCGTGGGGCCCTAACTCTGTCACATGAACAGTCCAAGTTAGACTTCTGGAGAATGAGAGATCACCTTGGGAAATGAACCAACCTACCTCCCATTATGTGAGAGCTTAGCTTAGGTCAGCAGAGCCACATACTTAACTCATACCTAACACAAATGTATGTGTGAGACCAGCAGAACAACCCAGCTGACCTATATAGACTGTAAATGTCTATTGCTTTAAGTCATTGTTTTTTTTTAATGCTTATTATTATTATTTTTTTTTATTGATTTCAGAGCAGAAGGGAGAGGGAGAGAGAGATAGAAACATCAAAGGTAAGAAAGTATCATTGATCAGCTGCTTCCTGCACGTTTCCAGGAGGCTTGTGCCCTTGACTGGAATTGAACCCGGGACCCTTCAGTGTGCAAGCCAACACTCTATCCACTGAGCCAAAGCAGCTAGAGTGAAAGATGAATTTTTACATCTTAATATTTTGGAGAAAACTCGTGTCTGTGTAATAAATCTACCAAACAGTGAATGTCACCTCCTTCAACATACAGACTGCACACCAAGTTATAGTAAGCCTTCAGATTTCTGGGAATAAAAATTCCATATCAAGAACAAGATGATGCATAATCATTTTTATGATTCACTGAAATTTTCTTTTTTTTACCTGGATAAACTTCCTGAAGCCATGGAAGTTTATAACGGGTGGGTGTTATAGTAAAATATAGAAATGTTTTTAAAAGTTTAAAAAATGCCTAATATATATTTAAATATATTTTATTGATTTCTTAAAGAGAGGAAGAAAGAGGGATAGAGAGTTAGAAACATCAATGAGAGAGAAACATCGATCAGCTGCCTCCTGCACACCCCCTAATGGGGATGTGCCCGCAACCAAGGCACATGCCCTTGACCAGAATCGAACCTGGGACCCTTCAGTCTGCAGGCCGACGCTCTATCCACTGAGCCAAACCGGTTTCGGCCCTAAAAATATATTTTAAAAAAAGTTTTAAAAGGTTTGAATTAACTTTCTTGAAACTTAAAGTGTGATATTAAGGACACATTCTCCACTGCCCTGAAGCGTGTGTACCCCACAGATAAGGATTTGAACTTCAGTTACTGACTCAGAGTGACTTGCTAAGATAACCATAAGTGTGAGTGATGTACTCTCCCTAGATAACCACATGTAGCCCCTCACCCTGTTTGAGATTAACATGTGTGCATTGACGTAATTCATTGATAGCCACTTGAACTGCTGCGCGTATGAAACAGGCTTTAAAAATGGGTTCTGACCAACCAACGGTGCTTGCCTGTCGAGACCACCACAAAGGCATGTCCTTTTGCCAGTCTGGCAAGTGACGCCATGCTCCTCTCTCTCCCAGACGACAGAATAATGGCTAGTACCTTCTGATTGAGATGCGACTGAGCCCTAACTCCAGGTGAGGAATACTGACCCCCTGCGTCCGGACCGGAGCAGCCCAGCTGCCTAACCCCAGAGGACAGCGCCACTGGGATCCTATTGAAGTCTGTACCCGCAGCATCAGGAACTTTTGTGAGCAATAAAATGCTGTGTGATTTGCAACTGCATATGTTTCATTGGTGTAATTCCTTCGGCAGTTAATTGAATTATTTTGCGTACGCTTAAAATTGAAATTAAAGTTTCTGGTCTTTTCGGTCCTATGCCTGGCCTTATGTGATCTACTTGGGACAATAGTATAAACTGAGCAAAAGAAGTACAAGATTTAAAATGTTTTTGAGTATGGCTCAATGGTTGAGCATTGACCTATGAACCTGGAGGTCAAGGTTTGTTGTAGTGTACCCCGAGAATCATACAAGGACGCCTCAAGAAGTAGAATTTATTTCAAAAGTTGGCGGCTACTAGGGGGCATCATAGCACTCTAAATCTCACAGCTCCGAATGACAGTAACATCAGGTTTATACAGGCAAAAAAAATCACAAAGGTATCGATTACATCTCTAGGTTTGGAATGAGGAATCAGTTTGTGAAAGCAGTTTGTTACAGAAGCTAAATTGAGCAAGTTAGTTATCTACAAAAATTAATTATAGTTTTAGGTCTTGGAGCCACTGGGTCAATGGAAAAAAACATTTTTTTGGAGCCACTGAAGCAATTAAAGCAATTGTGCTATCCTGGTCTCCAGGTGCAGAGGAATGTGATTTTGAAAGACCAGCAAAACCACAATCAATGGGGTATACAATCGAATGGGGCAATTTATATAAGTTCAGGAGATCAAAATAACTTCTCTATTATTTTAGCAAGCAAATAATTACAGAAGCCAGAATAGCAGGGTTAAAAATTAAACAACAGTTGTGTTTTTTCTACCCAAGTTGATTGCTACCATGTTTCAGATTCAATTCCTAGTCAGGGCGTATGCCAGGTTATGGGGTTTGATCCTCAGTGTGAGGCGTGAAGGAGGCAGCAATCAATGATTCTTTCATCATTGAAGTTTCTCTCCCTCTTCCTTCCTGTCTCAAGTAAAACTGGGAAAGAAACTGGGGTGTATATCTAAGGCGTCTCTTTTGATAAACTTTAACCATGCAGGTGTTGGGACATTCAAGTAGTTACTAGAGAAGAGGCTACTCCACACAAGCAGGACCAAGGGCAGACCTAGGACCTAAAAGACCAAAAGCTTTCATTTAAATTTTAAGCATACACAAAATGATTCAACTAATTTATGGAGCAATTACACCACATAAAACATAAGCAGTTGCAAATCACACGGCACTTTATTACAAAAGTTCCTGTTGCTGTGGGTACAGGCTTGATGGGGTTCTGGTGGTGCTGTTCTCTGGGGTCCGGCAGCTGGGTTGATCCAGTCTGGATGCAAGAGCCGGCATTCCTCACTGAAGAACTTGGTTGCACCTCCATTGAAAGGTACTAGCCATTCTTCTGTCGTCTGGCAGAGGAGCATGGAGTAACGTTGCTTACCAGACTGGCAAAAGGACATGCCTTCCTGATGGTCTCGACAGGCGATCACCATTGACTGGCCAGGACCTTTTAAAAATAAATAAATAAATCTTAATTGTTCATATTATTACAATTGTTCCTCTTTTTTCCTCCCATAACTCCCCTCCACCTGATTCCCACCCAACTTTCTGCCCTTACCTCCCCCACACTGTCCTCATCCATAGGTGTATGATTTTTGTCCAGTCTATTCCCCACACCCTTTCCCTCTGAGAATTGTCAGTCCACTCCCTTTCTATGCCCCTGATTCTATTATATTCACCAGTTTATTTTGTTCATCAGCTTTTTAATTCACTTGATTTTTAGATTCACTTGTTCATAGATATGTATTTGTTATTCATAATTTTTATCTTTACCTTTTTCTTCTTCCTCCTCTTCTTAAAGAATACCTTTTATCATTTCATATAATACTGGTTTGGTAGTGATGAACTCCTTTAGCTTTTTCTTATCTGTGAAGCTCTTTATCTGACCTTCAAGTCTGAATGGTAGCTTTGCTGGGTAGAGTAATCTTGATTGTAGGCTCTTGCTATTCATCACTATGACTATTTTCTTGCCACTCCCGTCTGGCCTGCATAGTTTCTGTTGAGAAATCAGCTGACAATCTTATGGGTGTTCTCTTGTAGATAATTAACTTTTTCTCTTGCTGCTTTTAATATTCTCTCTTGTCTTTTTCCCTTGGCATTTTAATTATGATGTGTCTTGGTGTGGTCCTCTATGGATTCCTTTTGTTTGGGGTTCTATGCACTTCCTGGACTTGTAAGTCTCTTTCTTTCACCAGGTAGGGGGAAGTTTTAAGTCATTATTTCTTCAAATAGAATTCTAGAATCTTGCGCTCTCTCTTCTTTCTGGCACCCCCATTTTCTGATGTTGGTACACTTGAAGTTGTCCCTGAGGCTCCTTACACTATCTTCATATTTTTGGATTCTTTTTTCTTTTTTCTTTTCTGGTTGAGTGTTTTTGCTTCTTTGTATTTCAAATCTTTGACTTGATTCTTGTGTTCCTCTAGTCTGCTGTTGGGTCTCTGTATAATATATATTTTTTTTATTTCAGTCAGTGCATGTTTAATTTCTAGTTGGTCCTTTTTCATATCCTTGAGGGCTTGCTAAATTTATCAGCCTTTTCTAAGAAATTCTTTAAAAACCTTATAGCTGTGATTTTGAACTCTATATCCCGTCATTTGTTTTCCTCCATTTCTTTCGTTTGTGATCTGTTTCTTTGTCTCCACATTTTTGCTGCTTCCCTGAGTTGGTAGAGTGGGTTTGTGTGATAGGTGTCCTATATGGCCCAGTGGCTCGGCCTCCCCAGTTACCTAAGGTGGACACTCTTGGTACACCCCTTTGTGGACTGTGTATACAGCCTTATTGTAGTTAAGTCTTGATTGTTGTTCATATCACTGGGAGGAATTGACTTTCATGCCAATTGGCTATGAGGATCAGCTGTGTCTCTGCTGGGAGAACTTCTGTGCTGGAGATAGCCTTATGAGACAAGACTTGAAAAATTGCAAAAGCCTCTGTGCTCAGCTTGGATGGGCTGGAGTCTCAGGGCTGAGCAGACAGTCTTGGCTTCCCATCATCCCTGCATTATGAGGCCCCTGGGTCTCAGTGTCCCTTGGTAATCACTGCAAGTGCCTCTAAGAGTAAGCTGCCCTCAAGTTTTGCCTGCTGTCAGACATTCCAGTTTCTCCCCCAATGAATCTGGATTCCCAGATTCTCCCCCAGAACTGGAGTTCAGCGCAGTGGGAGGCTTCTGTTTTCCACACACTACAGAAAGCCAGTGACACAATCAGCAGTCAGTCCTCTCTTTGAGCACTCACCAGTGCATGTCTCCAGACCTCTGCCTTTCTCGGCTCCCCTGAGTTTCCTCCTGACAGTCCAGATTCCCTCCTTATAAGCCTGGGTCCCAAGGGTCTCACCCGAACTGGAGTTCAGTGCAGTCAGAACTGGGTTTCAGCACAGTTGGGAACTTTTGTCTTCTTCCTGCTCGAGAAAAGCCAGCCAGGCACTCAGCCACACATGCATCTCTGTACCTCAGCCTTTTGTAGCTCCTCTGATTATCCGTGTACGTTCCTCTTTCCTTCTAGTTGTAGAATTTCCACTCAGCCAGCTTTCCTGTGGTTTTGGATGATGTTCATTTTGTCTTTTAGTTGTAGTTTTGAAAGGCAGCAGTTTAGGTGCTTACCTATGCTACCATCTTGGTTTCTCTCAGGACCTATTTTTTTAAAGCCCATTTCATACCAAAGCAGTTCAAGTGGCTATCAATGAATTAAGTCAATGCACACATGCTAATCGCAAACAGGGTGAGAGGCTACATGTGGTTATCTAGGGAGAGTACATCATTCAAACAAATTGTTATCTTAGCAAGTCACTCTGAGTCAGTAACTGAAGTTCACATCCTTATCTATGGGGTACACCTGCCTCAGGGCAGTGGGGAATGTGAAACCTAATATCACACTTTAGGTTTCAGGAAAGCTAACTCAAACATTTAAAAATTTTTTAAACTTTTTTAGACATTTTAAAAGCATTTTTAAACATTTCTATATATTACTACACTTCCTTTCTTTTTAAAAAAATATATTTTATTGATTTTTTTTTACAGAGAGGAAGGGAGAGGGATAGAAAGCCAGAAACATCAATGAGAGAGAAAGATCAATCAGCTGCCTCCTGCACACCCCGCACTGGGAATGTGCCTGCAACCAAGGTACATGCCCTTGACTGGAATCGAACCTGGGACCTTTCAGTCTGCAAGCTGACGCTCTATCCACTGAACCAAACCGGTTTTGGCTTCCTTTCTGAAATCAATAAAAGCATATTGAAAATGCTTTTGAGCCCTAATCGGTTTGGCTCAGGGATAGAGTATTGCCCTGCGGACTCAAGGGTCCCGGGTTCAATTCTGATCTAGGGCATGTACCTTGGTTGTGGGCACATCATACCCAGTAGGGAGTATGCAGAAGGCAGCTGATGGATATTTTTCTCTCATCGATGTTCCTAACTATCTCTCTCCCTTCCTCACTTTAAAATATCAATAAAATATATTTAAAATAAAATAAAATAAATAAAATAAATAAAATAAAATAAAGTAAAATAAATAAATAAATAAATAAATAAAATAAAATAAAATTCTTTTGAAACCCTCCTTGATATAGACCACATTTTGAACTCTGTCATTCTGGATCCTGTTTGTCAACTTGTCTTGCATTCATATTTTAGACTACAGTGCCACCTTCTGGAGGGGAAGTGACATAAATGCTCAACATATCTACAAAATTCAAAGTTGATTCTCAAGTTCCTGAGATGTCTCTCTTAGTCATCTGCATGATTTCTCATTGGCAGCTCATTTCCCCCCTTTTTGGAAAGAGTGTCATCTCAGCAGGACAGTGAAACTAGATGTAAGCTGTTGATCACTTCCCTTTTCTCAAAGATAAATTTATGGCATAGTTTCATCTTTAAAAAAATATTTTTTATTGATTTTTTTATAGAAAGGAAGGGATAGGGATAGAAAGCCAGAAACATCAACTAGCTGCCTCTTGCACAACCCCTATTGGGGATATGCCCGCAACCAAGGTACACGCCCTTGACTGGAATCGAATCCAGGACCCTGCAGTCCGCAGACCGACGCTCAATCCACTGAGCCACACCGGTTTCGGCAACATAGTTTCATCTTTATATTTATGGTTTCTGCAGCAGGAGACTGATTGGAATAATTATCCCTCCCTCGGCATGTTATTCCTTTGATCCCTTGTTTCACTGAATAGATACTGGGTTTTATTTTCTTGAAGACATCACTATTAAGCAAAGTCCAGACGTGGTTCAGATAGCCTTAGCTGTTACCTAGTATCCTATTTCAGTTCTAGAATCCCATCCAAGACATCACATTACATTTCGTTGTCATGTCTCCTGTGGCTCCTTTTAGCTGAGACAGTTTCTCAGACTCTATTTTTGATGACAGTTCTGAGAAGTACTGGCCAGGTATTTTGTAGACTGTCTCTATGGGGATTTGTCTCATGTTTTTCACATGATTGGGCCAGAGTTATGGGATTGGGGGAGGAAGACCGTAAAATACCATTTTTATCACTTCATTACTTATCACTGTTGCTGCTGACCTTGAAGTCGTGTTTGTCGGGTTTCTCAGTGCCAAGTTATTCTTGTAACTTTTAAGTAGTTGTAAAGTCTCTCCGTGACCTTGGGTGGCTGTTTCTCTGGAGAGGAAGTGTAGTGCTCTGACCCCTGTCTCTCTTCCTGTGGCATTGCATTGTCAGTGGATGTGATGGGATCCACTTGATTCAGTCTATTCTCTCCAACCAGGAAAGGATGGCCTGGGAAGACAATGTGTATAAGTTAGTCAGGAAACCAGAGTTGGGATCTGTTTCAAGGCTTGGAAATTCCTTTGTTTTGATCACTAATATGCTCAAAGATCCCTTGGGTTTCTTTGAGGATGAAATAGAAAGAGCACTCCAAATTCTATTCTCAAGATTTAGGGTGCCTTGGCCAAGACAGTAGTGTAAAAGCAAAACAGGAAAATGGAGTTGATACTGTTAACAGAGCAATGTAAAATAGAGCCGGGAGGCCTCCAGGAAGCTGCGCTAATACACCCTCTCCAGGTGAAACTGAACTTGTGCACCTAGCAAAAACACAATGGCTGCCTCCTAATTCAGTTCCTGGAACTGGCTCTGCACCACTGGACTCTACTAAAAAGAAGGATTTTCACCCAGCAATAGGCAGGAACAGTCACTCTTGTATAGTATAGTGTATGTCTACTTGCCAGCACCAATCAGCCCTTTCAAAGCAACTTGTGTAACCCCCTTAGGTAGCCCCCTTTTTGTGTCTTTATGAATTCTGTACCTTTCTTTTCCCCTCAGAATACAATTGGGGTTTTACCCAAATTTGTGTCTCCAGAATTTCAATTCCTAAAAGACCCCCAAGTAAAGCTTTTGTTTGACCAGTTCTTGGTCAAAATTGACAGTAGTCTTTTCTGGACGTGGGCGGAGATGATATTAAAAAAGCTCCATTAAATCATCTACTAAATGACATTACATAGCTCCTGTAACTCAATGAGCTAGGTAGCTCTCTGAGGTAGACCTTATATCCCTAATAAAACAACAACCATAATGGCAAGATTAATATAACCAGCAATTGTGTAATCACTCTTACTATGTGGCAAGCAGTGGAAATTTAAAGTAATGAAACACATGGTATAATACTAGAGGCCCGGTACATGAACTTGTGCATGGGTGGGGGTCTCTCAGGGTGGCCTGAGGAGATTGGGCCCCAGCTCATGACCCCAGCCTCACAGCCCCAACTCGCACCCTCAGCCTCAGAGCCCTGCAGCCCCTCCTAGCACCCCAGCTTGGCCTGATGCCACCCCCTCACCTGCTTCAACGTCCTGCCTGTAGGACGATTGATCCGGGCCTGGCGCCCCCTCTCCCCCCCCCCCCAGACCCTCAGCACTTGGGAGCCGGGTGGTGGTCCAGTCTGCACTGCCACCATCTGTGGGGCAATTGGCAGGGTGATTGGGCCCCCTCTCACACCTGCCTTAGCCCAGTGCCACCTGTTCACCTGCTTCACCATTCCACTGCAGCCCCACTCTCCTCAGGGCCCATCAGGGTCGGCAGCACCACATTGCCTACACCCACCATGTTCTGTACCACCCCCTGTGGTCAGCACATATCATAACTAGCAGTCGAACTCCCAGTCTCCCAGTAAAATGACTACCTGAGGGGACAATTCGCATATTAGGCTTTTATTATATAGGATTATATTAGTTTCATGTGTACAATATAGCAATTAGATTTTGTTTGTATAGCTTACAAAGTGATCAACTCAATAACTCTAGTTCCTATCTGACACCCACCATACAGGGCAGACCATCTCAGAGTCTTGGGAATCAACTTTGAATCATTGGAATTTTGAAAGTTGAAGACTTATTGTATATAAGACTCAGCCCTTATATACAGTACCTGCTATCTAATAACTATTCAAAAATATTTGATAGTTAGATGTCAGGCCTGCAGACTGCAAAGTCCAAGGTTCGATTCCCATCAAGGACATGTACCTTGGTTGCGGGCACATCCCTAGTAGGAGGTGTGCAGGAGGCAGCTGATCAGTGTTTCTCTCTCATTGATGTTTCTAACTATTCCTCTCCTTTCTGCTCTGTAAAAAAATCAATAATTGGAGACTGAAACAAGATGGTGGTCTAGGTAGTCTCCTAAGCTGCCACCTCCTCAACAATTTGGGAAGAAACAACAGCTAAAATCGAAAGGGATAGCACCAGACCCACAGGAAAGCTGGCGAAATGGGAAGGCTACAACTAGACACAAAGCAGGACGCAGCTGCTGCCGTGTGGAGTTTAAAACCGCACTTGCCAGAGCTGCTGCTGCTGGGAATGAGGGAAGCCAGACCTCGCTCCGCCCCCGGGGCCCAGGGAGTGGGCCAGCCCTGCCAGCCATCGTGGGAGCCAGGGAGCTGATACAGGGCCTCCGCTGCGCCTTTGACTCCTGCCCGGATGAGAAGCCTGTGAGCACAGCCTCCCTGCCCGCAACCATCCCTGCCCGCAGCTGTCCCAGCTGGTGAGGAGCTGGTGTGGCGCCTTCCGTTCATGGCCCAAGCCGATCCTTCCTCCACTGCTGCATGGCCGGGCCGAAGCTTCCACCACTACTGCCATGTGGATTTTAAAACTACAGGGGAAATTGAGCCACAGGAGCTACCGTTGCTGCCACACCCGCCACTGCACCCGCCACCGCCACTGCGAATAAAGGAAATCCACCAAGAACAGAGCTCACTACGCCCCGGGCTCAGGGAGTGGGCGGCCTCAGAACTTAGCCTCCGTGTCCGCAGCTGCTCCACTTCCGCACTGAACGAGACACCTTTGAGGGTGGTCTACCCGCCTGCAGCCATCTCAGCCCACCTGCAGCCGTCCCAGCCTGCCCGCCGTGCTAGCGAGGAACTAGCGTGGCACCTCCAATTTGGGACCCCAGTGCCCCAGAGGGGCCATGTGCCCCGGGTGAGCCGTGTGTCCCTAGGGAAGCAGTGGGATCCAGGGGGAGGGGCGGTGTGAACCAGAGGAGGAGTGGACTCTATTCATGTGGTCCTGAGATAGTCACCATAAAACAAGCAGATTGTCAAATGACAGTGGGGAAGGGAAGGAGACCTGGGGGGAGATAAGAGAACAACCGAAGGACTGGTATGCATGAATATAAGTACAACCAATGAAGACAGAACTTTGGGGAGGGAGGGCATGAATGAAAGGTGGGGGGGGCAATGGTAAGCTATGTACACATATAATACCTTAATTAAAAAATCAATAAGTATTAAAAAACAACAATAACTAAGAAACAAAGTAAGGATGGTCAGGGCAGAGCTGGTCTCCAGGACTGGAAATGTTTTTACTTTCTCTCACACTCCAATTTGGTGCAAAAAAAAAAAAAAAAAGAATATGTTTGGATCAGAATGATATCAATACACATGAAATGTCAATAAGAAAGCATTATTTAAAGTGAATGCTATTAAACCAATGTAATTCCATAATCAATGATCTACATGGGTCAATTAAACTATTCTAATACTCCTTGAATTATTTCACTTTTTATTTTGCTAAAGTTAGTGGCATGAGAGTCAATTGTTTTCTACTTAAATTTTGGAACTAATTTTATTTTTAAAATAATATATTATTTTTCCTTTACCTATAATAATAAAAGCATAATATGCTAATTAGATTAGACAGCTGAATGAGACCTGCGTGCCTAAACCAGCAGTTAGACATCCCCTGAGGCTTCTCAGATTTTGAGAGAGTGCAGGCTGGGCTGAGCAACACCCCCCCCCCCCATGCATGAATTTCATGCACCAGGCTCTAGTTACATATACTGATTATAATTTACTATTTTACTATTGTTTTTATAGTATATGAATTCACTATTGATTTACTATTTCTGCCAACTTCTACTTTCCTGGGATAAATTTAGCAAAGATGCACATTTTGTGCAGAAAATTTGATTCTCTCAACCAAAAGTAAAATTTGACTCTTAACTAAAAGTAAATTTGACTCTGTGATGTTTAGTTTTTCTCAGTGTAATTTGCTTTGATAACATATAGTGCCAATATTCATTATTCATGGAGTAAAACAATAATAGTTTGCATTTACTTAGTTCCTCCATGAGGAAATTGTAAGCTATTTTGTGAGGTAGAGAGTTAGAGAGATAAAAGTGAGAGGTGATGGGGGCCAGGTAGGAAAACTTATCCTCTACCTTTCTATATTATTTTAACTGGTCTAAAAATTAAATTTAGATGAGTCAAATTTAAGAGAAAATAATAAAATTTAATTACAGGTGTACATATCAGAATTCGACATATATGAGAGGTTCAGAGACAAAGAGGTAAAATGAGGTTACCATGACCTCCTGAGCTAAGGAATGAGATAAGGCTTTAGAGGGAGAAGAGTAATTTAGAGGATAATAAGAGCAGATGCTCAGAAGTTAGAAGCTTGCCCTGCTCTATGGATACATCATAAAAAGTTATTTCTAGTGTTAACTCTTAAGATGGGCAAGACACCAATTTGAATTCTTTAAGGGAGAGGTAAAAGTTTCTCTTGAGCCCACAGGGTCCAGATTATGTTTAGCTCAAAATAATCCACATGCAAAAGTGGCACATCTTGGGGAGGAGTGAGGTAAAAAGTAAAGACACGGAGTGGGGTGAGACATGGGGAGGACAAGTAGAAGACTCCAGAATTTATCTTGTGTCTAATTAAAGGAGAACTAGATCAGTTTTTTAAAATATCTATATATTTGTATTGATTTCAGAGATGAAGGAAGAGGGAAAGAAGGATAGAAACATCCATGAGGAGACAGAATCATGAATTGGCTGCCCACTGGGGATCAAGCCCACAACCCCGGCATGTGCCCTTGACCGGAATCGAACCTGGGACCTTTCAGTTCACAGGCTGACACTCCATCCTCTAAGCCAAACCAGCTAGGGCCCTAGATAAGTTTTTTAAGATGTCTTAGAATCAAGTCAGTCTTGATGGTTCTCATTCTCTTCAGAGGAGAAAAAACACATCTCTAGGCAGACAGACGTGGGCTGCAATCCTGTACCCTGCTGCTTACTCCCCACTTAGTCCTTGAAAGTCACGGAACCTGTTTGAACCTAGTGTTGTTGTTGTTGTTGGTTTTTTTTTTGTTTGTTTGTTTGTTGTTTTGTTTGTTTGTTTTTGTGTGTGTGTGTGTGTGTGTGTGTGTGTGTGTATGTGTGTGTGTGTTTCTGTTTGTTTGTTTTTCATCTGTGAAATGGGAGATATTGAGAGTACAAATCTCATTAGGATTGCTGTGAGGATTAAATTAAATTTGAAGCCTGGCTGGGTAGCTCAGTTGGTTAGAGCATTGTTCTGATATGCCAAGGTTATAGGTTCGGCTCAGTTAGGGCACTTATGGAAATTAACCAATGAATGCATGGATAAGTGGAATAGCAAATTATCTATCTCTCCCTCTCTCTTTCTCTCCCTTCCTCTCTCTCTAAAATAAAAAAAATTAAAAGAGAAACTCCATGTTGAACAATGAACACAATATTTGCACATAACCAGAGCTTGACAAATAGTTGAATATTATAATTCATTATAATAACTTGCTTCTAGTAACTAGACCCCTAAAGTTATCTTCTGTCTGAGAACTTGCAGAAACCCTAGTTGCTATTTTATTCTGTGGCAAAGCTATATGACCTGTGGTGTGCTAGTAAATGCTTAACAACTTGCTTTCTAGGGGAAATAAAGCTTTGATTTGTATTATTTGCCAATTTCTGTGGTTTAAATATTTCACCACAGTCAATTTCAAGAAACCAATGTGACATCATTGACCACAGAGTAGGGAAGAAATTGACAGTTGCAACCCATTGTACTGTATTTCTGCTACATAGATACAATAGACATACATAATCTCAAGAGCATAGATAATAGTAAAATGTAGTAAAGTAACTAGAAAGTGATACATTTTTAGTATTACCTTTGTTTTTAAATGATTTATAATTTTCAGTAGTGACTGTGTTTAACAATCAGCATGCAAAATGTCTGAAGATTTACCCATCAGCTTTTGTGATCCAGTTTGAATCAGCTCCAGCAAATCATTGCTTAATATATTTCCCTCTCCCTCATCTCCATAGACAATCCATCACCCAGTCCTGCTCACTTTATCTCTGAAATAGCTCCTTTAATCAGTTCTCTTCTCTCTATCTTCATTGCTACTTTCCTGGCCACTCCTGTCTGGATAGCTGTAGATATCCTTCTAACTTTCATTTTGTACCTGCAACCCCCGGCCCTTACTCCATCGTTCCTTCGTTCAAGCTTGATATATCTTTTATTTTTTAATTAACTTTATTTTATAAAGCAGTTTTAGGTTCACAGCAAAATTGAGTGGAAGGTACAGACATTTCCTATATGTTCCTTGCCTGCAGAATTGCACAACCTCCCCCATTACCAACATCCCCCACTAGAGTGGTAGATTTGTTATAATGAGTGACTCTACATTGACATAATTACCCAAGGCCCACAGTTTACATTAGGGTTCACTCTTTGTGTTGTACATTCAATGGGTTTGGACAAATGTATCCCGTATATCTTCATCACTATAGTATCATAAATCAGAAATTACAGAATAGCCTAGCAGGTTTTGCTTAGTGGATAGAGCATCAGCCTGCAGACTGAAAGATTCTGGGTTTGATTCCAGTCAAGGCACATGCCCAGGTTTTGGGCTCCATCCCCAGTAGGGGATATGCGGGAGGCAGCTGATTAATGATTCTCTCTCAGAATTGAGCTCTCTCTCTCTCTCTCTCTCTCTCTCTCTCTCTCTCTCTCTCTCTTTTTCTCTCTGTCTGTCTGTCTCTCTCTCCCTTCCTCCCTCCCTCCCTCTTTGAAATCAATAAAAATATATTTAAACTTAAAAAATTACAGAATAATTTTCACTGCTCTCTATCCATGACTCTTGCATATGCCAATTTATTATTCCTAATCATCCTTCTTCTCTCTTTGCACCTGGCTAAAATTCATCCTTCTTTTTATTATTATTATTATTATTTAAAAATCTTTATGGTTCAAAGTATTATATATCTTCCACTTTCCTTCCAGTGACCTCCTCTAGTTGCCCCACCCTCTCCTCCCATCCCATCCTTCTTAAGCATCATTCCCTCATTTATTTGTCTAATAAATATGTCTCCCTAGGCTGACAAATTTCTTGAGGACAGAGATCATGTTGGTTTTTGTTCTAGCACCAAGTACATAATACATACTCAATATATATTTGTTGAGTGCATGAATCTTGGCTATAGCTAATTAACTCTGAATCTTCTAGACCTGGTATTTTTTAAAATATATATATAGACATATATTTTTAAAATTGATTTTAGAGAGAGGAAGGGAGAGGAAGAGAAAGATAGAAACATTAATGATGAGAGAGAATCATTGATTGGCTGCCTCCTGCATGCCACACACTGGGAATCAAACTGGCAACCTGGGTGTGTGCCCTGACTGGGAATTTAACCATGATCTCGTGACTCATAGGTCAACACTCAGCCACTGAGCCATGCCAGCCAGACTAGACCTGGTATTTTTTTTTTAATATATATTTTATTGATATTTTACAGAGAGGAAGGGAGAGAGATAGAGAGCTAGAAACGTTGATGAGAGAGAAACATCGACCATCTGCCTCTTGCACACCCCCTACTGGGGATGTGCCCACAACCAATGTACATGCCCTTGGCCGGAATCGAACCCGGGACCCTTCAGTCTGCAGACCGACGCTCTACCACTGAGCCAAACCGACCTCGGCTATTTTTTTTTTTAAACATGATTTCAAATAGCACTGTCAATTGACATCTGAAGCCTGATGATCCCCATTCCAGAATACCTCTGAGTCTTTCTCTTTCATTAAGAAACATTGAAACCGGCCCAAATGACCCTCAGGTTCTTTTGCCTGCCTTCAAGAAGCCAGACACATGACACAGATGCTGATGGAAGGAAAATGATTTATTCAGGTGCCAACAACATGAGAAGATGGCAGGCTCATACCTTAACAAACATCTTAACATCTCAGGGTTTGCAAAGGGCTTTTATAGAGGGGTCATGGAAAGAGGGGAACTAAGGAATTCTGGCACATGCAGTTTCACATTCCAGATCTCAGGTTGTTTTGATGTTCTCTTTTGTGTGTGTCAGCATCTGGCATATTTTTCTCTGTTGGTTTTATTGCTAATGTCTGGGGACATGATGTTGTAGGCCTGGCCAGCTATGGGCATTTGCTATACTCCTATGATTGAGGCCACATGTTTAAATATGAAACTATTAATATCTTAGAGTATAAGTTTTATTAGTATATACTTATTTTTTATTCTTGGTTAGTTAGTTAATTAAACATGCATGTTTTTTTTAAATAATCTGTACCCTATTACAGCATATTTTATTTTGCCAAATAAAAAAATCTTGTTTCTTATTATTTTTTAAATCACAGAACCAGGCTGAATATCATTAGACATAAACACAAACATACGCAATTACTAATTTCATGAGTTGTCTCCCATACTCTGTCTCAAAATTTGGCCTAGTTATGTCTCATGGAATTTTTCAGTTCAACCTCATACACCAACTTGGGATAAATAGAAAAAATGAAGTCTTTTGGTTTTAGCCACAGTCCCAAAATGCTATTACAGGTAGAAAATTTGTTGGATGTCAGTCATTGTTGCTGGGTTAGAAGGAGAATAAGAAAGCTGCATGTACAGTTCCAGATGTGATTAAAATGTGAATTTGTATGCTCCTGACCAGCAGGCTTTGTTCTTTTTCCCTTTTATTGTTTTGTTTTGTTTCTTTCTACATGGGTTGCTTTACATGCTTCCATAAAAATACATCTTCTATTCAGAATCACACTGGAGAGGAGGTGGTTTGAATGAGGAGCACTGTTACATATTAAATAATGTAATAGTGCCTGGGACCGGCTTTCTGGGGCTCACAGCTGCTTGGTGGTCACTGTGGCTGTGGATATTCAGGCCTCTGACAAGATCCACTTTTCCGTTAAAGATGGCGAGATTTCCCCGTCTTATCCCCCGACATGGGTGCTTCCCAGTCAGGGGCACCCTGATCAGCAGCCCCCCACCTTCTCCTGGAGTTCGCCTGTCTCTTAGTTTGCTAACAAACACTCCCAGCACGACCCTCAGCTGCTCTCTCTGCTTCGGGACAAGGCTCAGAACCCGTCCATCTAGTCTTCCGCCATTTTGTCCCAGCTTATACTCTTTATTTACAATGACTATTAAACTGAGATAAGAAACTGACTTTTTTGTATTTATATTTCTCCTAGGTTGAATTTTTCAGAAACATGATAAATATTTATAACAGCATTAACCAGCTCACTTATCATCAACCGTTGGCTTTGCAGGTACCACCCTTCACTCTTTCTTTCTGAGTTGTCTGACCAATAATTATTGTCTAGAGTTTTGAACAAGAAAGGAAAATTGCCATCTTATTTGGCATAAAGCCCTCATTTGCCCAGTGTATTATGCATAGTAGAAGGATTTATTATTGATATGTGATTTTTGGACTGGAACATAGGATGTTTCCCTGGGCAGGATGGTTCCTCAGAGTCTAAGAATGAATCCATGGACTGAAGATGGTATAGCAAAGGTGGAGATTTATTGAAGAACAAGTAGACTCCCACGTGGGGAGGGGGAAAGAGTCCCATTGACTTACTGTTTTCAAGGTTTATAAAAGCTATAAGTCCCAGGGTCCTGATATCCCTTCTGAGTGGTCAATATTCCCTTTTGAATTGGTTACTATAGTAACTCTGGAGCTCACAGGTCAAACATCAACACAGGATGTGTGTAGCTCTCCTCTTCATTGTCCTCCCATCCCCTCTGGGCTTTCTTCCTCTTGCTTTATTTTGTAAATACAGACCTTTTGGCTACTCTCAGTTCCCTTATCTTATGGAAATATAACTGTTGTTGCTCCCTTGTCTTATGGAAATGTAAATTCTCCCAGCCTCCCTTATCTTATGGCAGTGTTTCCCAAAGTGTGGTATGCGTACCCCCAGGGGTACAGGAAGAGTTTGGTGGAGGTATGCACTGCACTGTGCTTAGCTGCGCCTAATTCTACGTTCTCATGACTCAAGTCAAGACAGTCTTGTGAGGCATAAGATGGTCCGGTGTGCAAATAAGTGTTATTTATGATATAACTTTAATTTATATTTTATTATGAATAATTTTATTTTTCATTTATTATTATTTTGTGTATGTACCAAGAAAAGAAAAAATAAATATATTTTGATTGTTATTAAAATACATCTATTGGGGCGGAGAAAAAAAGGCAGAGGAACAGGTAGGGGGGTTCTGAACCTTGTCCCGAAGAAGAAAGAGAGAGCAGCTGAGGGTCACACTGGGAGTGCTTGTCGGCAAGCCAAGAGACAGGCGAACACCAGGAGAAACTGGGGGTCTGCTGATCGGGGTGCCCCTGACAGCGAAGAACCCACAGCTGGGACCATTCCCGGAGCTACCTATGAGCTTGGACGGGGAAATCTCGCCACCTTGAAGGGAGAAGTGGTTCATGTCAGAGGCCCAAATATCCGCGGCCACAGTGACCACCAGGCAGCTGTGAGCCCCAGAACGCTGATCCAGTCAATGAGAACTCTTGGACTCAAAGGAGCACTCCACCCCAAGGAGAAAAGGTCAGATTTCTCAGAGACCTGGTGAGTCCCCCACGGTGCTGAGGTGGAAGACAAGCCCACGCACACGGAAATTGGAGGACTGGGCTGGGGCTTACAAGAAACCCCTGGGTTCTGGGCTGGTGGTGCCACTGATTGTGGACAGGGCTCCTAATAGGGGGGATATCTACAGAGCAACATGTTTGGATCTGACTCTGAGGCATATCCAGAGAAATACAGGGGAGTGCAGTCGGCTCGGTCCTGACCCCCCCCTCAGATCAGGGACACAGAGAGGGGACAAATGCTAGAGAGGCTTTGGAGCCCTGAAAGTCATCCCAGAAACACAGCCACCCAGAGGCTGAATCACATATTAACCCTAGTGAAGAATTGGATTACAACACTGAGTAGCAGTGAAACGCAGGGAACCTGCAGTGCTGCCTGGACTGAGAAACAGGCGTACCAGGCAGAACAAGGGAGGAGGTGAATGACCATTACTGCAAAATTTTTTTAATTTTAATTTTTTAATTGTTTGACTTTTGTTTTTTGTTTTCATTAGTTGCAACATTTACTCAAGAAATTATTTTTTTTCCTCTTCCCTCACTTGATTTGACCTTTTTAATTGGTACATTTTTATATGTAATCAGCATTGCTGCTACTGCTATTTTACCCTTTTTATCGTAATTTCTTTTGTTTATTTTTATTCTTATTTTTTAAGTGTCATATTATTTGCCTTTTTTTCTTTCTTTTTTCCCTTCGGGATTACTATTCTACAGGCTATTTATACCTTTCCTTCTCTAACTCTTTGTTCTATCTAAACCCTGCCTTTATGCCATCACTCTTTTCCTAGCTTTCCCTTTGGTGTCCTGCTTGTCTTGACCCTTTACTGCTCTAGGTTTTCCCTACTCTTTCTGTTTAATCCCCACTCTAAAGTTTCACCATACCTCTGTATATCTAGTTTCCAGCCCCCTGCTCCAAGCCCATTCACATCCCCCTTGTTGCTGTCCTAAAAAAAATAAACTAAAACACACACACACACACACACACACACACACACACACACACAAACACACACAAAAAACAACCTTTCTCTCTATCTCTTTGTAGTTTTGTGTTGAATGTTAACTATATCGAAGTAAGATTGGTTTCCTTATTCTTTTTGTTTGATTGTATGTTTTTGTTAGCTGGGTTCTAGTCACCTTTATTGGAGGTTATTAATATCGCAAACACATTTCTGTTCAGTGCCTTGTGTGTTGTGCCTGGTTGTGTTGTATTTTGTGCCTTTAAATCAAAGCAGGAGAGAGAAAACTATATAACCAGACATCCTAAAAAGAGAGATAATGGGGAGACAAAGACACAACCTGCATATGAAAGAAAATCAGGCATTACCAGAAAAGGAAGTAAATGAGTTAGAGGCAAACAACCTATCAGAACAAGAATTCAGAGTAATGATCATAAGATGGCTAAAAAGAATGAAAGACAAATTTGACAATATGAGTAAGAACCAAGAGGAAATGAAGAAGAACCAAGATGATCTGAAGAAGAACCAAGAGGAAATGAAGATGAACCGAGAAGAAATGAAAAATGACATCGCTACAATGAAGAACTCAATAGAAAGCATCAAGATAGACTAGAAGAAGCAGAGGACTGCATCACTGAGCTAGAAGACAAGATGGAAAAAAATACCCAATTAGAGCAGCTGCTAGAAAAAAAATTAAAAAGCAGGAGGAGAGCCTACATGAGCTTTAGGACAATACAAAACAAAAAAATATTAGAATAATAGGGGTTCCAGAAGGAAAGGAAACTGAGGAAGGAATGGAAAATGTATTTCAAGAAATAATGACAGAAAACTTTCCTGAGATAGAGAAGAAAAAACCTACACAAATCCAAGATGCTCGCAGAGTCCCAGACAAAATGAATCCCAAAAGACCGACGCCAAGGCACATTATAATTAAATTGGCAAACACCAATGACAAAGTCAGAATCTTAAAAGTGGCCAGAGACAGAAAGTTACATATAAAGGAACCCCCATCAGACTAGCAACTGATTTCTCAACAGAAACGCATCAGGCCAGAAGGGAATGGGATGAAATATACAAAGTCATGTAAAGGAAGGGTCTGAATCCAAGAATACTGTACCCAACAAGGCTATCAATCAAAATTGAAGGTGAAATCAGGAGCTTCACAGACAAAAAAAAAGACTAAAGGAATTTATCTCCACCAAACCAGCAATGCAAGAAATGCTAAAGGGTCTACTGTAAAGATAAAGAAATAGGAAGCAAAGAAGGAACACAGGGGTATAGAATAAAAATGATGTTAAATAAGTACCTATCAATAATAACTTTAAATGTAAATGGATTAAATGTTCCAATCAAAAGACATAGGGTAACTGATTGGATAAGAAAACAAGACCCCCGGAGGACTGAGAAGGTGGGGCAGTTCTGTACCGTGCTGCCTTCCACTGGTTAAGACCTCCAAGAGCAAAGGCCTACCGAGGTGAGGATGCCCCTACTGTCACCTGTAGAGGGGCAGCACTGAGCTGGCCAATATTTGTGGTGGTACTGCTTGTCCTGGCTCAGGGGAAGCGTTCCACTAAGTCTGAAAGACTAAGACATTGCGGGGACTCTCCATCACCGCCGGCGGCCTGCTCTGCCAGGCCTTCGCGCGCGCTGTGCGGGCGCTGCGCCTTCCATTGGCAGACCCGGAGAATCCTCTCTCCGCTGCCACATGGCCAGGCCAAAGCATCAGACACTACCACCATGCGGATTTTAAAACTACAGGGGAAATTGAGCCACAGGAGCCACCATCGCTGCCGCACCCACCGCCGCGCCCAAGAATGGGATTCCACCGAAATCAGAGCTCACTACACACCAGGCTCATAGAGAGTGTGGCTTCAGAAATTAGCCTCTGCATCCACAGCAGCTCCACATCCGCAACAAAGAGGACACCATTGAGGGCGGACTCTCCCCATGCAGCCATCACAGCCCACCCACAATCTTCCCAGCACACCCATCATGCTGGGAGGGAGATGGAGCGCGCTGGTGAGGAAATGGCACGGAGCCTTCCATTACCCACCCAGGCGAGCCCATCCTCCAATGCCACATGGCCAAGCCGAAGCTCTCACCACCACCGCCATGTGAACTTTAAAACTACAGTGGTAATTGAACCACAGGAGCAACCGTCAATATTGCACCTGGCACCGCCACCCGCCACTGCCGCCGAGAATAAAGGAAATCCACCGGGAACAGAGCTCACCATGCCTTGGGCTCAGGGAGTGGGCGACCTCAGAACTTAGCCTCCATGTCTGCAGCTGCTCCGCTCCCACACCGAACGAGACACCTTTGAAGGTGGTCGCCCCGCCTGCAACCATCTCAGCCCAACTGCAGCTGTCCCAGCCTGCCCGCCATGCTAGCAAGGAGCTAGCCCGGCGCCTCAAACATGCGACCCCAACACCCTAGAGGGGCCGTGTGCCCCGGGTGAGCCGAGTGTCCCAGGGGGCCGAGTGCCCCGGGTGAGCCGAGTGTCCCAGGGGGCCGAGTGCCCCGGGTGAGCCGAGTGTCCCAGGGGGCCGAGTGCCCCGGGTGAGCCGAGTGTCCCAGGGGGCCGAGTGCCCCGGGTGAGCCGAGTGTCCCAGGGGGCCGAGTGCCCCGGGTGAGCCGAGTGTCCCAGGGGGCCGAGTGCCCCGGGTGAGCCGAGTGTCCCAGGGGGCCGAGTGCCCTGGGTGAGCCGAGAGTCCCAGGGGGCCGAGTGACCCGGGTGAGCCGAGTGTCCCATTGGGCCGAGTGCCCCGGGTGAGCCGAGTGTCCCAGGGGGCCATGTGCCCCGGGTAAGCCGTATCCCCCAAAGGGGAAGGGTGTCCCGGGTGAGCCGTGTGTCCCAGGGGGCCGAGTGCCCCGGGTGAGCCGAGTGTCCCAGGGGGCCGAGTGCCCCGGGTGAGCCGAGTGTCCCAGGGGGCCGAGTGCCCCGGGTGAGCCGAGTGTCCCATGGGGCCGAGTGCCCCGGGTGAGCCGAGTGTCCCATGGGGCCGAGTGCCCCGGGTGAGCCGAGTGTCCCATGGGGCCGAGTGCCCCGGGTGAGCCGAGTGTCCCAGGGGGCCGAGTGCCCCGGGTGAGCCGAGTGTCCCAGGGGGCCGAGTGCCCCGGGTGAGCCGAGAGTCCCAGGGGGCCGAGTGACCCGGGTGAGCCGAGTGTCCCATTGGGCCGAGTGCCCCGGGTGAGCCGAGTGTCCCAGGGGGCCATGTGCCCCGGGTAAGCCGTATCCCCCAAAGGGGAAGGGTTTCCCGGGTGAGCCGTGTGTCCCAGGGGGCCGAGTGCCCCGGGTGAGCCGAGTGTCCCAGGGGGCCGAGTGCCCCGGGTGAGCCGAGTGTCCCAGGGGGCCGAGTGCCCCGGGTGAGCCGAGTGTCACATGGGGCCGAGTGCCCCGGGTGAGCCGAGTGTCCCATGGGGCCGAGTGCCCCGGGTGAGCTGAGTGTCCCATGGGGCCGAGTGCCCCGGGTGAGCCGAGTGTCCCAGGGGGCCATGTGCCCCGGGTAAGCCGTACCCCCCAAAGGGGAAGGGTTGTCCCGGGTGAGCCGTGTGTCCCAGGGGGCCAAGTGCCCCGGGTGAGCCAAATGTCCCAGGGGGCCGAGTGCCCCGGGTGAGCCGAGTGTCCCATGGGGCCGAGTGCCCCGGGTGAGCCGAGTGTCCCATGGGGCCGAGTGCCCCGGGTGAGCCGAGTGTCCCAGGGGGCCGAGTGCCCCGGGTGAGCCGAGTGTCCCAGGGGGCCGAGTGCCCCGGGTGAGCCGAGTGTCCCAGGGGGCCGAGTGCCCCGGGTGAGCCGAGTGTCCCAGGGGGCCGAGTGCCCCGGGTGAGCCGAGTGTCCCAGGGGGCCGAGTGCCCCGGGTGAGCCGAGTGTCCCAGGGGGCCGAGTGCCCCGGGTGAGCCGAGTGTCCCAGGGGGCCGAGTGCCCCGGGTGAGCCGAGTGTCCCAGGGGGCCGAGTGCCCCGGGTGAGCCGAGTGTCCCAGGGGGCCGAGTGCCCCGGGTGAGCCGAGTGTCCCAGGGGGCCGAGTGCCCCGGGTGAGCCGAGTGTCCCATGGGGCCGAGTGCCCCGGGTGAGCCGAGTGTCCCAGGGGGCCGAGTGCCCCGGGTGAGCCGAGTGTCCCAGGGGGCCGAGAGCCCCGGGTGAGCCGAGTGTCCCAGGGGGCCGAGTGCCCCGGGTGAGCCGAGTGTCCCAGGGGAAGCAGTGGGACCCAGGGGAAGGGGCGCTGAAAACCAGAGGAAGAGCGGACTCTATTCATATGGTCCTGAGATAGTCACCATAAAACAAGCAGACTGCCAAATGACAGCGGGGTGGGGAAGGAGACCTGGGGGGAGATAGGAGAACAACCGAGGGACTGGTATGCATGAACATAAGTACAACCAATGAACACAGAACTCTGGGGAGGGAGGGCATAAATGGGAGGTGGGGGGGGGGCAATGGTAAACTATGTACACAGAAAATACCTTAATAAAATAAAATTTAAAAAAAAAAAAAAAAAAAAAAAGAAAACAAGACCCATATATCTACTGTCTGCAAGAAACCCATTTCAGAAAAAAAAGACACACATAGAATGAGGGTGAAGGGATGGAAAAAGGTTTACCAGGCGAATGGAAATGAAAAAAAGCTGGGGTAGCAATACTTATATCTGACAAATTAGATCTCAAAGTGAAGGACATAAGAAGAGATAATGAAGGCCACATCATAATACTAAAGGGAGCAATCCAACAAGAAGAAATAACCCTGGTAAACATATATGCACCCAATACAGGAGCACCCAAATATATTAAAAAAACTGCTGGAGGACATTAAGGGAGAGATTAATAGCAATACAATCATAGTAGGAGATTTTAATACCCCACTGTCACCTTTGCACAAATCATCTAAACAAAAAATCAGCAAAGAAACATCAATCCTAAATGACACACTAGACCAGATTACTGGAATTAATCGACATCTTCAGAATATTCCACCCCAAAGCCACAGAATATACATTCTTCTCAAGTGCACATGGGTCATTTTCAAAGATAGACCACATGTTGGGACATAAGCAAAGTCTCTTCAAATTCAAGAAGATAGAAATCATATCAAGCATCTTCTCAGATCATAGTGGCATAAAATTGGAAATCAACTACAATAAAAATAATCCAAAGAAATCAAACACATGGAGACTAAATAGCACGCTATTGAACAAGGACTGGGTTACCATAGAAATCAAGGAAGAAATTAAAAACATCATGGCAACAAATGACAATGAAAACACAACAATCCAAAATCTATGGGACACAGCAAAAGCAGTCTTGAGAGGGAAGTTCATATCTCTACAAGCCTATTGCAAAAAACTAGAAAAAAAGGTAACAAATTATCTAACTCTAAAACTCAAAGAGTTGGAAAAAGAGCAACAAGAAAAGCCCACTGTAAGCAGAAGGAAAGAAATAATAAAAATTAGAGCAGAGATAAACGACATAGAGACCAAAGAAACAATACACAAGATCAACAAAACCAAGAGCTGGTTCTTTGAAAGGATAAACAAGATTGATGAACCTCTAGCCAGGCTAACCAAGAAACAAAGAGAGAGGATCCAAATAAACAAAATCAGAAATGAAAGAGGTGAAATAACAACAGACTCCGCCAAAATACAAAGGATTGTTTTAAAATACTACGAACAACTCTATTCCAATAAACTGGACAACCTGTAAGAAATGGACATATTCCTAGAAAAATACAACCTTCCAAAACTCAATCAGGAAGAATCTAGAAATTTCAATAGACCAGTGACTTTGGAAGAAATTGAAGCAGTCATCAAAAAGCTGCCAGCAAACAAAAGCCTAGGGCCAGATGGCTTCACAGGAGAGTTTTACCAAACATTCAAGGAAGAACTAAAACCTATCCTCCTCAGACTTTTCCAAAAAATTCAAGAGGAAGGAACACTTCCAAACTCCTTCTATGAAGCCAGCATTACCCTACTACCAAAACCAGATAAAGACAACACAATGAAAGAGAATTTCAGGCCAATATCCCTCATGAACATAGATGCCAAAATCCTCAACAAAATTCTAGCAAATCAGTTCCAGCAGTACATCAGAAAGATTATACACCATGACCAAGTAGGATTTATTCCAGGAATGCAAGGATGGTACAATATCTTAAAATCAGTAAACGTGATACATCACATAAACAAATTGAGAGATAAAAATCATATAGTCATATCAATCGTTGCAGAAAAGGCATTTGATAAAATCCTGATAAAAATTCTCAACAAGGTGGGAGTATAAGGATCATACCTCAACATAATAAAAGCTATATATGATAAACCCACAGCAAACATCATACTCAATGGGCAAAAACTAAAACCATTCCTCTAAGAACAGGAACAAGACAGGGATTCCCACTCTCACTACTCCTGGAAGTACTAGCCATTGCAATTAGACAAGATGAGGAAATAAAATGCATCCAAATTGGAAAAGAAGAAGTAAAGTTATCCTTATTTGCAGATGATATGATACTGTACATAAAAAAACCAAAAGATTCCATAAAAAAACTACTAGGCTTAATAAATGAATTTGGCAATGTAGTAGGATACAAAATCAATGCCAAGAAATCTATGGCATTTCTATACACCAAAAGTGAACCTACAGAAACAGAGACCAAAAAAGCAATGCCATTTACCCTCACACCAAAAAAATTAAGATACCTAGGAATAAACTTAACTAAGGAGGTAAAAGACCTATACTCAGAAAACTACATGACACTGAAAAAAGAGATAGAGGAAGATGTAAACAGATGGAAGAACATACCATGTTCATGGATTGGTAGAATCAACATCATCAAAATGGCCATACTTCCCAAAGCAATTTATAAGTTCAATGTACTCCCCATTAAAATACCAATGGCATATTTCACTGACCTAGAAAGAACTCTCCAAAAATTCATTTGGAACAATAAAAGACTCTGAATAGCCACAGCAATCCTGAGAAACAAGAGTAAAGTAGGAAGGATCTCAATACCAGATTTCAAACTGTATTTCAAAGCCTCTGTTCTCAAAACAGCCTGGCACTGGCACAAGAACAGACATAGAGATCAGATCAATGGAATATCCATTGATATCAACCCAAATCACTATGCTCAGTTAATATTTGACAAAGGAGGCACAAATATACAATGGAGTCAAGACAGTCTCTTCAATAAATGGTGTTGGGAAAATTGGACTGATACATGCAAAAGAATGAAACTAGATCACCAACTTACACCATGCACAAAAATAAACTCAAAATGGATACAGGACTTAAAGATAAGACGGGAAACCATAAAAATACTAGAGGCATCTACAGGCAGCAAAATCTCAGACATATGCCAAAAGAACTTCTTCACTGATACTGCCCGTAGGGCAATGGAAGCTAAAGAAAAAATAAACAAATGGGACTACACCAAAATAAAAAGCTTTTTTACAGCAAAAGAAAACATCAACAAAACAACAAGAAAGGCCATTGTATGGGAGAATATATTTGCAAATGTTATCACTGATAAAGGGTTAATCTCCAATATCTACAGACAGCTTATACAACTTAATAAAAGAAAGATTAATGATCCAATTAAAAAATGGGCAATGGACCTAAATAGAATCCTCTCAAAAGAAGACAGAAGGAAGGCCAAGAGGCACATGAAAATATGCTCAAAGTCACTACTTATCCGAGAGATGCAAATCAAAACAATAATGCGGTACCATCTCATACCTGTCAGAATGGCCAACATCAACAAAGCATCAAAGGACAAGTGTTGGTGAGGTTTTGGAGAAAAAGGAACCCTCGTGCACTGCTGGTGGGAATGCAGACTGGTGCAACCACTGTGGAGAACAGTATGGAGTTTCCTCAAAAAACTGAAAATGGAACTCCCATTTGACCCAGTAATCCCACTTCTAGGAATATATCCCAAAAAAAACTAGAAACACAAATCAGAAAGGATATATGCACCCCTATGTTCATAGCAGCACAATTTACAATAGCTAGGATTTGGAAACATGCTAGGTGCCCATCAGCAGATGAATGGATCAGAAAACTATGGTACATCTACACCATGGAATACTATGCTGCCATAAAAAGGAAGGAATTCTCATCATTTGCAGTAACCTGGATGGAATTGGAGAGCATCATGCTGAGTGAAATAAGTCAGTCAATGAAAGAGAAACACTACATGACCTCACTCATTTATGGATATTAAAGAACATTATAAACAAATGAACAGAAAGATAGATATAGTGACAGTAAAGCAACAAGCAGACTGTCAAATTACAGCAGGGAGGGTTGGGAGATCTGGGGGAGATAAGAGATCAACCGAAGGACATGTATGCATGCATATAATTACAACCAATGGACATAAAAGTCTGGGGAGGGAGGGCATATTTGGGATGGGGGAGGGCAATGATAATATATGTATACAGATAATAATTTAATAAAAAATAGATCTATTGTTTTTTTGATGAGGGGTACTCAGCATTACAAAAATTATAGAAGGGGTACACATATGTCAAAAGTTTGGGAAACACTGTCTTATGGAAATGTAACTTGGCGTGGCTCCCTTGTGTTATGGAAATGTAACCTCTCCCAGCTCTGTAGCCCTGTGTGCTTTCTATGGAGCCCTTTAATTTCTAAAATTTCCTAAACCTGCCTATATCCCCCTAAAATTCCCATTTCTTTAGGGTTGTTAAACACTCCAAGGCATACTCTTTGCACCAGTTGTCTGAGGCGCTTTGGGACAGACATTAATCACATTTTTGGCAGAGGTTTGTAGGTGTTAACGAAAAAAAAAAAACCCATTGAAACCTGTAAAGAATTTTTGTGAGTTTATTTGAGCCAAACTGTCTGTCGACAATTGCAGGGAAGCAGAACCTCAACAGATTGAGATAATGCTTTTGAGAATGGCCGGTTACATTTCTGTATTTATATATAACAATCAAAGGAGGGACATAGGCGGGTTACATGAAATTCACTGGTGATGGAGTAAGGAGGTGGGAGAAAGCAAGCCTGTGGGAAACCTCTGGGATAGGGTAAAAAGTGAAATGATGGACATGAGCTTCTTTTACAGAGATGGATACAGGACACTCCAACGCAATTAACAGTTGACAATTAACTTGATAACAATAACAATGAGGGAATGTCTCAGGACCATTTGTTGTGCCCTCAGGGGTCCGGGGTAAAGAGGAAACTACAAGTTACTCAGACATCTCACAGATAGGTTATCTTAGAGGCAGGAAGGCAAAGGGGCTCAGTAAAGGTCAAAGTTGATCTTTGTCTGGGAAAATATTGGCCTAGAAAATGACTGCCCACTATAACCTGTTGGTAGTAAGATATTTAATTTTCAAACCATCCTTTGTGGTTACTTTAGGTCTCTGAGTCTGCAAGACTGCCATGCAGGCCTTCCCTGAGCTTATCAGGTTAGCATGTGGCTCTTTTCATTCACATAGGCTATTAATGTTGGACAACAAACTGACTGTCTCCTTGAAGTGAGAGAAAAAGATATCAGACACACTGCCCAGCTAATACTTATCTACCTAATCTCATGGTATTTTACATGGAAAGGATTAACCAGTTCTCCTTTATAAAAGATGTAACTAAGGACTTTTGAGGGGCAATCCCTGAGTGTCTTTCCCCACTGCTCATGAAGGGTGAGTTGAGACTACAGTTTAGGACTCCTGTTCCCAATTTAGAGTTATAAAATCTCAGAAGCAGGATTCCCCTGTGTCCCAAGTAGATCCCGGGAAAGGATCTGGGGTATTTATCTAAGGCATCCCTTGAGATAAACTTTAACCGTGCAGGTATTGGGACATTCAAATAGTTGCTAGCAAAGAGGTTGCTCTATGCAAATAGGACCAAGGGCTTGCTTAGAACCGAAAAGACCAGAAACTTTAATTTCAGTTTTAAGCGTACACAAAATAATTCAATTAACTGCCAGAGGAATTACACCACATGAAACATATGCAATTGCAAATCACACAGCAATTTATTACTCACACTAGTTCCTGATGCTTCAGGAACAGGCTTGATGGGATCCTGGTGGTGCTGTCCTCTGGGGTCTAGCAACTGGGCTCGTCTGGTCTGGCATGCAGGGGGCTTGTGTTCCTCACCTTCGAAATTGGTTGTATCTTGATTGGGAGATATATACTAGGTGTCCTTCTATCTGGCAGAGAGAGGAGCATGGAGCGGCGATGCTTGCCAGACTGGCAAAAGGACGTGCCTTTGTGGCGGTCTCAACAGGCGAGCACTGTTGGCTTGTCAGAACCCATTATTATTATTATTATTATTTTAATATAGTTTATCGATTTTTTACAGAGAGGAAGAGAGAGAGGGATAGAGAGTTAGAAACATCGATGAGAGAGAATCATCTGTCAGCTGCCTCTTGCACACCCCCTACTGGGGATGTGCCCACAACCAAGGTAAGTGTCCTTGACCAGAATCGAACCCAGGACTCTTTGATCCGTAGGCCAACACTCTATCCACTGAGCCAAACTGGTCTCGGCTAGGACCCATTTTTAAAGCCTGTTTCATATCCACAGCAGTTCAAGTGGCTATCAATGAATTACGTCAATGCACACATGTTAATCTCAAACAGGGTGAGGTGCTACATGTGGTTATCTAGGGAGAGTACATCACTCACACTTATGGTTATCTTAGCAAGTCACTCTGAGTCAGTAACTGAAGTTCAAACCCTTATCTATGGGGTACACACGCTTCAGGGCAGTGGGGAATGTGTCCTTAATATCATACTTTAAATTTCAGGCTAGTTAACTCAAACATTTTAGGACCCCCCCCCCCTTTTTTTAAAAAACATTTTTTAAACTTTTTAAAACATTTCTATATTTTACTACAACAATCTGGCTTTACCTTGTAAGGGCCCCAAGATTGAGGAATTGGCCTCCCCCACTGCCTGTTCCAGGATGTGACCTTTACGGTTAAAAATTAGACAGGAATGAGGTCAGTTCTTTAAGTCAGTCCCCAGAAACACCCTACCCTGAAATGCAAAAAGCCAGAATGCAATATTTTATGACAAACATTAAAGCAGGGCTAGGTCCCCAGGGAGGTTTCATCCTGTTGACCGCTGTGGAATTCTCCCCCTGGGAACTGAGCTGACCACCTCGGAATGCACCTGCCAGGAAGAGACCAGCCTAACCTGTAATTATGGAAAAGACCACGCCCGGAGGTGCCTCAAAAGCAAACTAGGACTTACCCAGAGGAATGGGAAGGGGGGAGGCAAAGGGGCTTGCAAGATTACCAGATGGGACTGTTGACTAAGCATAGACCCTGTCATAAAACATGTAATTAACGAGCCCAGCTCCCCTTCTTGGAATTTCTTTGTTCCCTTCCTCCCCCTCCACGTGTAACCCCACCTGCGTGTGGTTTTTGCCTTTATAAACTCATGTTCTGCAATTGCTCAGGGCTCCAGTCAGCCAGCACTTCCCTCGGGTCGCTGTATGCCTGCCTGAGAGTGTAGGACCCCAAGATGGAGGAATTGACTTTCCCCACTGCCTGTTCCAGGATGTGACCTTTACGGTTAAAGATTAAACAGGGAGGAGGTCAGTTCTTTATGGTTGAAGATTAGGTAAGAATGAAATAAGTCCCCAGAAACTCCCTACCCTGAGGACTTGCCCAGAGGAATGGGAAGGGGAGAGACAATGGGGACTGTTGACTAAGCATAGACCCTGTCATAAAACATGTAATTAACGTAATTAACGAGCCCACCTGCGTGCGGTGTTTATTTCCTTGTTTCCTTCTCCCCCCTCCATGTGTAACCCCACCTGTGTGTGGTCTTTGCCTATATAAACTCATATTCTGCAGTTACTCGGGGCTCCAGCCAGATAGTGCTGTTGCTGTCTGCCTGAGAAGCCCCTGCGCTGCGCTTGTACTAATAAAACCTCATGCGTTTTGCATCAAGTTTCGGTCTCGGCGTTTGACATGGGGTCGTCGCCCCCTCCCTCGGACTCACCGGGGGGCTTGGGACCTTACAAGAGCCCCTGTGCTGCGCTTGTAATAAAAATCCTCTTGCTTTTGCATCAAGTTTCGGTCTCGGCATTTGACTTGGGGTCGTCGCCCACTCCGTTGGATTCACCGGGGGTCTTGGGACCTTACAACCTGAAGGATCCAACCTTTAGATACAAAGTGTAGAATCCCATCCCTATCTAGATGTTAATGTAAGAAATTCAAACCTGAAATAAATTTTTGTGAATTTATTTTAGCCAAACTGTGGTCAGTTGCCAGGAAGCAGAGTGTTAATGTACTGAGATAATCCTTCAGAGTGTGAACGAAAACAGCCACTTGCTGACCTGATGAGCTCAGGGAAGGCCTGCGTGGCAGTCTTGCAGACTCAGAGACCTGAAGTAACCACAAAGGATGGTTTGAAAATTAAATATCTTACTACCAACAGGTTATAGTGGGCAGTCATTTTCTAGGCCAATGTTTCCCAGACAAAGATCAGCTTGATCTTTACTGAGCCCATCTGCCTTCCTGCCTCTAAGATAACCTATCTGTGAGTAACCTGTAACTTCCCTTTTCTCTGGAGCCCCTGGGGTAAAACCAAATGTGGTGGGCGCCAGGACAGATGCCTCAAATTCCTTCGTTATCATGTTAATTGTTCCTGCACTCACCTAAGTATCCCAGGGCTTTCCCACAGGCTTGCTTTATCCCGCCTCCTTACTCCATCACCAATGAATATTCATGTAACCCACCTATGTCCCTCCTTTGATTGCAATGTATAAATACAGAAATGTAACCCGCCATTCTCCAGAGCATTATCTCAATCCGTTGAGGTTCTGCTTCCCGGCAATTGTCGACAGTTTGGCTCAAATAAACTCACAAAAAAATTCCTTTACAGGTTTCAATGGTTTTTTTTTCGTTAACAAGAGAATGGTGGTTTTTCACCTAGTTTTATAAATTACCATCAAAAGTGGAGACATTAGTGGTTTACATGAAATCCATTGGTGATAGATTAGGGAGGTGGGAGAAAGCAAAGCAAGGAAATATCTGGGATTGTATAAAAGGTAAAATGATAGGTACATGCTTCTGTCACATAAGTGGATACAGGATCCTTAATAGTCAGCAATTAACACAATGAAGGAATTTGTGATTTCAGCCTGGTGCATTGGTTGCACCTTGAGGGGTCCAGAAAAAGGAAAGTTACAAGTTACCCTGACATTCCAAACGTATGTTATCATAGATACAAAAAGACTCTAGGCTAAGTTAAGATCAAAATTGATCTTTTTTCAGGGAAGATACTGACCCAGGACATGACTGCCCACAATAAACTGCCTTTTAATTAAATATGTTTTAATTTCGGATCATCCTGAAATATGGTAGAAGTCATATTTTGATAAAGCCTACTGTTTGAATTCTAACTCTGCTAAGTCTGATTAAGACACAGAGTGCTTGCCTCAGCTTCCAGATGGAAATCTGGAGGTTAAAGCAATTGTCCAGTGCCTGAGACCAGAACCAGGAAATTGATACCCATTGACCCAGTAGCTTCAGGAATAGAAATGTAGATAACTTTTAGGGACTGCTTTTGTTGTGTATATGTGCTATCCTCAACTTTTGTTTTGTGTTTGGGCTATCACAAGATACGGCCATATTCCAATGTCCGGGCAGGATGTGACTGGGAACCAACCCTGCAGGCTGTCCCCAGTCTTTAGAATAAAGCCTTTAAAATTCAAATGAAGGGAAATTCCTGTGGTTTGAGCCTTTAAAAGGACTTTCCTACCCCTAAAACAAGGCTGTGGTATAGAGCCTACCTGCGTGTTCTGTTCTTGCGGCTGTCCTGGTCAGTTTTTTTGTTTTGTTTTGTTTTTTTTCTTTATTTTTTATTTCAATAAATCTTTGTCTGCTTTTTAAATTCATCATCAGCCTCCGGCAGTCTTATTTTGAAACCAGGTTTTGACCCCACAACAATCCTTTGTGGTTACTTGAGGTCTCTGGGTTTGCAAGGCCACCACGCAGGCCTTGCCTGAGTTAGGTTATTATGTGGTTCCTTTTCGTCCACACAGATGGCCCTGAGTAAATGGGGGTGTGATAGTGTTGCAGAAGACCAAAGAAATACCAATCATGCTTTCTAGAGAAAGGGAAGAACTGTTTATTAACACTAGCAGACTCGGGGAATAATTTCCAAATCAGAGTGAAGAAACAGGCAGAGGGCTTCACTTTTTATAGCCTTCTGCTGTCTTTGTCTTGCAGATATGGTTCCACCCCCTTTCTTGGGCTTACAGGAAGGCCCCCAAATGTTGGGTGTCCCCAGGCCATATCTGATGATCTGTCTTGGAGCCAGGGATAACGACCCTCCCCCACCCCCCAGGGCAATGCATTGTTCACAGTTTTTATGGCCTGACACTCCTTAGGAGACCAGTTTCCTTTTCAACAATGTATTGAGGGACTGAAGAATTCTTTTATTCAATAGACGGTGAAAACACTGGGCTTCCACATCTGAGGGGGCTGAAAAGTGATGGCAAGACTTCTCTTCCCTCCCTTGCTAGCTCAGAGGAAGATGCTCACAGTGACAGGAGGGTTCATTTGAATATTCTCAGAAGTTTACTTTTCAAAAGGGATGAATCCCAGACCTTTGAAAAACATTTCTGGGATGTAAAACTGTCAAGAGGCTTTCTTATCTCTAAGAGATTTATAAACACATCAAAAGATTAGAGGAAGCATTTGCAACCACTAGGTTTCTCATGGAAATGTTTTGACAAAGGGAGGTGGCAAATGGCCTGTTTACATTTCAGCAGACTGAAATTCCCAGCCCCGCCTCCATAAGTGACACTAAATGCCTCCAGTCTTTAGGGATGATTAGAACAGAAGAAATAAGATTTATGGTTGTTTTGTGTGTTTTTTTTCCAGTCTCCCCCTACCCCCCCCCCCAAAAAAGCATTATTATAAGGGGAATATAATTTCATTGTAAAGAAATTATTGAAGAAAAGTACAGTATAAGGCAACTCAAAATCACCCTTTGAGGTTTACTCTAAAAGGATGAACTAAATTTGTGACTGCTTGGAAATTATGAAACTATCCCATTATAATTAACAATGTTTTTATGTTTTCCCATCATCAAAGCTAGTTCAGTATAATTGAATCAAATATTTACCATATCTAGACTAATTGCAAGAGAACTAATGGCCCAGGACATGACTGCCCACTATAAACTGTCTTTCAATTAAAGACGTTTTAATTTCAGACCATCCTTCGTGGTTACTTGAGGTCTCTGAGTTTGCAATGAGAGGGCAGGGCAGAGCTATCCTCCATTTTGTGTAACTGGACCCTAGCCCTCACCCAACCAATCAGAGTCAGCAAAAGCAGTGACATCACCACCAGTATAAAACCCACTGACTTGTCCGAAGTTTGTGCTCTTGTCCGCCATGCTGTGGGCGTGAGTGGGACAGAGCCCATGCTAGCATGGAAGAGGCTCTCTTGTTAATTGCATTGGACTCGGCTCCCTGCTGGTCCTTGGGGATCACAACAGTAAGGCCACCACACAGGCCTTTCCTGAGCCAATCGGGTTATTAGGTGGTTCCTTTTTGTCCACACAGATGGCACTGAGTAAATGGGGGTGTGGCAGTAATGGGGGTGTGGCAGTGTTGCGATTATTCCCTGTTTCCCCGAAAATAAGACAGTGTCTTATATTAATTTTTGCTCCCAAAGATGTGCTAGGTCTTATTTTCAGGGGATGTATTATGTTAGGTCTTATTTTTAGAGGATGTCTTATTTTGGGGGAAACACGGTAATTATCACTAATTTTCTACTCACCACACCAGCATAACACTGTTACTTACAAAGCAAAATACCAATGCATAAAAGGTACAAGAAGGAAGATGTCACAAAGAAAGGGCAGTCTCAGAATTAGAGGTTACCCCTTCTCGTTCCCATTCTTTTCCTCAGAGATTCAGTGAGAGGGCTAAAAAGGGCTAATTCCCATGTAACCCTGATATGTGGGAGATAGCAATTGAGATCCATGCCAGCAAGCTCAGTGTACATTCTTGGTAACTTGTAATTAAGTCACTACCTCCTTCCCAGTTACTGGTCTTGCAGAACCTGCTGCAGGGGCCATAAAACTGTCAACTGTGCACTGCCCCAGAGGAAGGGTCATTAATGCTGGCGCCAGACCAGACCATCATATATAGCCTGCAGACCCCCAACACCTGGGGGCCTTCTTGCAAGGCTCGAGGAAAGGACCAGAAGCATAATCCATATTTGCGGGACAAAGGCCACAGGGAGATGTAAAAAGAAGCCCCTTGCATGTTTCTTCACTCAGATGTGGAAAGTTATTTCCTGAGTCCACTGGAGTATTAAACAGTATCCCTCCTTTTCTTTAAAGCATCGCTTGGTTTTTCTTTGGTCTTCTGCAACAGTACATCCTAACAATGCTCTCCTTGCCCACTATTCCTTGCCCACTTCCTCTTCTTTCCTTTCTTTCATTACTTGGGACTCTAATTTGGATTTATTTCATTTTTGTATCCCTGAGGCACAGCCCAATGGACCAAATTTTATATATGAATGAATGAATTCTCATTTATTAAAATTATTTAGCCGAGACCAGTTTGGCTCAGTGGATAGGGCATCGGCTTGTGGACTCAAGAGTCCCGGGTTTGATTCTGGTCAAGGGCATGTACCTTAGTTGTGGGCACATCCCCAGTAGGGGGTGTGCAAGAGGCAGCTGATCGATGTTTCTCTCTCACTGATGTTTCTGACTCTCTATCCCTCTCTCTTCCTCTCTGTAAAAAGTCATTAAAATATGTATTTTTAAAAATTATTTATTCAGAGCCTGGTTTCTAGAATTAAAAAAACTGCTTGGAATCTTACAATTTTTATCTGTTTTTTTTTTTGTGTGTGTGTGTTTAATTTTTTTCCTGCTTATTAAGGTACTAGTGGTACAGTGCACAAAACTCGTGCACAGATGTGTGTGTGTGTGTGTGTGTGTGTGTGTGTGTGTGTGTGTTTCTCAGCCTGACCTACACCCTCTCCAATCTGGGGACTCCTCGAAGGATGTCCTACTGCCGATTTACAGGGATCAGGCCTAAACTGGAAGTCAGACATCCCTCTCACAATCCGGGACATCTGGCTCCTAACCACTCACCTGCCTGCCTTTCTGCCTGATTGCCCCTAACCAGCCTGCCTATTAGCCTGCCCACCCCCAACTGCCCCCCTACCAGCCTGATCACCCCAAACTTCCCCCTGTGCCAGTCTGTTTACCCCTAACTGCCTCCCCTGTGAGCCTGCTTATCCCAACTGCCCCCTGCTGGCCTGCTTATTTCAAACTGTCCCCCCACCCCCCACTGTCCTGATCATGATTATGCTTCTGGTCCTTTTCGTAGGCCTTGAAAAAAGGCCCCCAGGAGTTGGGGGTCTCCAGGCCATATTTGATGGTCTGGCCTGGTGCCAGTGTTAATAATCCTTCCTCCGAAGCAGTGCACTGTTCACAGTAACAGGTTCTGCAACACCAGTATCTGGGAAGGAGGAAGTGACTTAATAATAGGTTATCAAGAATGTACACATGTTTTCAGATTACTAGCCCTTAAATATCTGGATCACATTGGAATTAGCCCCTTTTAGCCTTCTCATATTTACATGTGTTATAGACAGTTAGACAGTGTGGACAAAGAGGGGCCACATGCTAACCTGACTAGCTCAAGAAAGGCCTGTGTGGTGGCCCTGCAAACTCTTGAGACCTAAAATAACCACAAAGGATGGTCTGAAATTAAAACTCTTTTAACTAAAAGTTTGTGGTGGGTAGACATGTCCTAGACTAGATTCTTACATAACAAAAGTCAATCTTTTTTAAAAAAAATATATTTTATTGATATTTTACAGAGAGGAAGGGAGAGAGATAGAGAGCTAGAAACGTCAATGAGAGAGAAGCATCGACCAGCTGCCTCTTGCACACCCCCTACTGGGGATGTGCCGGCAACCAATGTACATGCCCCTGACCAGAATCAAACCCGGGACCCTTCAGTCCACAGACCGACACTCTACCACTGAGCCAAACTGGTTTCGGCTCAAAAGTCAATCTTTACCCTAACTCAGCCTGTCTGTTGTCTTTGGCATCTATAAGACCATATCATTGGAATATCAGGGTAACTTGCAACTTCCCTTTTTCTGGACCCCTCAGGGCACAACTAATGCACCAAGGTGCCAGGACTGGGGACCCCAGATTCTTTTATTGTTATTGTTATCTTCTTAATTGTTGTTGTTGTTTCTTTTCATTTTTTTTATTATTAAGGTATTGTATATGCACATATCTTACCATTGCCCCCCCCCACTCCCATCCATGCCCTCACCCCCCAGAGTTTTGCGTCCATTGGTTATGCTTACATGCATGCACACAAGTCTTTCCGTTGATCTCTTATCTCCTCCACCATCTTGTTAATTGTTGACTGTTAACTATCTTGTACCCTCTGTGTGAAAGGAATATGTGTCTATTGTTTTACTTTTTATCAAATATCAGAGATTTCCTCCACTTTGCTTTCTCCCACCTCCCTAATCTCTCACCAATGGATTTCATGTGACCCACTTAAATCTCCATCTTTGATTGTAATGTATAAAACAAGTTGAAAAACCACTGTTCTCCAGAGTATTATCCCAATGCATTGAGAGTCTGCTTCCTAGCAATTATCAACAGTTTGGTTCAAATAAACTAAAAAAATTCTTTACAGGTTTGAATGTCCTCTTACGTTAACATCAGACATGAGCAGAGCAAGAACAACGGGCCAGGTACAGAATGTCACCGGGGCAGAAAGCCCAGGATGCCTAGAAGGGAGCAAAACAGAGAAAACAAGGACCTCACCCCCAGGATAATAAATAATAAATTGCAGTTTACAATTTGATGTGTATCTCCGATTTATTATTTTTATGTAGCTATATCTATCTATATACACACTTACATGCACATTTATATCCTATACCCAAGTAGGGTCATAGTAGGCAAATGAATCTTCAACTGCTTCTTCCATCTCCCCCCTTCCCACTTTTGATAGTACTGTAATTTTGTTATTATTATGAATCGCAATGTAAATATCTGCGTTTTCTGATGGTCTTAGGTTAACCGCTGCCATAGAGTCTAAGACCATCAGATATTTACATTATGATTCATTAACAATAGCAAAATTACAGTTATGAAGTAGCAACGAAAACAGTTTTATGGTTGGGGGTCACCACAACATGAGGAGCTGTAATAAAGGGTCGTGGCATTAGAAAGGTTGAGAGAACCACTGCACTAGGGGAATGCAAATGTATTTGCACAATTGATAAGGGCCTAGACATCTTACAATTCTATAAAACTAATAAGATGTGATGACATAGCCTTGTCATTATTTTGCATTCCTCAGACACAAGCATAACATCTAGCTGTAATACAGGAGAGGGGCATGAGAACTATATACATTAACTAATTAAGTCAGGAGCCTGCTATTGAAGCATCCATCTTGTATGAAAACTGCTGTTTGAAATTTTAACCCTGCTATTTGGCTTCCTTAAATTTAACCTTCCCCAGACAAGGTCTTCAGTGCTGGCGCCAGGCCAGGCCACTGGTTGAGGTCTCAAGGCCCCAGTACAGACTGGCTCTTTAAGAACTTGCAAAAGGGGGCTGGAAACACTCCATATATGGAAGACAAAGAAGGTAAAATCATAAGTAGGGAGAATTCCTGCATGTTGGGGCTCAGAATTTGAGATACATTTTCCTCTGGACCCGCACGTAATAAATGTAACTCCATCTCTCTAAGTATTGCTTTGTTCTTCAGTTTTCTGTAATATGTGCTGCCTGACATGGAATTCGTCTGACCCAATATGCAAGCAGACCACGAGGAGCCTCTAGAACAAAGAAAATTTTTGTAAAGATTGCTTAATTGTTCTCATCCATACCTTATTATTTACCCATACCAGAAAATATATCTCATAAAGATTAAAGTTAATCCCAGTGTTTTTTCCCAACTCTCTAATTTCCCATATCAGCAATTTTCCATAGAAGTGTGGATGAAAAAGGGGCTATAAGCTCAGTGAAGGCCTGCATGGAGGGCCTTACAAACTCAGGGACCTAAAGTAACCACAGAGGATGGTCTGAAATGAAAACTTTCTAACTAAAAGCAAGTCATGGCAGGTAGCTATGTCCTAGGCTGATATCTTCCCTGACAAAGGTCAATCTTTTCCTTAACTGAGCCTGTCTATTGTCTTTTTGCATCTATATAACACACCTTGGGACTGTCAGGGTAGTTTTCTTTTTTCCAGAACACTCGGGGCAAAATCACTGCACCAGGGCAGAGACCATAAAGCCTCTCTCATTCTTATTGCTGTCCTGTCGAAACGGAATTTTTGGACTGGAACCCGGATTCTTTGTCCTCCAGAATTGAAGAATGAATCCACGGACAGAAAGTGGTATAGCAAAGGTGGAGATTTATTGAAGAACAAGTACAGACTCCCACATGGGGAGGGGGAAAGAGTCCCACAGAACGGACTCTCCTATAGGGAGGGGGAAAGGGTCCCACTGAGTTCTTTTCACCTACGGCTTATAAAGGCTGCAGATCCTAGTGCCTTGATATCCCCTCTGATTGGTCACTATTCTCTTGGACTGGTTACTACAGTAACTCCTAGGCTCAAAGGTTGAACCTCACATGGGACATGTGCAGCTCTCCTCCCTGCTTCCTTCTTTACTGTTTTCCTATTTCCTTTGGGTTTTTCTTCTTCTCCTTCTGGATGAAGGGCTTCCTTCTCTTTATTTTGTAAATATAGACTGAAAGATGAGACAGAGGGCCGAAGACCAGGACCACAGGCTTTATTAGTGGAGAAGGACCCTGCCGGGCTGCCTTGTAGCTATAGGAAGAGAGCACATGTGCAGGGGTGAAGGCGCCTTTTGAGGGGAGTAAAGGGAAGGGATGGGGTTTAGGGTACTCGGCACATGCTGATTGGTGGTTTCATATAAAGCACATGATTAGGCACTTAGGTACTTAGGAATTGGAGGCTTAGAGTATTTGGCAGGTGCTGATTTGTGGTTCAATGTACAGTCCATATAAGGTGCCTGGTTAGGTGCTCAGGAATGTCCAGCTGCAGGTATAGTTTATGTCATACTCCGTCCATCAGTTAGAGAAAGGGAGGATCTATCATAGACCTTTTGTGTTCCCAGCTCCCTCATTCTATGGAAATGTACCTGTTGCAGCTTTCCAGCTCCCCCGTTCTATGGAGATATACCTTCTGCTGCTCTGCAGCCCTGTGCTTCCTCCATGGTCCCCTTCATTTCTAAAATTTCCTAAGCCTGTCCTTTTCACCCTAAAAAATGTTGGTTTCACTGTTAATTGTTAACTTAAAGCTATCCTTTACCCACCTATGTAAAAGAAGTATGTGTCTATTCATTTTACTTTTATCCAATTCCAGAGATTACCCCCTCCTGCTTTGATTTCTCTTGCCTCCCTAATCTGCCATCATTAAATTTCATGTAACCCCCTTACATCTTCTCTTTTACCACTATAAAATAAGTGGTAAAACTGCCATTTTTTCTGGAGCATTTTCTCATTTTATCGAGATATTTGCCTTCTGGTAATTGTCGTCAGTTTGGCTCAAATAAACTCGTAAAAAAGCTTATTTTGTTTCTTATATCGACAGAAACTACAAACAGATATAAGCTCAACCTCTAGTTGGGTCTCCCTTCTCTCGTGAGGAGAGTCTGCTACACTCTCTGTGGAGTGTGGCTATTCTTGGTTATTCTCTCTGCTCAGTAAACTTGCTTCCACTTTAACCTCTTATCTGATTTTCATCTTGAAATCTTTTCTTCAAGAAGCCAAGAACATTCTTGGCTCCAGGCTGGAATATCCCCTAGGGAAATACCCCTCAGCCTCAGTTGAATGAGAATTAAAAAGAAAAATTTCTGAGAATTATGCTTTAATGGAGTATAAGGTTTGCTTCAGGCAACCTGGTTTGGAGAACTGGATCTGACACTTATTTTACTCTGTATCAGAAGCATGTCACTTAACCCCTCTGAGCCTCACTTGCCTCATTCATAAAAAAAGGGGCTGTGGACGAAAGGGGCCACATGCTGACCTGACAAGCTCAGGGGAGGTCTGCATGGCGGTCTGCAGACTCAGAGGCCTAAAGTAACCACAAAGGATGTTCTGAAATTAAACTTTAACTAAACGCAGTTATGGTGGGCAGTTACATCCTAGGCCGGTATCTTCACTGATAAGGTCAACCTTTACCTTAACTGAGCCTGTCTGTCTTTTTGCATCTATGATAACACATCTGGCAAAGCATGTTGGAAAGAGCTTGAAGTAGGTGGTGTTCTATCATCTTAGGCTCTGTCTGTCTGGGGGCAGTAATTTCTTCATCTGTAAAATAAAGCTGATATTTCTGGGAAATAAAATTAACATTAGGTAGCAAATAATCATAGTTAGCATTAGGTGATTGAGTGAAACTTTGTCATCATTAATCTTATTCCTTTCCCCATATTTAAGCATTTTTATTTGTGACACATTGAGTCAGTTCCATTTATTCACTCAGGTGCTAAGCAGCCATGCACCCCAGCTCCTCTGCCTGCCCCCCATTCTGACCCTAGTACCCAGCTCCTACCCGAGTCTTTACCGTGTTCCGGAGACAAAGAAAAGCCAGTGGTTGTGGCTCTCCTAGAACCTTGACCTTCTAGGAGTCAGAATCCATGAAGAGATTATGTAGACTCCAGCTGGAATACAGCAAGCACAGCTTTTCTCTGGACCAATCTTGCCTTTGCAACGTCAGTGCAGGAGAGATTATGAAAAGCAAGTACAGGTATTCCTGCTATGAAACTTGGATTGGGTAATGAATGTTTGCATAGAGAGGGAAACCAGTAATATGAAATCAGACCAACCAGGGTGTAAGTCCTGGCATTCCTACTTCTAACTAAGTGATCTTGGACAATGTATTCACTGAATTTGAGCCTTAGCTTCTTCATCTATAATATGGAAATATTATTTACCTGAAGCAGCTAATACAACGAGGTAACACACCTGGAAGGCCTATTAACTATGTGTATCTGGCTACAAACTCTCCAATATGTTAAACAGGACCACTCTTGGAGGGCAATTTGAACCATGAAGTATGAGCTGCTGGCTACTAGGGGACAATTCTCCATGGGTCTCTTGCTCATACCTTTATGAAGCAAGGCAATAACTGTCTTTTATTCTGGACTTTTCAATGATGTTTGTTTAATGAACAGCCTTAGAAGATAGAGATGGTATCAGGTCAGAGGATATGCCTACTGTCCAACATAATGAACGTGATGTCTCTCTCTGGAGCAAAGGGCTGGCTTGCTTATGGCCCATTATAAAAGATTCAGGTTCCCTAGGCTCAGGAGACTTCTCCTATATTGAAACCCGCTGTATGTGTGCAGTTGTTACTTGCCCCTCTTCCTGTTGTTTATAGGAAATTAGGGTGGGGGGAACTGGCACTAAAAATCCTGATACTATAGCTACTGCTATGAGTAATAAACCATCCTTTTGTTCAGACTCAGATGTCTCATGTCTTTTATAAACATCGATAAAACTGTTGTACGATAACTGTTAGCATGCAAGAGAGCTAAAATCTGTTGTCATTGTCCTGGTTTGTTATGCCCACTGTCTTACTGTAGAGGAGGAGGAGAGGCAGAAGCTGGGGGGCAAATCTTCTTCCCAGAATCTTGAGTCAGTGCCTCCCTGGAAGTGACTGTTTTCTGCTCCAAGGCCTGCAATTCTAGGTGCAGAGAAAGCATTTCTGGGAAAATTGGTGAGGTGGAAAATGAGAAACAATGAAGGACAATATTGCACAGAACAAAACAGTGTTCCCCAAATTCCAGCCATTTGAGGACCACCTTGATTTTTCATTTTTTAATATTTTTTAAATTTAGTAAGGTATTATATGTGTACATAGCTTACCATTGCCCCCCCCTTTTTTCATTTTAGCTATATCTGTCTATAATCTCTATAATTGCTTTTTTAATGTTAATTTTAATTTACTTGTCCTCTTATTTACTTACTAGATAATTATTTTAGCAAGAAACTTGATATTGTGTGGTAAATGGAAAAAATCTAGGATTGTTTGCTGTAACTGGAAGATAACTTTGCAAATAAATACAATGAAAACAAAAATGGTTTTAGCAGATAATAACCAGATACAATTGCTCCTGAAGACCTTGGTCCTGTTCTTACTGTTAGGAAGGGGTATTAGCCAGGGTTAGAGAAGGTTTAAAGACCAGACTTACCCCTTGATGTAATGAGTAACATTGGGAGATGAATGAGAAGGGAGGGCCTTTTTTGGAAAAAATATTTTTTAATTGATTTCAGAGAGGAAGGGAGAGGGAGACAGAGATAGAAATATCAATGATGAGAGGGAATCATTGATTGGCTGCCTCCTGGATGCTCCACACTGGGGATTGCCCTGACAGGGAATCAAATTGAACCATGACCTCCTGGTTCATAGGTTGATGCTCAACTACTGAGCCATGCTGGCTGAGCAAAGGAGGGCTTTTTTTAAAAAAAAAATTTATTGATTTTTTACAGAGAGGAAAGGAGAGGGATAGAGAATTAGAAACATCGAAGAGAGAGAACCATCTACCTCTTGCACACCCCCTACTGGGGATGTGCTCGCAACCCAGGTACATGCCCTTGATGGGATTCGAATCCGGGACCTTTTAGTGCCCAGGCTGAAGCTCTCTCCACTGAGCCAATCCGGTTTCGGCAGGGAGGGCTTTTTAATCATATGATTTAATTAACTTATCTGATGCCATGGGAACTTGCTACCCCAAATTGCCCAAGTGCTGGCAGAGTTGTAGATGCTGCACTGGCTGTGAGTGATGTCTAACCAGAAAGACTTCCTGCTCCTACTGAGCCTTCCTTGCTTCCCCTTCAGTGATTGCCTTGCCTCCAGCCTCTACCTTCCACCAGAACAGCGAGAAGGAGCTTTTCAAGTTGAATGTCATTCATGTTTCATGACTTCCTGTTTCCCTCAAGATGATGTCCAAGCTCTTTAACCAGCAGTCAAGATTGTTCACAGTCTGGGTTCATGTCCACCCAACACTTGATATGCATTATGGTCAAACAGGACCACTGACAGTTCATTTGGCAATTTATTGAGTGTCAACTTGTGTGTTGCTTTAGATACTGGGGCCGTGAACATGTTATAAGTTTATGGACTATAGGTACATTTGCTATCATAGACACCCCCCTCCTCCATAAAAAAAAAATACAAATCATATTTACATCTATGTTGGTATAAAGTATAAAGGTGAATAAAATCCAAGCTGGAATAATTATTGTCATATTCATTTGTTTCTTCAGATTTAAAAATAAAGTTAAAACATACTTAAAGTATTATGGGCCATAGGTATTATGCCCACTGTGCCTAATGGGGAACTCTTCATTGACTGGGGCATGAAGAGTGAACACACACACACACACACACACACACACACACACACACTATTTAAACACGTTGTAGATGAAAGGAGCCACATGCTAACCTGACAAGCTCAGGGGAGGCCTGCGTGGCAATCTTGCAAATTCAGAGACCTACAATAACCACAAAAGATGGTTTGAAAATTAAACATTTAACTACAAATAGGTTATAGTGGGTACTCATGTCCTAGGCCGATATTTTCCCTGACAATGATAGATCTTTTACTGAGCCCATTCTGTGAGATGTCTGGGTAACTTGTAATTTCCTTTTTACCCCACACCCCTCAGCGCACAACAAAGGCACCGGGACATTCCCTCATTGTTATTGTTATCAAGTTAATTGTCAACTGTTAATTACATTAAAGTATCCTGTATCCATCTCTGTAAAAGAAGCACATGTCTATCACTTCACTTTTCACCCTATCCCCGAGGTTTCCCCGCTTTGCTTTATCCCACCTCCTTAATCTATCAACAGTGAGTTTTATGTATCTCCCCTACGACCCTTTCCTTTGATTGCAGTGTATAAATATAAATGTAACTCTCCATTCTCCTGAGCATTATCTCATTTTGTTGAGGTTCTGCTTCCCGGCATATGTTGACAGTTTGGCTCAAATAAACTCATAAAAATTCTCTATAGGTTTGAATGTTTTTTTTTTTTTATGTTAACAACATGAAACTACTGTCCAGTTACATGAGTGTTTCCTGTTTTGCACCTCTCTGAGCCTTTGCCCTCTGTGCCTACAACTCCATTTCTTCCCTTCTCTGCTTGGTTGACAATACTCAAGCATGCCCTTATTAATGTGTGGGATTTGTTCTTGGATGTGAGAGTGCTGCCAGTTGGATTGGCACTGGGTCCTCCAGGCCCATGGAAGTGGCTTTTACCATAATTCACTAACATTGATAAACACAATTAGCAGCTTCCGTTGGAATTGTTCTGGAGAGCTACAGCCAGGCCTGGAGCACAACCCAACTCACCCAACCTTCACTCTTCCAGCAGTCAAATTAATACACTTTGACATCCAGCACCTGAGTTCAGCCCTAAAGCATTCCCCTGTTTGTTTTTGTTGTGCAAAACTCTACAAATAATTGCCAGGAGACAAAGCCTACCATCCAAAAATAGGACGCTAATGACCAAAGGAGAGACCACAGCAAAGCTAGCAGATTGGCCTCTCTCAGGTTGAGAGAGCACTCTGTCTTCTGACAGAGTGCCCTTTGGAGAAAGCTGTCGGGGCAGCACCAAAGGTGGCAGATCCATAGTCCCTAAAAGCCCAAGGTCTGTACCAGCTCGTTCCATTGCAAAGTAAATATTTACAGAGCAGTCACGGTGTGCTAGATGCTCTGCTAAGGCTAGAAATAATGTGCTGGGCCTAGAGGAAGCCTCTCCTGGTGGCTGTCTCCCTCCCCTGGAGAATGTTTTCACAGCATCATTTTCACACCATTCTGTTAAGCAACAGCCTGCTTACTTCTCTGTTCCCTGAAGTTGTCTGCAAATTCTTTGAGGGAAGAGAACACTTGTCTACTCTTGTATCATAGCATCTTTTTCTGGCACATGGTAGATGCTCAATAAGTCTAAATTAGATGTCTTAGTCCAGTGGTTGGCAAACCGCGGCTGGAGAGCCACATATGGCTCTTTGGCCCTTGAGTGTGGCTTTTCCACAAAATACAGTGGCCCATGCACAGAAGTTGGTTTTGGGCCTGGGCGAGTCTATTTTGAAGAAGTGGCATTAGAAGAAGTGGGGGTATCGGTCGGTAGGGCAGTTGGGCGATGGGAGACGCAGCTCAGGCGGGCCACGGGATACAAAGTGTGGGGGAGGCGCATGCGATTCATGCACAAGTTGAGCGAGCCAGTCAGCAGTCTCATTGTGCAGTGGTTAGTGCTAGTCGCAAATTGTGCTCCGGTGACAAAAGTACCTACTCGAAGCATAAAGTTATCTGTATTTTTCCAACCAGCTACAAATCCTACAGGTTATTTCTGTCATCAATTTAAGAATTGTAATTATTTTGTGTTGGTGGCTTTGTTATTATAAAATGAAACTATTTTTTAGGTGCCCTGTTTGACATGGCTACAAAGAAAAAGCAAAGAAAATCGGAAGACAAAAAGTTGAATGGACCAAGACTTTCGCATATATTCAAACTTAAATGGCCTTCCGACCTGTCGTATTTGTCAGGAAAAATTGGCGCATAACAAGAAATCAAATTTGGAGAGACACTTTACAATTAAACACGTGTCATTTAGTACTAAATATCCTGTCGGTGATGCAAGGAAGAAAGCAGTTGAGGAACTTCAGAAGAGTCAAGAAAAATCAAGTTCTGTATCTAATTACTGGATGCAATCTTCCAACAATGTTAATATTGCAAGTTTTGTGGTTAGTCAAGAGATTGCTAAGAGAGGAAAACCGTATCTACATAAAAAGTTGTTTTATAAGTGCATCCGAAGAGCTATTTCGGGATTTTAAGAACAAAGCAGATATTCTAAAAATTTTTTTAAAGAGTTACTACTGTCTGCTAAAACAGTGACAGAACAGTCAAAATGTCTTCAAATATAACCGACCAGCAAGTTGAAGATCTTAAATTGGCTTCAGCTTTATCAGTAACAGTTGACGAGTCTTGTGACATAAATAATACAGCACAAGTTTCACTTTTTGTACAGTTTATTTCATCTGCAGGTCCTAAAGGATTATTGCCACTCAAAGGTCAAACACGTGGAGAGGACATAGCAAATGCTATAATTGGGTGCATTGAAAAACATCCTATTCTATTCAATAAAATTATCTCAATTTCAACTGACGGGGCGAAAAGTATGACTGGCATGAAAAACGGGTTTGTTGCTATTTTGAAAGAAAAAATTAATCACGAGATACCATTGCATCACTCACCAAGAAGCGCTTAGTGAGCAGACAAATTTCCAGAAGAAATTTGCAAAGTTGGTGGCTAACATTATCAACTCCATTATAGCTAAAGCTCTTAATCATCGCCAATTTAAAGAATTTTTAGTTGAAATGGAGAGTGAGTACGTAGATCTGCTGCATAACAAGGTATGTTAGTTATCAATGGAAACGTTTTGAAACGTTTCACTTCCTTATTAATAGAAATTAAAGCATTTCTCCTTGAGAAGGGTGTTCACGTTTCAGAACTATCAGTGGATCCAAAAATTTTATTTCATGGTAGACATTACGTCCCATCTAAATCAGCTTAATTGTAAATTACAGGGGAAAGGAATCACAATTTTTTTGATGTTAGAAGAAGTTATTTCATTCGAAAACAAATGATCTCTTTTTGCTCAAGATCTTGAAAGAGAAACTTTTATTCACTTTCCAAGCCTGTTGAAACATCGCCAAGAAAATAATTCTGATATTGGCATTTGCTATTTCAAAACAACACTTTTAAATATGAGGGAAGCTTTTCTCAACAGGTTTCAGGAATTCAGAAACAGCAAAGTGACGTTAGCCTTTGTTTAAAAACCTCTTAATGCTACTGTAACAGAATTAAAATTTTCTCCCTTTAATATTGACATTGGCAACTTTGAAATGCAATTGCTGGATTTAAAAGACAAAGAATTGTTAAGCTCAAAATTTGAATGTCTTTGTGCTGATATTGAAATATTGGAGAAAAACAAATGTGAACTTAGTTCACAGCACAAGTGATCTGCTTTGAAAGACCTGGAGAAGGAAGATATGTTGATTTTTAACACTTGGAATAGCATTCCTGACTCATAACCTACTGAAAAAACTAGCGCTTGCTGTTCTTTCCTTATTTGGGTCTATATATTTATGCGAACAATTATTTTCAAGCATGAACCTTATCATGAATAAATTGAGAAGTCGTCCTATTAATGAGAATCTGGAATCATGCTTAAAATTAAAAACAACATGCAAACCTGACTTAGCCAAAATTTCCAAAGAGATGCAAGGCCATTGTTCACATTAGTGTTTGTCAGTCATTGTCATAATTTAATTTTATGGATATTTTAAGGTAAATTGTAAGGAATTTAATTTTATCAAAAAAATAATATCATTATTAAGTATGATATCAAGTTTTATTCAATGTACCTATAGTTTAACTAAGACTTAAAACTTTAAGTAAAGTTTATTAAGTTAATTTTAGGGAACATTGTGGAGTGAAAGAAGATGTAGTGTTGAGGGTTGAGAAAGGTATGTTGAGGTTTGGCTCTCAAAAGAAATTTCAATCCATTGCACTGTTAATATTTGGCTCTGTTGACTAATGAGTTTGCCAACCACTGTCTTAGTCTGTTTGGCCTGCTACAACAAAAATAGGATAGATTGGGTGTATATGACTCTCTTTCACGGCCCACGTAGAAAGAGTTCCAATTCAGGGTTCAGGTTCTGGAGAAGGGCTGCACACAAAAGAAGAGACCTGAAGAAATTCAACTTGGCGATATGGGGGGCCAGGCGGTAGTCCAACTCTAGTGGGAGAACTACTCCTGCTCTCGCCCTGCCATCCCCTTTTATTGAGGCTTTGGGGAAAGCATCTTAGGCAACATAAACAGAAATTTACAGGCAGGAAAATAACAGAAACTTACAAGGGACAAAATAAGGTAGAGGCTGCTTCAGCTTAACAATATCTCAACTAAAGGTTAGAACAATTAAGGTTGTTGACCAGCCTTCCTGGCTTCCTGTCAACATCTCTTTTTTAAGTGAAACTAATTTGTTTTCCCGAAATTGGGTGACTTCTTTCTCTCATAGTTCTGGAGGCTGGAAAGTCCAAGATCAAGGTGCTGGAAGATTTGGTATCTCATGAGGACCCTCTTCCTATTTAAAAGATGGTGTCTTTTCACTGTCCTCACATGGAAAGAAAAGAGCTCTCCAGAGTCTCTTTTATGAGGGCACTAATCCCATTTATGAGAGTTCCTTTCTAATGACCTAATCACCTCCCAAAGGTCTACCTCCTAATACCATTACATTGGGGGCTGGGATATCAACATATAAATTGGAGGGAGGGGTCCTAAACATTCAGTCCATCAACTTAGATGAATACCCTAATTTCCACATTATTAATTTACTATTGGCCCGGTGCATGAATTTCGTTCACAGGTAGGGTCCCTAGGCCTGGCTGGTGATCAGGGCTGATTGGGACCTTCCAGCTGCCAGCTGGGGGCCTTCTTTCATTTCACTCCACCCCCCTGGTGGTCAGCACACGTCACAGCAAGCAATTAAACTTCGAGTTTTTGTTTCAAACTCCCGAGGGGTCACTTTGCATATTAACCTTTTATATATAGACTAGAGGCCCGGTGCATGAAATTAGTGCACGGGGGTGGTGGTGGGGGTAGGGTGGTGGTGTGGGGGTGTCCTTCAGCCCAGCCTGCACCCTCTCCAATCTGGGACATCCCTTTCAAAATCCAGGACTGCTGGCTCCCAACTGCTCACCTGCCTGCCTTCCTGATTGCCCCTAACTGCTTCTGCCTGCCAGCCTGATCACCCCCTAACCCAGCCATGGGCAAACTACAGCCCTCAGGCCGGATCTGGTCAGTTCAGCTGTTCTATCCAGTCCAGGGAGCCGAAAGAGTAGAGGGTTCTCTTGTTCTCCCCTTGACTCCTTCACCAGCAGCCCAAGGTGAAAGTGCCAGCATGGTCAGGTTGCTTTTGTTCAGGCCCTCCAGTCCAGTTTAAGAACCCATTGTGGCCCTCAAGTTTGCCCACCCCTGCCCTAACCACTCTCCTGCCAGCCTGATTGATGTCTAACTGCCCCTGTCAACCTGTTTGCCCCCAACTTCCCTCCTCTGCTGGCCTGGTCACCCCTAACTGCTCTCCTCTGCAGGCTTGATTGCCCCCAACTGCCCTACCTTGTAGGGTTGATCCTTCTCAACTGGCCTTCCCTTTTGGCCATCTTGTGTCCACATGAGGGCAAGATCTTTGTCCACATGGGGGCAGCCATCTTGTGTGTGGGAATGATGGTCAATCTGCATATTACTCTTTTATTAGATAGGATAGAGGCCTGGTGCATGGGTGGAGGCCAGCTGGTTTGCCCTGAAGAGTGTCCTGGAGCAGGGTGGGGGTTCCCTTGGGGCATGGAGTCACCTGGGCAAGGGGCCTGTGATAGTTTACAGGCCAGCCACACCCCCTCTCTTCCCCCTGGCAACCCAAGCGGAGGTCCTGGTATCCGGAATTTATCTCCTACAATTGAAACTTTGTAGCCTGGAGCAGAGCCAAGCCTTCTGCTGGCTCTGTGGTGGCAGGGAATTTATTTACTTCCTATAATTGAAACTTTGCAGCCTTAAGTGGAGGCCTGGGCCAGCCAGGATGTGTGGAAAGCTTGGCTTCCTCTATCATCTGGGAAACCTAAGCCCCCATCCTGCTTTCTCTGTGGCCACAGCCATCTTGGTTGGGGTTAATTTGCATACTCACTCTGATTGGCTAGTGGGCATGACTAGTGGGTGTGGCTTGTTGATGTAGTGGAGTGATGGTTAATTTGCATATTACTCTTTTATTATATAGGATTCCATTGGGTTATGCATTGCCTTCTTTCAAGGTGCCTCTTAAAATGTAAGCCACCTTAGTGATAAAAATACATTCAGGCTGTGGATCCTTAGTTATTTAATTTTGTTCGTTTATTTAAATACATATTTTATTGATTTTTTTACAGAGAGGAAGGGAGAGAAATAGAGAGTTAGAAACATCGATGAGTCATCAATCAGCTGCCTCTTGCACGCCCTCTTCTGGGGATGTGACCACAACCAAGGTACATGCCCTTGACCGGAATCAAACCCGGGACCCTTCAGTCCGCAGGCCGACGCTCAATCCATTGAGCCAAACCGGTTTCGGCTTGTTTGTTTATTTAAAATATATGGTATATTCTCATGGTTCAAAGATGTGATAGATAACTCAGCCTCCTGATAATAGTGGATGCCTAAAAAAGGAGCCTGGAAATAGAGAGGGATGGAACAGGAAGACTGTGATTTGGGATAAATGTGGATTCCCAATATCAAAATCATTTGTTAACACAAAAAGTATTGTCATTCTAATAAGCCATTTTATTATGAATATCTACATCAACCCATCAAATAGGAATGAATAGTCTAATTATACAGAGTAAGAAGTCACACTCCGGAAACAGGGATCAAGCCTACAACCCATGTACATGCCCTTGATCGGGAATTGAACTTGTTACCCTTCTGTGCATAGGTCAACACTCTAACCACTGAGCAATGCTGACCAGGGCCATAATGTCTTTTCTTTGTAATAGGTTTTTGAATCAGGATTCAAACAAGAGCCATACCTTGCATTTTGGTGTTATGCCTCTTGAATCTTTGAAAATAAAATGTTTCCCCTTTCCTTTTTTATTTTGTTCCTCCATGCATTGAAGTTGTGGGAGAGACCACTATAGATGTGTTTTAAATTTGAAAGCTTATTCCCCCCTCCCCCCCAACTTTTGCCTTGACTTTTCAAACCATGAAGGTCAGGTACTGGGGCTCTGAGTTAGGTTTTGAAGAAGTTAGTGGAATTCCTCCAGGGTGGTGGAGAGGTGACAGTCAAATATTTGAAAGTAGTACATGTATTACTCATAATCTCTTGAAGGTGAGGTGTGGGTAGGGTGAGAAGGATCCATTCATACCCTTAGCAAAATGTACCCTTTGCAATACAGGGCCAGCTAGGAGTGGGGTGTTGTGGGGTGGGACTTAATTTTCCAAATTCACCACTGTATCATATCCCTAGGACGGTGAATAAAGCCTGACTCAGTGGGAGTGCTCAGTATTTGTTGGATGAATGAAGGAGTGAATGAATGACCTCTCTGACCCAGATGCTTCCTTTGCATGGGACAGAGAATATCACCTCCCTGCAGTGTTTGAAGGAATCATTCATTCAAGGGTGTTAGCTCTCTTGTCCTTTGAAAGTGAACTTCCTTTGACATTAATGAATTTTACATATTCTAGATTTTTCTGAGACTGTCTAGATAATTAATGTCCTGCTTGCATCAGTGTCTACAAATTTTTGGTTCAAAAAATATGGTTATTCCTCTGAGCCTTAAATTGGTCATCTGTAAAATCCTATCTAATAAAAAGGTAATATGCAAATCAACTGTTTCTCCATCACAAAGATGGTGGCATCCATAGCCACAAGACGGTGGCGTCCAGTCCTCTCAGCCCTGCCAGAGTTCCCCAGACTTGGGGGGTGGGGGGGCAGCTGCTGAGAGCAGGCAGTGTGAGCCACCTGGCAGAATGCTTGCATTGTTGCCATGGCCACGAGGCAAACATCTGTGCCTAGCTGCGGATGGGCCTCTGGGCCATGGAGAACCGCTGGGCAGCAGTCACAGAGTGGCCAGGCTTCGCAGAGAACTACTGGTGCCCAGATCCGTGCTCAGGTCTACTAGTGGGAATAATAATATTATTGATGTTGCAGAGCTGTTAAGATTTACTGAGATGGTCATAAGGCATCCAGGGTTTGGCACCTAGTGAGCATTCAATGAATATTTATGGCACAAATGGTTGAAAGGTGGGCATGTAACAAAGGCAAAATGCAATTAAATAAATGGTGGTTAATCCAGTTGACCTTTATCTGTGAAGCTACTGGCAAATTGTTTTTGTACTTGTTTGAAAACTCAATTTGTCTGTCCTACTTAATTTGGTCAACCACTCTTGGTGAATCTGATTAATTAATGTGGATGTCAAGAGATGCTTTACACTCTTGGTGGCCTTGGATGACTTTCTGAATGCCTTGAAGTTGCTGATTAGGTAAAAACAAACTCAGGATTCCTGAATGCTTGCTCTTAAGGAGGAGGGAATTGATGCTTGCTGATTTTGATTATTCTCATATTCTAAAGGGAATATATGCCATATTTAGCACCTCTGTCCTATAAATGTGTTATTTTTGTTCTACTTGACTATCCAAGTACCATACCAAGATATGTTTTAAAGATACTAAAATACATAAAGATATTTATGAAAGAATAAAGCTCCTTCTTGGTAAAATGTCAAACATATGTTGAAAGAACCAAAGTAAATCATTCAGGTCTTCATACCCTCCTTCCACCATCGAAACCTGTGTTTTAATCCCAAAGTACCACTTGTGACCTTGGAATGCTACCATTTTTCTGATCCTACTCTGCTCCATCCTGGGAACTTTAATTTCTGAACTTTTCGGTTGTGCCTCAAACCCTGGATGCACAGGAACTCCATAGATAACCATTTGAGCAACTCAGGAAAGAATAATTCATTATCCAGACCACTGGGCACCTGGAAGATCACCATCTCGGACCAATCCAGAGGCTAAAAATTCAGGACTGATTCTTCTCAAGAATGTACATTTTACTACAAAACTTTCAAGGTTTTCTTTCTTTTTTGGAACACTGTGGTTATTGCCTCATTGTGTTTCTGGTTTGCAAACCCTAAGATACTTGAATAAATATTTGTCATTTATCTCTAGCCAAAGCCTTCTGACTTCTTTTGAGATTATTTGACAAAACATTTCTTTAACTATTATTAATAATAAGAATAGCTAACATGTATTCAGTACTGTGATAAGAACAGCACCTACACATCTCAGTTCTCTCAATGATCTTGTAAATTAGATCCTACAGTTATTCCCATTCCATAGTCCAAAGAAGTAAAGCTTAGAGAAATTATAATTCCCCAAAGTCATGCTGCCCCCATTAGGCTACCATTCCTATTTAAATATTGCACAAGAACATAAACTTCTTCCTTGTCTTCATGTACAACCATTCGGTGTATGAGAGTTTATTATAATATTTTGCAATTTTTCTAAGGTTCTTAATTTTTCTAAATATAAAGGTTAATTTAAAAAATACACAAAAGAATCAAAGGCAATGACTCAAACAGATATTTCTACATCTATGTCCATAGCATTATTCACAATCACCAAATGGTGGGAACAATCCAACTGTCCATTGATGGATGAATGGATAAACAGAAGGTGGTCTAGCCATACAATAGAATATTAACCAGCCTAAAATGGAAGAAAATTCTGGCACATGCTAGAATATGGATAAACTCTGAAGTCATTATGCTGAGTGGAATAAACCAGAGGTCAAACACTGTATGACTCCACTTACAGTCAAATTCATAAAGACAGAGAACAGAACAATAATTGCCAGGGACTGGGGAGGAGGGGATACAGGGATTTATTTTTTAATGGGAACAGTTTCAGGTTAGGATGATGAAAAGTTTTAGAGATGAATAGTGGTAATGCTTGCACAACAGTGTGAATGTATTTAATGCCACTGAACTGTACACTAAAAGGTGGTTAAAATGGTAACTTTTATGTTAAGTATACTTTATCAAAATTAACAACAAACAAACAACAACAAAAACATTTGCCTTTAAAAGAACAAATTCAGCCCTAGCTGGTTTGGCTCAGTGAATAGAACGTCCACCTATGGACTGAAGGGTCCCAGGTTCAATTCTGGTCAAGGACACATGCCCAGTTTTGGGTTCATCCCCAGTAGGCAGTGGGCAAGAGGCAGCCGACTAATGATTCTCTGTCATCATTGATGTTTTTTTCTCTCTCTCCTTCTCCCTTCCTCTTTGAAATAAGTAAAAAATATATAAAAATAAATAAATAAAAGAACAAATTCTTTCAATAAATACTTACTGAATGGTAGTATGTACCAGACACAGTGGGAGGCACTAGAAAGACAGTTACCAGCAAGATAATTTCTTCTTCATAGAGCTAATCATTTACTAGGATAGATAGACATTAAGTAGATAATCATGGAAGTAAAAGTATAATTCAAAAGTCAGACCATTAACATAGAACATTTTTGTCACCTGCTGTGTTTGATCTGAATGGCATTTCTGGCCATTTCTCCCATGATTATGTTACTTTCAGGGTAACAAGGGATGTCTTTTTTTTTGTTATTCACAACAATAGCTGGAGCGACATTCAGAAAAGTAAAGTCATATTATGTGCCTTCCTTTGTTAAAGCCTGTTGGTGAGGTCTTGTTACAATGGAAATAGAACCAAATCTGTCCACTGACCTGCCAGGCCCCGGGAATCTGCCCAGCCATAGCTCTGATCTCTTTTCTGTCACTTCCTTTCTCCTTCTCAGAGGGAGGCCCAATGTCTCCTCATCCAAGAAGGCTTCTGGGAATGAATGGTTGTAGCTCTTCTGTATCCACCCTCCTTACCCCGGGGAAGCCAGAGAAGAGAAGACCACGAAGGAAAACATGCTCACTGGTGCTCCTCATGGTACTCACCACAGAGAGATAAGGGAGGGGCCTTATTAGTCACACAGGGTCCTGTGCTTCCAAGGGCCCCCTGTACCTGGTTTCCTGCTCTGCAGTCACCATTTTGAAATTCATAATAAGTTTTGAACAAAGAGTCCCTCATTTTCACTTTGCACTGGACCAGGCATTATGTAGCCAGCCCTGGTCCTTGTTTATGGCATGGTATGCTTTTAGCAGGCAATTTCTAGTTGTTTGAGTTTGCTGATGACAAACAATCTTGGAATTAATGAGATTATGGGAAGTATCAGTGCCTGCTGGGTGAAAGGGTTAACCGAGAAACAGGGCTCTAACTCAGCAGGGGCTGACAAAAGAAAGCTCACTCTGCAAGCCTACGCCTTGCACAAACATGCTCCCTTTGAGTAGTTATTTTACAGAAATCCCTGAAGACCATAGCTCCTGCACAGCCCCCAGGAAGAAGAACGTCTGGTGCCAGCAGAAGGACAAAGGGCAAGGCCTTAAAACTACAACCGTGGTACCCGGTCCTGATACGTGTGTCAGCCTAAAGCCATCTGCAAGCTCTCCCTAGGCACATCAAAAACCTGTTCCCTCCCCATTCAACACTGATTTCTTTTTTTTTAAATCTCAGTCCACCTGCACCCAGGTGCCTTGAATAAATATCTTTTTGACTACACTGAGCCTTGAGTAGGTTCTGTGTGACCCGGCCCAACCCCAAACCTTTCACTGGATAATTACTGAAGTAATGGAAAAGCCATATCATCAAGGGAGTCCTGCCTGTATCACTTGGAGGCCATGCATGGACATCGGGGCCAGGGTTTGTCCTAATGCACAAAGAAAAAGATGAGGAGTTACACTGGCAACTTTTGGGTAAGAGTTTGTTATGAATCGAATGAATGTGTAGTCCTAAATCACATGTCGAAGACTTAATCCCATTGTGCCTGTATTTGGAGTACCAAAGTAATTGAGGGTACACACACGTATATAGAAGAGGTCAATATGAGCACACAGTGGGATGGTGGCCTCCTACACACCAAAAGAAGAGGCCTCAGCATGATACCCACCTCTCTGGCACCTTGATTTTGGACTTCCCAGCTTTCAGAAATGTGAGGAAGTGTGTTGTTTTTAGGCCACCCAGTCTGTGGTATTTTGTCGTGGTACCTGGAGCTGATGAGAACCTCTGGATCTCATGGGAATGACTTGACAGTTGTGTCCTTGTGTAATGTCACCTCTCCTTGACTGCATGATGTAAGATAGCTCTTTCCTTCCCACTCACTCTCCATCCTCCCATCTTGCTTTATTTTTCTTTATACCATTTATCATTCTCTGATATCATATTAGATGTTGTATTCATTTCCTAGGGCTGTTGTAGGAAAGTAGCATAGACTGGGTGGTGTAAACAACAGAAATGTATTCTTGTACAGTTGTGGAGGCCAGAGGTCTGAAATCAAGGTGTTGGCAGGGCAGTGTTCCTTCTGAGGTTCCTAGGAGTGGAGCCTGCCTTGCCTCTTCTAGCTACTGGTGGTTGCAAGCCATCCGTGACCTTCTTTGGTCATGTTTTGAGAGAATGAACTCCATCTTAACCTTCCTGCTAGAAACGCAAACCCCCCTGCCTCCACCTAGCAGTGAGGAAGCTGGAATTTCTCATTGGCATGTGGCCTGTGGCTGCCCTGAGCTGTTCAAAGAATAAACATCTTTTTAAGAAGGCTGTCTGTCTTATCTCAACTCCCAAGGTCCCCCGTTAGTGATGGGAACATAGCTCTTAAAACTGCTCAAGGAAATAGCCCCAATTAGTGCTCTGAGAGTTATAGCCCCTGAACAGTGCTCTAATAGATAAGAAAAACGGGATATAAGATTACCAGGTGGGACTGTTGACTAAGTGTAGACCCTCTCATAAAACAAGTAATTAACGAGCCCAGCTCCCCTTTTTGGAATTCCTTTGTTCCCTTCTTCCCCCTCCATGTGTAACCCCTCCTATGCGTGACTTTTGCCTATATATGCTTGTAAGATTTTCTGCTCGGGGCTCGACTCCTCTGCTCCTGCATGAGTTACGAGTTGAGCCCCAGCGCGCTGGAATAAAGCCTCTTGCTGTTTGCATCAAGTGATGCCTCCTGCGGTTGATTGGGTCGCCGTCGGTCCGTGAGACAGAGTGAGGGTCTCCTTCTGGGGGTCTTACAGTTTCTGCCTCTATCTTCACATGGCCTTCTCACATGTGTGTGTGTCCAAATTTCCCTCCTCTCATAAGGATACCAATCATTGAGCGTAGAGCACATCCTAACCCAACATGACCTTGAAGAGAACCAAAGTTTCGGTACCCTGAAGCTGCCTTTTTGGGATATTGATTTTCAACTGCTTATTAAGAAATAAAAGAGTCAGAAAGCATGTTTTCTGCCCAAGAGATTCAAACAGAGAAGCCTGCTTCAGGAAGGATATCTTAGAAAGTGACATTAGCCTAATTTGAATGAAATACGGTGAAAAAAAGGGCTTTAAGGCAGAGAAGCCTGTTAGCTGGATACCTCCTGTGTTCCATTGTTTCTGAGTTGCCTAGCAAGGATGTTCCTGCCATGTGTCTTCTGTTCTTCCTCAACTACCTGTAACTCATCCATTCTCATTTCTGAAATCTAATACCCCATTTCCCCCTTTCTCCTTTCTCCTTTGTCCAAAAAGTCTTATATATGCAATGTTGCCTCACTGTCTTATGGAATTTTCATGCATATGTGCATTTCCTCTGTGCACATAGAGAATCTGATTTTCTCCTGTTAATTTGCTTCTGTTAATTTGATTATTAGCCCAGCTAGAAGTCTTAGAAGAGGAGAGAAAATGCATTTATTTTTAGCCCCCACCACCTCATCTTAACTTGATTATATAAGCAAAGATCTTATTTCTAAATAAGGTCACATTGACAGGCACTGGGCATTAGGACTTGAACTGTTGTTATTAATAATAGGAAAGGACCAAAGGGAAGGCCAGACATTATAGGATGTCATTTGGGCAGCTTCATGGGGAAGCTGAGACTTTACACTCCATAGGGAGTCACAGGCCTGTGCCATGCAAAACACTGGGGGGAAGGGATTGGACAAAGGGGAGATAGACACACGCCCAGTAAAGGTAGGTGACATAGGGAAAGTACTTATTTGTCAGTCACACCTGGGAACAGAGGTCATTGGCCAGAATGGGTGTGACCACTGCAAGAACAAAGAAATTGGGGGATACATAATCTTCTAAACAAAGGAGTTCCTTCTCTTGTTTCAGCTCCTCGCTCTCGACTTCTTGGTTTATGACTTTGGCTCATGGGGCTCTTTTGCTCCTGTTTCCTTGCATTCATCCATGTGACCCACGGCCATGTGGACCCCACATGCAATGGACTCTGGGACGCTGGAACACAAACTGAACTAGCCTGATGCTGTATTGCATCATGCCCTAACATGGAACAGGAACTCTGGATAATGGCTCTGATTTTAGCCCCAGTTTCATTTCTTCTATGACTAGGCAAAGGGAAACAGGGCTTTTGAAACTTGGGGATTTAATTCCATGCAAATAATAATCACTCCTTCTCCCATGTAAGTCAGAAAATTCATTTTCTCGGGATATGGCAAGAATTCCACTCCCGCTAGCTACTGGGGAAGACAAGGACCTCTCTGTTGGGTCGCTTAAGGAGAACACACAAGGCCAGAGTGGTGAGGGATTACAAATTTATTCGACCATCCCTCACCACTCTGGCCTCAGGTGGCTGAGCCTGGATGGCTGCAGCACCCAGTAAGGGGAGGGGGTGTCAGCTGCTTTTAATGGACTTTTGGCAGGATTTTTCTGGGTATAGACTTTATGCAGACCCAGAGGGGAGAGAATGCAATGTAGTCACCGCAAGTGAAAAGTGGTCTTCAGCAAAGGGAATGTCTAGTGAAATGAACAGAAAAGCCAATTCCCTGGGGGAAGGGTATCAACTCAATTGCTCTATCAAACCTAACACTCTCCTATCCTGTAACAGGAGACATAGCTCTTCCCCTTGCAGATATTTGTTCTCTTTGTTTATTTTTTACCTTCCTACTCCTCACTAGGAAATGTAAGCTTCCATGGAGACAGGCCTGGTCCTCTAATGTCTCTGCTTCCAGCCCCCGTGCCATGAGCAGTGCTTGCTACACAAAACAGTTGCTCAAAACAGATTTTTAATTAATAGGTGAGTTTAAAATTCTGATGCAAATATTCATATGGACTTTCTGGCACCCAGCTGCACTCTTGCTTCTTTAGTTTGGGTTAAGTGCCCTAAAAAACAGCAGCGGCCCTGTACAAGGCCTGGCAGAAATGCTCTACCTGGGGATTTTTGAAGATCTTCAACCAGAACAAGAAAGAGCTTGTCGCAGTTGATGCATTATTAGTCTTTCAAGAGCAAGCAGTAATCTCAGAGATTTTTGTATTTCAATATGACAAAATGTGCCAAAATGTAGTGAAACCCACACAGAGGTTTAATGTCTTCACTTGATCTGTATTAATCTAAGAAAAATATTTTAAAACTTTGTGCATGTCACATTCTCATTGACAGGAAGGATAGCAGAAGTGTTACTATTAATACAATTTTTATAAGTGTTGGCCTCACTGCTGAGCCCCACCCATAGTTAGGTTTGATTATCAGGTTTTTGCCTCCTCCCCCCTCCCCCCGTACCCCCCCTGGCCGCATTAGATTCTTGGTATTACGCCTCAGAATTATTATCACTGTGCTGACCTGCCAGTCTCATCAATAAGCCTGATGTAGCTCAGAAACAGCTATTTAATTGGTTTTCAAGTAGCAGAACCTTAAGTTCAATTACATTTGCTACGTCTCCAGCTCTTGTGAGGATATTTGACTCAAAAAATATATTTGCTGGGGAGTGTTGTATGAATTTACCTTAAACTATGTAGGGTAGCAGGACCGGGAGATTTTGGAAAGTAAGACTAGGTTTAGACCCCACTGTGACCTTTGCTAGCTGTTATGGCCTTGGCCAGGACACTAGGTCACTCTAAACCTCAGTTTCTTCTTCTGTGAAATGTAAAAGTTTAATCTTTTCAGAGTAAACTTTTCAGGTTGATTCTACAGGTGACATTTCTAGTTCAGTGTTTATAAAGAGCTCAAGTAATTTTGAGGGGGTGTAGAAGCAAGGTTGGGATGATACGGTTCTGAATGTCTTTTGGAATTGATTCATTAAACCTTTTCAAGTTGGGCTGGCATACCAGAAAGTTTTTGTTTGTTTCAAACTTTTTTGGCAAAACAAGGGAGCATGCAAGAAGGCAATAAAGATTTGGTTAACTACCTTATATTTCTAAATAATAACTACTGGTATATCTTGCTTTCAATGTCATTTCTGGTGTGAGGGGGTATGAGTTAAGCACCAGAAGGAATCTAAGGTGTCTTGGACATAGACACAGACTCTTTCTCCTCATACCTTTCATATTCCTATCAGATTAACTTCAGCATCACTGGTGTGAATGGATAACTGAAGTGCATGGTAAACTTTTGTTAAAAATAAAAACAGCATTGGTGATTCCTACAAATTACTGAAGATATGGAGTGTAGTGTTAAAACTATGGTCCAAATGCCAGCTCCTGCCCTCTGTGGCTATGTGCTCTGGGCACAGTTACTTTATCTCTCTGAGCTGCAACAGGTTGTTGAATGAACTCAAAAAAGCTCTCAAGACTTTGGCTAGAAATAAAAGACAAAGGTTTATTTATGGGTCTTAGAATTTGCAAACTGGAAACATAGCTAGGCATAGACCCAGTTATGTTCTGAGGAACCGAGGAAAAGCATTTGTTTTCATGATGTAACTGAAGCACAAGAGAGAATGGAGCTCTGCATTCTTCGCTACTTGACTGGTTTATTAGGATGAGTTAGTTAATATCAATAATTATGATGATCATCAATCGGGCATTGGCAGTCTGGTTATGCAAAAGTTTTCTTTGAGGAGGCCATGGGCTTGACTGTAATTCAGGCATCTGAGCATACGGTTCTGATGAGAATCTGAGTAATGTCTAATGCAGGACTGGAGACTGACAGAAGGTTTAAATGGCAAATATACATTGAGTGGCCAGATTATTATGATTCTGAACACATAATAATCTGGCCACTCAGTGTGTGTGTGTGTGTGTGTGTGTGTGTGTGTGTGTGTGTGTGTGTATGTGCATGCACGCCAGTGTATTGGAGGCCCGGTGCATGAATATGAATTCGTGCATGTGTGGGGTCTGGCCAGCCTGGCCAGGGGAAGGGGACATGGGTGGTTGGCCAGCCTGCCTGCTTGTCGAATTCCTAGTTGAGGGGACAATTTGCATATTAGCCTTTTATTATATAGGATATACACTGAGTGGCCGGATTATTATGCGTTCAGAAATCATAAATATATACTCAGTGTATATATTTATTGTTTCCTCAAGCTTTGAGTTCTAGTAATAATTTAGCAGTAAGGTTGGGAAGGGACCCTAGTTGCACTCTTGCCTTAGAGTTCAACTATTAAATGCAAATGATAATAGGTCCCACCTCTTAGGGTTGCTAAGAGGATTAGGCAAGCTTGCCCATGGGCGGTGGCTGGAGCACAGTACAGATGTCAGCTCTTGTTTCGACTAAGGTTCTCCTTTTTTCTGTTGCCAAGTATTTTGTGCCTCTGAGCGTGTTTATCACAGTGGCTTATTCTGCTTGCTCTTTATGCAGATGGAAATTTTAGATGCATTAGCCTAAACACCCGCTTGAAAAATCAGAACCTGGAGCTGAGTTTGCAACAGGCAGTTGTCTTGAGTTGCTCTTAGCATCATTGGACAGGTTGCCATTGAACGGAACAATTTGGGAAACATTTCATCTTTTGGGTGTAGGAGCTAAGGCCTTTGCAGTGACTGATGCTTGTTCAGATGTGTGGGGTGAGGTCAGGACCACCACTATGGGTGAGAATCACCATGTCACCGCATGCACGATGGCACAGAGATTGCCACAGTTCTTTTTTTTTAAAAAAAATGTGAGCCCTTTTGTCAAGAGTCCCTAAGACTGTATTTTCTTTTCTCTCCAGGCTCATTTTGGAGCTAAGACAACATGTTTTCAATTAATTGTAAATGAAGATGAAGTCACTATGAACCATAGCAGTCAGAAGTGTGCACGGTGGGCATTCCCGCCTTTGCAGTCAATCACAGTTGCTTTGCTATCCCAGAGAGGGACTACGTTTTCCAGTGTGTGTCTGCAGCTCTCGTCCTAGGGGACAGCCATGGTGCAGTGGTCCAAAAAGTTTGGGAAACACTGGGTTAAACACAGCCAACTGGATTCTTTAATTAACAAGCTCATTCATATAGATATTCATTTCCCTTACTCATTGATCACATGCTTATTGACTGTCCCTGTGCTCAGCTTTGTTCAAGGAGTGGGGATACGATAGTGAGATAGACTTGATCACTGATTTCCTAGAGCTTAAATTGTAGTAATGATGACTGCAGGATTTCTCAGAGCTCTTATTAACCAAACATGTCTGATTTGCTCAAAAAGAAATGTAATAACCTGTATTTCCTGGCCTGAAAGCCTTCTTTAGGATAAATACCTTTTGACTGAGCATTCCTTGGAACACACCTTTAGGAAATTCTTGGGTTGAGAGTATAGTTGCTGCGTTTTGGGCATCATAAGTACCCCCAAACTTTTGGTGTACTCAGAGATGATGAGAAAATGGCAGCAGTACCAGGATCACAGCCCATTCTCATTCCAATCTACTGACCTTTTGGAAGGATGTGCAAGACCATCCCAGATGCCAATGGAAGTGCTGCAGATATGAGTAAGAAAATAACATTGGAGCAACAATAGCTGACATAAGTTAATAAGCACTTAAGGTATGGCCAGCCTTTGGCTACATGCTTGTTTCCTTAAAATATAATGCCAATGACAGCTGCCATTCACTGAGTATGCACTCTATACGAATCATTGTATTTAATTTTTACATAGACTCTGTGAGATTGATACTTTATTATCCCTACTCGGCAGATGAGGAAACACAGGCATAGAGAGGTAAAGCAGTCTGCTCGGGACACCCAGCTGGGAAGTGGCAGACCTGAGATTGGGTAGAACCCCACATTCTATTACTTTAACCCTGAGGTTCTCAACCAAGAGTGATTTTATTCCTAACTGACAATTGGAAACATCTGGAGACAGTTTCCTTGTCACTAGTTGTGATGGGGTTGCTTTTGGCATCTAGCGGGCGGAGGCCAGGGATGCTGCTAAACATCCTAGTGTGTCGGACAGCTCCCAACAACAGAGATTTATCAGTCCAAAATGCCATTAGTACTGAGATTGAGAAACCTGCTTTAGCCAATAGTTTAAATAGGTATTAGTTCCACTTGAGTACCTTACAGTTTAGCAAGGAGATGTGGCAAGTGCAAAGACTAATTTTAATCCAGGAGACACTATAGAAAGGGTGAAAATTGCCTTTATTCCCCTAATTCAGGCCTTTTTTATTTCTTTATAAACTCTTTATTGCCACCACCTCTTACTGCTAACTCTACTTGGAGCCATTTCTCAGTCAAGGGGAGCTACTCCAACCAGACCCCTACTTGGTCTCTGGGGTCTCCTAGTGACTTCAGGAGAAACTCCAACATCCTAGAGTCACTGCAAAGTCCTTTCCAGCCTGACTCTCTCTGGCCCCAGTTCCAAACCCAGCTATTTCCGCCCTCACCATATTCCCTACTTGCTACCCTGTCCTTGCTGTGGCCTCTGATGCCAACTGCCGCCTCTCTGGAACTTACCCTGCTCTTCTGCTTTGCAAACTCAACTGATCCTTTAAGATGTTTCCCAGAGATGCTCTCCAACTCTACACTTTCCTGATTTTCACAGAAATGTTGAATTGCAGGGCTGTGTTTTTAGCTCCTTGGATACAGCTCTGGGGTTCATGGTCATGGTATAACTTGCAGATTTATGTTTCCTGTTCACCTATCAGCTTGTTTGTCTCTTGCCCTATGGCTTCTAAGCCTGACTATTAAATGTCCTGGAGGGTATGTTAAAAAAAAAATAGAGCCTTTATGCCCTGGCTGGTTTGGCTCAGTGGATAGAGCGTCTGTCTGCGGGACTGAAGGGTCTGGTCAAAGGCACACATCTCAGTTGCAAGCTTGTTCCCTGGCCCTGGTTGTGGCATATGCTGGAGGCAACCCATTGATGTGTCTCTCTCACATCAAAGTTTCTCTCTCAATGTGTCTCTGTTTGCCTTCTACTCTCTTTAAAAATCAATGGAAAGCCAAAACCAGTTTGGCTCAATGGATAGAGCATCGGCCTGGGGACTGAAAGGTCCCGGGTTCGATTCCGGTCAAGGGTACATACGTTGGTTGCGGGCACATCCCCAGTAGGAGGTGTGCAAGAGGCAGCTGATCAATGATTCTCTCTCATCGATGTTTCTAACTCTCTACCCCTCTCTCTTCCTCTCTGTAAGAAATCAATAAAATATATTTTAAAAAAATAAAAATCAATGGAAAAATATCCTCAGGTGAGAATTAACAAAAAAACAAAGAAAAGAACATACAACCTTCACCACTGCATTTTGACCCAGTAGATCTAGAATTGATAGGGGGACAAAGATAGAATTAAGGTACAAGTTTTTCCCTCTTCTCTTCCTTTCTCTTCCCTTTCTTCCCCTTTACTAACACAATGTATAATTAATCAAGTGTACATACTTAACCTTCTGTTCTACCTAAGATTTTGTTGTCTCATTGACCAGGCAGTTAACCCAGCCCTGACCTTATAGCCTGGCCGCCAGGAATGCTGAGGCTGATTGGCTGATCATTAGGTCTCAGAAACACCAGGATGACACACACCAAGTCACCCCTTAACAGGTTCCAGAACCCTGACCATCCTCTTCCAGGGACCAGTAATGAAGACACTTACCACAAGACCCAAGACCCCACAGGGACTCAAATTCCAGGACCACACATCCCCAGAACCCCTATTGTGCTCCCTACCTTCATTCTCTTCCCTGTTTCTGCCCTCTATGTAAGCTTACTCCTAACAAGCTTAGGGGAAGGTGGATGTTAGGGTTTTTACCTATCACCTTCCTAGTTTTCCAGCATTTGATATTATTAAATGCAAATTTATAATCCAATCCCTATCTCTGCTTTTTGACTGGGTGGTAACAGAAAGCACAGGTTCTCTCAGGATGAGGCTCAGGAATTTACATATTTTTACAATCTCAGGGGGTTCTGAAGCGCCCTAAAATCTGACAACCACTTCATGTGTTTGCTCTTTGTTGTTATTCAGATTTTGGCTCAGAAGTCACCTCCTCAGGGAGGCCTTCCCTGACCACTCCTCAGGTTCTTGACAGTCTCTTCCATCTTACTTTGTTACTATTAAGCAAAGCACTTCCCATATTTTGACTTGTTTCTTGTTTATATGGATAATCACTAAGGAAACAGTATCATATAGTGGTTAAAAGCATAGATTCTATGGTCTGAGTTAGGATTTTGACCCACGAGGTATTTACTAGCTGAGTGATTTGGTCAAATTATTCAATTGCTCCAAGTATCACTTTCCTCCTCTATAAAATGGGATAGCAACACCTATAGCGTAAGGTTGATGTAAGGATTAAATAAGTAAGATATGAGATGTGTTTAGGAGAATTCCTGGAAGCTAGACAGCCATTCATATACTCTAGGGGTTATTATTTACTAGAGATCCAATGCACAAAATTTGTGCAAGAGTAGGATGCCAGCACCGGCTTCCCTCTGGCACTTGGGACCCAAGCTTCCCTTGCAGCCCCAGCTTTGTCTGGAAGGTCATCTGGAAGGACATCCGGAAGGACATTCAGTCTAATTAGTATACTATGCTTTTATTATTATAGATTTGTCTGTTTCTCCCACTAAACTGTAAGCCACGAGGGCAGTTATTGGGACTGCCTTTGTCACTGCTGTACTCTCAACCCCTAGAACAATGCCTGGCACTTAGTAGGAGCTCAGTCAATATTTGCTGAATGGGTGGATGGATAGGTGGATGGAGAGATGAACAGATTGACCTCTGCACCGGGGGACTGTGACTGATTGATCTCTTTATGCTGAGCACCTGGCATGAGGCTGGCCCTAACCAGGTGCTCAGCAAATACTTGTTGAATGAATGAGTGAATTCATGAGCAAGGATTGGGTAAAGTACAGTAGGGATTTTTTAGAACTCACAATGGCTGGTGATTGGTCTGTAAAGAATTCTTGATAGACATGAGAAAGCTCATAGAGGATCTGAATGCAGGAGCATAGAGGGCATTCCAAGCAAAGGCCCAGCAGTTTGAGCAAAGGTTCAAAGGCCTAGAAATGTGGGTTATGTTGTGAACAGGGAGGGGACCATCAGTTTGGCTAAAGCTAAGGTGCAGGGGAGCTGTCTAGGGGAGCATAGCCAGTTTAGGTCAGTGGATAGAGTGTCGGCCCGAGAAATGAAGGGTCCTGGGTTTGATTCCGGTCAAGGGCATGTATCTTGGTTGTGGGCACACCTCCAGTAGGGGGTGTGCAGGAGGCAGCTGATCAATGTTTTTCTCTCATTGATGTTTTTAACTCTCTATCCCTCTCCCTTCCTCTCTGTAAAAAAAAAATCAATAAAATATATTAAAAACATAAAAATAAAAATCAATGGGAAAATGTCCTCAGAGCATAGTAATTAAGTACCAAACTCTGGGATTGGTCACTCTGCTTTTCAACCCTAACTGCTGGCTGGAGGTAAGTAATCATATTTCTGAGCTTCTGTTTCCTCGCCTCAGAGGCTTGTCATATGGATTAAATATAATATAGATAATGTGCTTGTCACATTATATTAATTAACTCATCAAATATATTTCGAGTTCCTGTTATGTGTTAGGCAGGCTCTGTCAGAGTTCTAAGGAGGCGTGCAGCCTCACCTGGCACAAGATGGAACTCAGCACAATTTTCTGTCATTACTGCTATTAATCTCACCACCGTGGTGTTGTTGTAGAAAACCAAAGAAACCCAAGTGACACTTAGAGAAATGGAGTTACACAGCTTTATTACGCCGGCGGTCTCAGAGGAGTGCCTCCAAAATCCAAGCAAAGCAATATGGGGGGAGCTTTCCTTTATACCCTTTAGGGGTCTTTGCCCCCCAAATATAGATTATGCTTCTGGTTCTTTCTCCGGCTTTGCACAAAGCCCCAGGTGTTGGGGGTCTTGAGACCATACATAAGGGCCTGGCCTGGCGCCAGGGCTGATAAACCCCCTCCAGGGGCTGAGTGCTGTTCATGGTTTATGGCCTCTGTAAAATGTGAGCATTTAGGTAACAGGTCTTGCAAGACCAGTTTGTGGAAAAAGGGGCAATGACTTAATTATAAACAAAGCACTGGTCCTGGCTCTGTGGACTTCACAGGGATACTGTGAGAGGGAGGGACATAGTCATGGTGAGTGCTGACACTACATACATGGCAGGCTGATGTAGGATGGTGGCAGGAAGGCTGGAGCCTACATGAGGGGGCATTTCTGTGAAGAGGCTTTTGCACCAGCTGGAAATGAGGACCTATGAGCTTGAGCTGGCCTGGAGGCTGTGTGCATGGAGCATGAGGACACCTTGGTTGGAGGGGCCTGGGCACTGACTGGCTACAGGCAGGCCTGAGACTAGTGAGTCAGAAATGATATTGAGTTTGTAGCCTCAGCACCGAAGAGCTGGTGCTACTGCCTGAGTTAGAGACGTCTGGGCAGAGCAGCTCTCCCAGATCCCCTAAGAGGAGACAGTGGACCAAGAGGAAGGTTGAGAGAGGAGAATCAGAGAGAATCCTTGCAAACACCTTTATTGAGGGCCTATGATGTGTTGTTTCATTATTGAAGAAATAGTCACCCTGGCTGGTGTGGCTAAGCAGTTAGAGCACTGGCTTATGCATTGAAGTGTCTCAGGTTCAATTCTTGGTCTAGAACATGTACCTGGGTTTCAGTTTTGATTGCTGGCCCCAGTTGGAGTGCATGAGAGAGGCAACCAGTTGATGTGTCTCTCTCACTTTAATGTTTCTCTCTCTTTCTCTCCCACCACCCCCTTCCACTCTTTCTCTAAAAAAGAAAAAAAAGAAAAGAAAAAAAGAAATCAACTGAAAAATATTCTCAGGTGGGGATTAACAAAAAGAAAAGAAAAGCCTAAACCAATTTGGCTCAGTGGATAGAGCGTCAACCTGCAGATTGAAGAGTCCCAGGTTGTGGGCACATCCTCAGTGTGGGGTGTGCAGGAGACAGTTGATGGGTGTTTCTTTTTCATCGCTGTTTCTAACTCTGTATCTGGAGCAGTTAGGGTCAGCAGTCCCAGATTTCGAGAGGGATGTTTGACTGCTGGTTTAGGTTGGGCCAGGCCTAAACCTGCAGTCGGACATTCCCCAAGGAGTCCTGGATTGTGAGAGGGTGCAGGCTGGCCTGAGGAACTTCCCCCGTGCACGAATTTTGTGCACCAAGCCTCTAGAAATTAATAATTAAAGTAGGTACTCAGAAAGAAACCAAGATAAAGAATAAGTCCCAATGTGTCTTAGGTTGGATGCGCAGAAGCAGAGTCTGAGATGGGGTTCCTGTGTGATTGGCTGAGGGGTACTCTGGGAGGAGGGCAATGAGGGCAGCCAGGGGGCATGGGAGCTGCTGGGTGAAGAGGTGGCTTCAGGAGAAGTCCAGCTCCGGCTGGTCCCACTGGTGCTCTGGAGTGTGAACTGTGTCACCGACCCTGTCCTTCCCGGAGGCAAGGGTGTTGGGGCTCCCTGTCCCCATCAGTCAGTCATTGGCCACATGGAGGATATGACCTCCTAGGCACTTCCTTCAGCCAAGGACAATCCTCTGGACAAGAGTGTGGCAGTGAACCACACGCAGCCAATAGCCACAGTAGCCGTGAGACAGACCCAGTGGTCTGGTGACAGGGACTGGGTGGGACACGAGCAGCCTGCTCCCCAGTGGTCGGGGAAGGCTTTTGAGGCGGCAGCATTTAAGCTGAGACCAGAAGGGTCTGGTGAGAGAAAGCCTAGGCATGCGGTGGGTGGAGAGAAGGCAGGACTCAGCATCCAGAGTAGAGGGAACAGCCAATGGTCCTGATGCAGGAATGAACTTCTGTGGTCCAACATGAGGTCAGAGGATCAGCCTGGATAAGCCACAGTGAGGGGTGTGGATTGTATGCTTAGGCTACCAAGGCCTTTGAGGAGGTTTTAGTGAGCAAGACCTAGTTTATGTTTCAGGATTATTCTGACGGCTGTGCAGAAAGCTGATTAGGGTGGGGGAAACAATGGAAACCCACTAAGCTCAACTTTATAGGATTTAATGCAAACCCCACAATTGATCTCCTCTGAGGCCCAGAGAGGGTAAGCAAGCTGCCTGAAGACACACAGCTAGCAAATTGGCAGAAGTGGGATTTGACTCGAGGAAATGTTGATGAAAAGTCTCCTCCCATGGGGAACATACTGTCTCCTAGGGCCTGCCTTGCTTTCCATCATGTTCCAGCAATGCTCAGCTCAGGGTAGGCGCTCAATAAATGTGTTGAGGGGAAGAATGTAGGAGTGAGTGAATCTGAACAAGAACAGAACAGTTGGGAGCATGCTAGGTCAGAGAAACTGAGGGAGGAGGGAGTTAGAAAAAGTAGTAGGCTGGTGGTCATCAAAACTGAATTTCCCAGGAGACACACGGACCCTGGAAAATATGCCGGACGTGGAGGGTGGAAATCATTAGGACCTGAGCTCGGGCAGGCTCATGTGCCACAGGGAGGAGCCAGACTGCAGTGGATTAAGGGGTGAGGGGGCGGTGAGACTTGCTCTCCTGATTCCGCTGTGGCAGCCGGGGCTCTCCACCCACAAGTGAGGGCTTGACATGCGGCAGGAACGCGTGCGCCCACATGTGCCACACACATGCAGGTGGGAGGAGGGGGAGGGGGCGGGGGAGGACAGAGGCCAGGGTGGGCATCGGGAGCGCACAGCCTAAAACAGGGAACAGAGCGGTGTGGGCTGCCGGCTTGTGTGGTGGGAGTGGAACAGTGTGGAAAGCGCTCTCTGTGGGGGGGGGGGGGGGGGGGAGGACGGGACGCGCTGGGATGCTTCTCTTTGGAGATGACAGTGAACAAAAGTAAGTGAAGGGGGAGAGAAAACAGCGAGCAGGACAAGGGAACAGGTGGGATTTCCCATGAGGCAGTTAGTAACAGTAGGAATGCACAATAGCTACTATTTACTGAGGGCCTACTCTGTGCTGAGCACTGGGCAAAGTGTGCTTAATCTTCCTGATAATTTCTACACATATTCACAGTATTATCCTCGTGTTGTAGATGGGGGACTGAGGCCCAAGTGAAGCCACCTCACCACGTCTGTTTACAGTAGTGCTGAGCTGGAACTTGGGATAGGCAGGATCAAAGCTCGCTTCCTGAGCCTCTCACCTCTCTCTGGTACTTCTGCCCTTAACGAAACTTTCTCTCAATAAAGAGCAGCCACCTTCCCTGCACAGCGACTCGGTCACTGAGGAGCGACTTCAGGTTTTTCTGACCCCACGTAGCTCCATTTCCTCTTCTGCAGATTGGGAATATGGAGAAACTTACTTTGGGAAGGCTAACATGAGAAACAGCTAGATAATGGCCATTCATTCATTCTTTCATTCATTCGGTGACAGACGTTTGTTGAGCACCTGCTGAGTGCCAGGTGATATGCCGGCTGCTGGGATACAATCAGGATTTAGATGGAGTGTGTGATCTAGTGGAACTCAAATCCAATGAAGGGAGAAAGATAACAAGTGAGTAAATAAACTGACTAGATAATTCTGAATCATAATAGCTGTTACAAAGAAAATAACGCAAGGGCAAGAGAGAGAGAAAGCATGTTGGCCAGGGGCCTTTGTGATCCGTGGAACAAATGGCAGTGGTTATCACAATGCTCTCTCTTCTGCCCCAAACAGAAGGTCCCAGGAACCTCAGCCCAGAGATGTTGGATTCTTGGAAATCCAATCCAAAGCTGGATGCCTAATGTGGGGATTTGGGAAAACACAACTGCCTCGGTTGGCTATATTATCCTCAGCATGAAGAAATACAAGCTCAGAGAGGTAAGTGACCTGCTTAAAGTCACAGAGCTAATAAATGATGAAGCCGGCATTTGAACCTGGACAATTGGATTCTGGAACCTGGAACCTTCACCGATAGGCTGGTGGAGAGAACAGAAACTTCAGGTTAAAATGCCAACATCAGCCCTGGGAAGAAGAATGCCTGGGGCTCTTCATAGCTGTTGCATGATTTTCAGAGAGTGAAGGGCTCTGGGTAACCATCCAGGGGTGTGGGACCTGAGGATTAGAGAGATGTCCCTGCCCAAGGTCACAGGACTAGGCAGCCAGGGAGCTGGGTTAGGAGCCCGAGGACAGATGTCTAGAGGGGATGACACTGCCTCCAGCCTGAGCCTCATTTCAGGTGGCACTTGTCAGCTGACCATCCTGGCTCTGTCAGCCACTCTGGCTGCACAGAGCAGCCAGTCTTTATGGGCACGGACATTTCTATGCCCTTTATTCAGGCAAAACGCATTCCAGAATTTGAGTAACTTTGCTTCTGGGGACACACGTCACGGAGCCCCGGGCAGCTGAGTTGGCTCTTGCTGAGTGACAATGACTCACTTTTATCGCCCCGTCGCTTTTGAACCTGTGCCCACTGCAGATAACCTTGCAGGAGGCTGCAGCTGCCCTGGAAGGTAGCTGCTCCCGGATGCTCTTCCTCGCTCCACCTGCAGCAAAGGTGGCATCCAGTCTTCCCATCAAGCTCCCTTCTCCCCACCTCTCCTCTGGTGTCTGCAGTCTGTCTCCTTGGGGAAGGCAACTTGCCACCATTTGGGCCTGGAATGAATAATTGGTACTTAGCAAGAAAACAAAGATGCCAAACCTGTCTACACATTTGCCTAAGTTACGCCATACTCTTCAGACCTTGACTTCTCGTGGCCCAGAGTGTTCTGATTTGCTTTCTCAGACCCCATTCCACTTCTCCCTGGGTTGGATATGGCTGGGAGCAGGATAGACCCAAAGCGGGCTCTGTGGCTTTGAGGCCCCAGATGATGAAGCTAAGTAGTCAGAAGAAAAGGCGACTCCCACAGATGGTGAGGACACAACTCAGATACTGGTAGGCAGCCTTGACTCCAGCCTCCTCTGGGCATCTCATTTCCCATGCAACGCCTTGTGCTCTGCCCTCAAAGCAGAATGTGAGATAGAGTCTGTTGTAGGAATCTCTTCCACATCCAGTGTGGAAAGAGTTCCAATTCAGGGTTCGAGTTCTGGATAAGGGCCACACACAAATGAAAAGAGACTTGAAGAAATTCAATTTGGCGATATGGGGGCGCCAGGTGGTAGTCCAATTCTAGTGGGAGAACTAACCCTGGTCTGGCCCTGTCATCCCTTTTATTGAGGCTTTGGGGAAAACATCTTAGGAAAGATAAGCAGAAATTGACATGTAGCCCTTAGGCAGGAAATAACAGAAACTTACATGAGACAAACAAGGTGGAGGCTCCTTCAGCTAACAATGTCTCAACTAAAGGGTGAGTGGTTAGAGCAATTAAAGTTGTTGACCAGCTTTCCTGGCTTCCTGTCAACATCTCTCTTTTAGTGAAACTGATTTGTTTCTGGCAGTCTGTTCTAGCTATAGACGATAGCATAGATCTGTGTTTCTCTCTCTCTGGATCTACCCACTCACACACCTACCCACCCATGCATTGATCCACTTATTTTATCTTTCTACCTCCCACCTCCACCTCCTTTAAAAAACTTCAAACCTGAATGCCGGTAGGATATGGGCCAGAGTTATTCACACTTGGTACTACTGGCATCTTGGGCTGGATAGTTCTTTCTCTTCCAGGGGGCTGTCTTGTGCACTGTACAATGTGGAACAGCATTTCTGGCCTCCACTTGCTAGATGCCAGTCACACCTTATCTCTCTCCCAGATGAAATAAAAGAAATATTTCCAGATGTTGCCAAACGTCCCCTGGGGAAGTGGGGGTGGGTATAATTGGCCCAGGTTGGGAACTCTGGCTATAAGCCATTAACCACATCCCTTCCCCACTATCACCCCAGACTATCAGTCTCACTTGACATTTCCCAATGAAGTGACCAGCATAGAACAGCTGTCATTTCCTCACCTTGCCTTAAATGCTTCTTGTTCACATGATTAACCTTGAGGCCTCAAATGGTGTCACCTTACACTGGACTAGGGACAGAGCCAAGCCTCGTGTCTGGGGCTGAGCTGACCATTGGGTTGGCCTGATTAATCTACATATACCACCTCCTGTCCTGGACCACGTCCCTGGAGAATGTCCCCTGGGATTCATGCACCTTGGAGACTTTCCCAGCTGCTGTTCTCCCCAATCCTGTGCCCCTCTCCCAACCATCTGATGCCTTCTCTAGAAAGCTGGTCATTTCCCCTCCCAGGTAACGTTCTTCAGAAACTGATATGGCTCTGGTGGATTTCTCCAACTTTAAAGGGAGTGTATGTGACTGTAGGACCCCAAGATGGAGGAAGTGACCTTCCCCACTGCCTGTTCCAGGATGTGACCTTTACGGTTAAAGATTAGACAGGGATGAGGTCAGTTCTTTATGGTTGAAGATTAGGCAAGAATGAAATCAGTCCCCAGAAACTCCCTACCCTGAGGACTTGCCCAGAGGAGAGACCAAGGGGCTTGCAAGATTAACATGTAATTAACGAGCCCAGCTCCCCTTAGAATTTCCTTGTTTCCTTCTTCCCCCTCCATGTGTAACCCCACCTGCTTGTGGTCTTTGCCTTTATAAACTCATGTTCTGCAGTTACTCGGGGCTCCAGCCAGCCAGCATTTCCTTCGGGTTGCTGTCTGCCTGAGAGACCCTGCGCTGCGCTTGTATTAAAACCTCATGCTTTTTACATCAAGTTTCGGTCTCGGCGTTTGACTTGGGGTCGTCGCCCCCTCCGTCGGACTCACTGAGGGTCATGGGACCTTACATGACCACATGGAGTTTTCAATAGAAAATTAATTGTAGTATTACAGTCATAGAGTTTAATGGGACTTAGGGAAGAAACCCATATTTCATGAATGTGAGGGATATCACTGCTTGGGGCCTCATCCAGTCCTTATCTCAATTCCTTTTGGATACTTTGGAGAAAGTCTGGAACCCCTCCCCGCCCCTCTTACCTGACTTTTCTGCCTTGCTTTTGCTAACGAAAAAAAAAATCTTTGAAACCTGTAAAGAATTTTTGTGAGTTTATATAAGCCAAACTGTCAACAATTGCCAGGAAGCAGAAACTCAACGGATTGAGATAATGCTCCAGAGAATGGACGTTTACATTTCTATATTTATACATTACAATCAAAGGAGGGACATAGGTGGGTTACATGAAATTCATTGGTGATGGAGTAAGGAGGTGGGAGAAAGCAAGCCGGTGGGAAACCCCTGGGATTGGATAAAAAGTAAAATGATGGACACTTACTTAGGTGAGTGCAGGAACAATTAACTTGATAACGAAGGAATTTGAGGCATCTCCTCTGGCGCCCACCACATTTGGTTATGCCCAGGAGCTCCAGAAAAAAGAGAAGTTACCCAGACATCTCATAGATATGTTATCTTAGAGGTAAAAAGGCAAATGGATTCAGTAAAGATCAAAGTTGATCTTTGTCTGGGAAAATATTGGCCTAGAAAATGACTGCCCACTGTAACTTGTTGGTAGTAAGATATTTAATTTTCAAACCATCCTTTGTGGTTACTTTAGGTCTCTGAGTTTGCAAGATTGCCACGCAGGCCTTCCCTGAGCTTATCAGGTTAGCATGTAGCTCTTTTCGTTCACACTTTCAATATGCAATTATTTACTAAACAGAATTACCACCTACGAGGCTTTGCTCTAGGTAACATTTTTCCCCCCAAAGTTGTTTCCTTCTAACATTGATGAGATGCCTAGGGACTTAATGCTTGTTTATATCAACTAGCCTATGGGAAAACTGGTTTTGTTATGTTATTTCACTTAAAGTCAGAGTACCTATTGATGGCATTAAGTGAGGACTCACTGTACTGGGATGCAGAGGTATCCTTGCATTCATGACACTTGAAGTCTACTGGATATCTTCATATTTCATTGTCTTGATTCCAAAATGCTCTTTGTTATAAGATTAGAGGCCCAGTGCACGACATTTGTGCATTTGGCAGGGGGAGGTTTCCTCAGCCCGGCCTGCACCCTCTCCCAGTCCAGGACCCCTCAGGAGATGTCCAACTTCCAGCTTAGGCCTGATGGGAAGTGGGCCTAGGCCAGCAGTCAAACATCCCCCAAGGGGTCCTTAACACTGCCATGGAAATAGGAGAGACTTCTGGCTGAGCAGTGCTCCCCCATGGGAGTGCACTGACCACCAGGGGGCAGCTCCTGCATTGAGCATCTGCCTCCTGGTGGTCAGTGCATATCATAGCAACTGGTCGTTCCGCCCTTTGGTTGATTTGCATATTAGCCTTTTATTATGTAGAATGCACAGCTAATTTCAGGTGGTAAACAAAAAGGAAGAAGTGAAGGAACAAAGAAAGGATGATAGTCTATATTAAATGTACATATTTGAGGTAGGAAGCTTCAGAAACATGAAAATATGACAAACTTTGATGGGGGGCTGAAAATATCCCTTAGCTGCAGAAATGCGACATATTTAGTAACAATATGCCAAAGGATGGGGCTTTATGAAAGTGGGTGTATCAGTTTGCTAGGGATGCATAACAAAGTACAACAAACTAGATGGCTTAAAACAACTGAAATATGTTGTCTCACATGCATATCTAGAGGCTGAAGTTTGAGATCAAAGTGTCTGAAGGGCTTTATTCTCTTTGAAACCTGTAAGGGAATCCTTCCTTGCCTCCTCCTAGCTTCTGGTGTGTGATGGCAATCTTTGGCATTCCTTGGTTTGTGGTTGGATAACTCCAATCTTTGCCTCTGTCATAACGTGATGTTCTCCCTTTGTGCTGAAATTCTTCTCTTCTTATAAAGACACCAGTCATATTGGATTAGAGGACGATCCTACTCCAGTAAGACTTCAGACTAATTATATCTGCAAAGACCCTATTTCCAAACAAGGTCACACAAGTACTGGAAGTTAGGATTAAATATATATATATATATATATATATATATATATATATATATATATATATATATAAAATTGATGTTTTTACAGAGAGGAAGAGGGCTAGTTAGAAACATCGATCAGCTGCCTCCTGCACACCCCCTACTGGTGATGTGCCTGCAACCAAGGTACATGCCCTTGATTGGAATTGAACCTGGGACCCTTCAGTCTGCAAGCTGACGCTCTATACACTGAGCCAAACCGGTTAAGTCTGGAGGTTAGGATTTTAACATCTTTTTTTGAATAACACAATTCAATCCCCCAAGCAGTTAGTATCTATTGTCTCTATTTCTGTTTGTGATGGTATCTCTGTTTCTGTCTCCAGTCTCAAACTGCTTCTTCCTTTACATCTCCCTGTGCATGAATAATGCAGACCTGAAATATATTTTTATTTGCTATTTTGGGAAGTACAGTTTTATCTTAAACTAAAAAGTCCATTGTACTATTTTCCTATTATTGCTATAATGAATTAACACAAACTTAGTAGCTTAAAACAACACAAGTTATTACCTTATAGTTGTGGTCAGAAGTCCAACATGAGTCTTCTGGTGGCTAAGAGCAAGGTGTCAGCAGGGCTGCGTTCCTTGGGGGGTTAGTGTGGGGAGGGGGATGCTACAGGGAAGAATCTGTCTCCTTGTCTTTCTAGCATCTAGAGGCTTCCTACATTCCTTGGCTCATGAGCCAGCCCTTCCTCCATCTTCAAAGTGCATCACTCCAACTTCTGTTTCCACCATTGCATCTTTTTCTAACCTTCCTTTTAAAAGAAATATATTTTATTAAGTTTTTACAGACAGGAAGGGAGAGAGATAGAGAGCTAAAAGCATAGATGAGAGAGAAACATTGATCAGCTGCCTCCTGCACACTTCCCTGCTGGGTATGTGCCACAACCAAGGTACATGCCCTTGACCAGAATCAAACCTGGGACCCTTGAGTCCGCAGGCCGACGCTCTATCCACTGAGACAAACTGGTTAGGGCAGTGGTTGGCAAACTCATTAGTCAACAGAGCCAAATATCAACAGTACAACGATTGAAATTTCTTTTGAGAGCCAAATTTTTTAAACTTAAACTTCTTCTAATGCCACTCTTCAAAATAGACTCACCCAGGCCGTGGTATTTTGTGGAAGAGCAACACTCAAGGGGCCAAAGAGCCACATGTGGGCTGGCGAGTCGCAGTTTGCCAAACATGGGGTCAGGGCCTAACTTTCCTTTTTAAAGGGCGTTAGATCCACCTTTATAATCCAGATTACTCTTTCCATCTCAAGATCTTTACTTAACTGATATGACTACCTTTGCTAGGCCAGGTAACAACAGGTTTATAGGTTCTAGGGATTAAAATGTGAACATCTTTGGGGGCATATTGTGTCATCATGGGCGTGCCACTCTCTCTTTCTCTAACACTTGTTCTTTCAGTGACTATCAGGATAAACTCTTCCTCATCAAGGATGCAACCTGGACCACAGAGAGGTTCCCCCTATTGCAGTATACACCCAGCTTTGCTCTTATTGCCCTGCTAGACTGTAAGCTCCATGAGGGCAGGCCTGTCTCCAGCACCGTGTTGACGCATAGTCAACGAATATGAGACTGGTGAGTTCTGATTTCAACTGACTGTGTGGCAGAGAGCAAGTGTTATTCAACCTCTAGGAACTTCAGCTGCCTCATCTGGAAAAGTAAGTGCCAGAGAAATCTTTTACATCCATCATAGTATTTTCAATTTCTTTCTCTGCTTATCTATCTATCTATCTATCTATCTATCTATCTATCTATCTTATTTACTTACCTATTTATCCATCCATCTATTATTGAGAGGTACAGGTGAACGGATTGTTTGAGAGGCCGTTTCAGAAGGAAATACTTGAGAAGTCAGGCTCTGAACCATGATTCTGCTATTTTATTCTGTGACCTCAGCGTGGTTGCTTAACCTGTCTGAGTCTTAACTTTACTCATCTGTAAAAGTGGGGATGCCACTAGTACCAGCAGAATTAAGTGGAGCTGTACATGTAAAACATCAGGACAGAGTAATTGCTTTAAAAATGATAGCAATTAGTATGGCTATCATTAAAAACATTGGACATGCTAAAGCCTATTATGAACACTTTTCCTCTTTCAGAGACCTGTCATTGGGCAAAGCAGTGTGGTTTACTTCCTATTACCCAAAACTCCATCTCTTCATCGGTTCCCCGTTCCTCAGCACTTGTTCTGTTCCGGAAACTTGGCAGCTAGAGTGTGCAGTTATTTTCAGAGGAATGAGTGGGTAAAATCAGCAGCATTTCCCCCGGAGTGTCTGTGCCAGGGAGTATGCGTTTATGGCGCATCTGCTTTGTGTATAAAAGCCTTGTCCTCCCCCAGCACCGCCCCCTCCTCAGAGGCAGAGCAAGCGGGGACCCAGGCTACTTCCTGCCGTCCCCCTCCCAGCTAAGGGAGTGCTTGCTGACCAGTCCACATGGTCGTGTGGGAGAGGGGAAGGCTGGCTTTGCTTCCGGGCTGCTGGAGGGGCAGAGGAAAGAGGTCACTACTGGCGGGTCAGAGTCTTTGGAGGGAGTTGAGAGCAGAGTCCAGTGGATATTCCTCAACCTGCTGCCCAGACTGAGGTGCTGATGAGAATGAAAATAACAGGATGGTGACATCCACTTCCCACTGTCTCAGCTCAGAATATTCAAGTGGGATCACTTTAGCTCACCATAAGTGGGAGGAGGATGCCTTCTTGGCGGCCTGCTAGGCATGCAGAGGTTGCCTTGGGCTCTTGTTTGTCAGGGGTGGGGAGGTGTTTGCTCTGGTAGTATCTACACATGGCAGCAATGAGGCCTTGACCACCGACAGGGCAGATAGAGGTCTCTCCTGCCCTAGAGGACCACTAAGGAGGGTGGTCAGCAGGAGAGCCCCAGATCTAGCAGAGATCCTGGGCATCATAGGGCTCTCTCAGCACTGTCTTGTGGCTTCTCACCTGGCATTTCCTGGGCATTAGTGCCACACAAACCACTCTTGGTTCAGGGCATCTGTCCACTCTCCGGCCTCTCACAGACCAATCCTCTCTGACCACTCACAGATGAGCCCACATCAATTCGCCCCAGAAAGTTCATCCCTCTTTCCTTAAGGGCAGGGAGGGCTTAGACTCCACAAAACACAAACAGGCTAAATTCTACCTTCTATATTCAGAGCTGAGTTTTCACCATTCAACAAACAGTTTAATCCTTACCTTAACTTCTATTTTAGTCTCTTCATTTTTCTATAAAAGAAACCAAGGCTTGGGAAAAAAAAAACATGCCCACATTGGCAGGTGGTTACTAAACAGCCAAGTCAGGATTTGAAAGTTGGCAGTCTGATGCCAAAACTGGCTGGCTTACCCACTGTGCTTTCCTGCCTCATTTGCGGCTGTGGGCAACCAGACTCTCTGAGCCTCCATTAGTCCTCCTACTCTTCCTTGGAGATGACATCTATCTTGCAGGGTGATAATAGTAGCAACAGCTGTAGAAATATGATGATGATGATGATGGTGGTGGTGGTGGTGAATGCTTCCATAGCGCTTCCTATTTGCCCCCTTCTGAGCACCTTTTATGTGTTGACTTAACAGATCTCCAAATGGGTACACATAACAGGGTTACAGATGATGAATGTGAGGCAGTTGTAACGGTGCCGGCCACACAGTGGGCTACAAATGGTGGATGTTATTACGGCTGTTGTTACAGATAGAGACATGAAGCTGGTCTTGGGTCTGAGAGGCCTGGTGAAAGCTCTGCCTTAACCAACCCCAACGTCCCATGATTTGGGAGCTTTTCTAGCATATTCTCTCTAGTTTGGCTGTTGCATTCTCTTGTCACCTTCCAAAAGATAACTAACCCAGACAGTTAGCAGAGATAATTTTTTTTTTCTTTTCAAAGAGTCCTCTTTCCCCCTTGGCCACCATTTCCCACCATTTCCATTGCTGCTCCCAGCATTAAAGATCTGCACACTCTAGCTGTGGTGTCCCCCTGTAAAAAAAAAAAAAAAAAAAATATATATATATATATATATATATATATATATATATATATATATATTGATTTCAGAGAGGAAGGGAGAAGAAGAAAGAGACAAAAACATCAATAATGAGACTCATTGATTGGCTGCCTCCTGCACTCCCCTACTGAGGATGGAGCCTGCAACCCAGGCATGTGCCCTTGACTGGAATTGAACCTGGGACCCTTCAGTCCACAGGCCTATGCTCTATTCACTGAGCCAAACTGGCTAGGGCAGTCCCTGTGCTTTTTTTTTTTTTTTAACTTCTTCTTCTTCTTCTTTTTTTTTTTTTTTTAAAAATATATTTTATTGATTTTCCACAGAGAGGAAGGGAGAGGGATAGAGAGCTAGAAATGTCAATGAGAGAGAAACATTGACCAACTGCCTCCCGTACACCCCTCACTGGGGATGTGCCTGCAACCAATGTACATGCCCTTGACCAGAATCGAACCTGGGACATTTCAGTCCGCAGACTGACGCTCTATCCACTGAGCCAAACTGGTTTCGGCCCTGTGCTTCTTAATGGAGGAATCAGGATGATCCAACCCCCAGGAAAAAGGGAGCATCCCTAGTGGCCCAGCCACCTGCTCTGGTCCCAGCCACAAGCTTGTGGGCAGCATGCCTCTTTCCTCTGAGCTGCTTTGGCCTCCCGAAGCACAGGCCCCTCTGCAGGGTGAAATCTGACGTGGGGAGGCAGCATCCCACTGGTCTCAGAGTGCCAGCTGGCGCACTGGGACCAGCCACAAAACCGAGTTCTTGTTTCCTCGGGATCGGGTGGGAGGGAATCGGGCCTCCGAGGGGATGGGAACAGTAACAGTGATGCTGACAAGGACAGCAGTCCCAGCAGCAGCTACCACTTAATGAGTGTCAGACTAATTGTCAGGCGCTTCACATTCCTCTCAGATTTAACTCTTAAAAACACCCCACGAGATGGACATCCTTCCCCCATTTTACAGATGGGAAAATAGAAGCTTTGATGCCCTAACAGATGGTGTGCTCAGGATCACACGCTGCCAGGTAGCCACACGGGGGCTTTAACCTGGGTCTAACTGATGACAGTTTCTTACTGTTAAACCAAATGGTTTTAAAGGGTGCGGTGTCCCCCAAAATGTGCAACCACTAAAAGCATGGGCTCTGTGTCAGGCCCCCTGAGTTTGAATCTGGTCCTGGCTGTGTGACTGTGGGCAGTTTGCATAACAGGCCCTCAAGTTTCCTCATTTGGGGAATGAGGGCAATGGTGAATCACAGTGCCTCATTCATAAATCGGCAGGATGAAAATTCAATGAGACAAAACTTACAGTGCTCCGTGTCTTGGGGCACACCTGGATTTCTCAACTTGACACCATTGACATGTGGGGCCGGGTCATTGAGGGGCTATGCTGTGCCCTGTAGTGTGTTGAGCAGCATCTTGGTCTCTACCCACTAGATGCCAGTCACACCCCAATCTTAGCTGATTCAACCAAAGGTGTCTCCAGACAAATGTCCACCATGGGTGGAGAAATTGCCCCCCTCATTTGAGAATCACTGGCTCATAATAAGTGCCTAATACACAATAGGCATTTTATGATTATTTTTTTGAATGGAGCCTCAAAACTGATCCAGTGGAGAAGTCCTTTGGGGAAGTCCTTAACCACTTCTGCAGCCAGGAGGGCAGTCTTCATTGGGAATTTGGAGTTGCCTCCTGGCCGGGGCTGTGTGAAGGGAAAACCATTCCAAACAAAGAGCTGTGCTTTCTTCCTGGCCATAATAAGCAGCCCCCCTCCCTGTTCCTTTTGGGGAGGATTATTTAAAAGTGTCTATTTCTTCTGTAGTCCCATGATAATCCATGGAACTTCCTTTGAAGTAGTTTGGGTCTTCTAGCATTGTACTAATTTAGGAAGCAGCAACTGAGCATCTATTGTATGCAGCAGTCTTTCAATATAAAGAGGAAGAGGTGCTAGGATGGTGTGGCTCAGTCAAACTATGAACCAGGAAGTCATGGCTCAACTCCCACTCAGGACACATGTCCGGGTTGCAGGTTGTAGGCTCTGTTCCTAGTAGGAGGGGGAAGGAAGCAGCCAATTAATTATTCTCTCTCATCATTGATGCTTCTATTCCTCTCTCCTCCCTTCCTCTCTCTGAAATCAATACAAACATATTTTAAAAAAATAAAATGGAAGAGGTGACACTTAGTAGGCTCTTAAAGTATAGCAGCACTGTTCTAAGTTTCCTACAGGTGTCATTGCAGTTCATCTCCAAAGCACCCCTATTATCACCCTCATTTTACAGATGAAGAAAATGAGCCTCTTTTCTTTGATTACACAGTCAGCAAGGGATGGAACAGTGGTTCATTTCCAGGAGGGTCTGGCTCTGGGGCCACCTGAACTCCTTGGGCTGTCCTGTCGTGAGGGAGCTCACAGCCTGGAAGGGAATTGAGAGTATGGAGCAAAGGGGCAAGGATAAAGGAAACCCGGATTATTGTCAAGGAAAGTATCTGACTGAGTGTGGGCAGGCTGAAACCCAGTCTTAAATACCAGGCAATGAGTGGGACAATTTAGGAACAGAATTCTAGCTGTAGGGACAGAATGTCCAAATGACCCCAAGTTCAGGAACACAGAACAACACAACATATTAAACTACAAATGTGCTGGAGCCAAAAGTGTGAGGCAAGGCACGTTGGGGGATGAGAACCAAAAGATGGTTCAGAGCTAGAGGGTGCCAAGCGAGGAGCTAGAATGTCAAAGAAACCAATCACTCTCTGAAAAACACCCAGGATGCACTGGATTGGCAGAAACTGGTCCAAGTAAGCGGACAGTAGGTAACATGTTGGTTAAATTGGAAGAACAGAAAATGCCAATGCTAGAAATGTTGACCAAAAACCTTAGCATAGACAGAATTACCCTGAGTGCCAAGAGATTGGGCATGAGTTATATAGGCCACTGGATTAGGATGGCTGGATCATGCAACTCTAGGGGGTTGTCTCCCCCCCCTCCCCACCCCCTATAGTCCATGTCACTGATGCCATCTGGAGCAGCACCATCCACCAGCACTTTCTGTACAGATGGAACTGTTCTGTGTCTGCACCATCCATGTGGTAGTCATTTGCCATATGTGTCCTTGAACATTTGTGTCACTGAAGAAATGCATTCCTAGTTACATTTACTTTTTATCAGTTAAATTGTAAATGTTAGTAGTAAAATTTAGTGTGGCTATGAATTATGGCTTTGACTTATGTGTTCCTTGGACAAACTACTTACCCTTAAAACCACTGTTATTTTTTGTGTCATCAGGCATGCTACAGAGAAACGTGCAATGGAACAAATTAACTGGCATCTCAAAAACAATGAATGGTTTGGATGATGTATAAAGACCAAAAAAAAAAAAAAAAAAAAAAAGCCAACCAAAAAACAAACAAACAAAAAACACACACAAAAACCCCCAAAACAAAGACAAAGCAAACAAGAAACAAAACAACAAGCAAACTCAAATTGCTGGATGTCAAGAAACTAGGCATGCTTGATATCCTCGGAATACAAAGGATTGGTTGGGTAATGTTGGTGGCAGTGGAGGAGGTGGGAGGATCTGCCGGAAACAAATCAGTTTCACTAAAAGAGAGATGTTGACAGAAGCCAGGAAGGCTGGTCAACAACCTTAATTGCTCTAACCACTCACCCTTTAGTTGAGACATTGTTAGCTGAAGGAGCCTCCACCTTGTTTGTCCCCTGTAACTTTCTGTTATTTCCTGCCTAAGGGCTACATGTCAATTTCTGTTTGTCTTTCCTAAGATGTTTTCCCCAAAGCTTCAATAAAAGGGATGGCAAGGCCAGAGCAGGGAGTAGTTTGCCCACTAGAGTTGGACTACCGCCTGGCCCCCCATATCGCCAAATTGAATTTCTTCAAGTCTCTTTTCATTTGTGTGCGGCCCTTATCCAGTACTCGAACTCTGAATTGGAACCCTTTCCACGAGGGACATGAAAGAGATTCCTATAAGGATCTGTCTCTAGCCATATAGGTCTCCAACTCATATCACATGCAAGCATCTGTCAAGTAGGGTGGTGACCATTTGTAAATAGAATTGATGGTCTTAATTCTTCACGCTCTTGGACACGTACCTTTGTAGTTCCTCCCATGAAAGCGGCAGGACTGCCCTTTGATTTGGGGTTTGATCCTGTGATTCAGTTTAGCCAATGGAATGGCAACATGTGTGATGCCACCAAAAGCTTGCCAGGCGCTGGCATGTGAGAGCTTGCATCTTACACCTCTCTCTCACCACCATGAGGAGAACTTGTGTGGGCTTTTGTCCACTGGTCCCAGGGAGAGGATGAGAAGCAAGTAAAACAGAGCTACTGCAGCTACCCTACCCCAGTTCAGGCCAGATTATCCAAACCCAGAGGGAGCTCAGCCTGGACCAGCCCACCTGCATGTGAATTAAATGAATGCCTTTGTCAAATGTCACTACGGCTTTATACTTGTTATGTGGCAGATGTTAACTTATACTTGTTATGTGGTAGATGTTAATGATTTGATTTGAAATATCCTTATTGTTCTTACGTATTTGAAATTCTGTTATTTAGGAGGCTTTATTGCCATCTTCTCTACTGTTTGATACTCTAGTTTCTCTTGATAGCATTCACAAGTTAAAATTTTTATTAATTTACTTTAAGAGCAATACACACTCATTTCAGGAAATGTTATGAGAAAGAAATTTTAATGATTATGTGTAATATCAGAGATAACCACTGTTAACATTTTGATAGTCTTTCAGATACATACAGAGATAGATACATATCTATACATGCACATACACACACATAGGCACACAACCCTCTACATGGGATTATATTATATAGAGATCTGCACCATTTTATTTAGTTTAACATTTACATATATCAGCAATTCTTCACATCCTTAAATATTCTCCAGGAATATGATTCTTCGCCATTGCATATTAATATTCTATGGTAGCTGCATATTAATATTCTATGGTATGGCTGTATCATATTTTATTAAACTATTCCTTACTTTTGGACATTTCAATATTTTGTAATTTTTCACCGTTACAAATGATGCTGCAGTGTTCATCTTTGCACATAAATCTCAGTGGGCCTTGTTCCCTTAGGCTATGTTCTTAGAAGTACAATTCGTTAGTGAAAGGGTCTGAACAATTTTAATAAGGTATTGCCAAATCATCCCCCAGAAAGGATACTTTATAGCACCAGCAGCGGAATAGGAGAGGGGTTGGTATTTTATTAGGACAGATCGGAAATTTCAAAGCAGACAGATTGGGTCTGGGATCTCTGAGTTTCTGGCGTTCACAGAACCATCAGCTTGGAATCCTGTGGAACTCCATTAAATGCGCCATTGAGGGAATCCCAACATTCCTGACCTGTATGATCACCTCTCACTTGTGATTTCTGGCTGAACTTGGTAGAAAAGACGGACTGTGATATTTTATAGTACAGGGGATGTGCCCAGCAGATGTCTTATTTGCTGACACCGCCTGCCTTTGTGGAAAACCCTATTACCTGAGGGCAAACTCTAGATCCATCACTTTGTAACTTTGAGACTTGGCTAGTGTACTTATTTGATCAAAGCCCAGATTTCCTCATCAATAGGATGAGGCAAAACTGTGATTTACTGACAAATCATCTAGCAAAGAGCTTGACACTTAGAAGATACTCTTTTACCCTTTTGTTTTAAAGAGGATCCTGGCCTGCTGGGGAAGTCTCAAGTGGTTACAAATTCAGAGACATTTCTAAATTGCTTCTTTGATTCTTCTATATTCATCTCAGATGAAGTTTCCATAGGTCTGTGACAAAATGAAAAACAATGTGTAGGCAATTATTAATAGAGGTGCATACATCTCAAAAGGCTTGACCTTTATTGTGAGATAATGTACTTTTGATTTATAATTTATTTTTTAGAGCTTAAAATCCTTCAGTGAAATGTGGAATTTTGCTCTGGTAATGTCTAAGTTAATTCCAGTAGAACAGATTTTCCCACAGATAGCCAATATAAACTCTAGAAAAATATAAAAACCCCAATTCCCTATAGGGAAGATGGTGGTAACTAAAATTGCACTAGAAAACCTGCACTCTTTCTGAAGAGTTCAAGGATAAGTTAGGAACAGGTGCACTCACAGGAAGAGAGGCAGAGATGGGGCATCCATTCTACGGATAAATTGTCAATAACTCTCTGGCTGACATCTGAAGCATCCTCGAGAGGGGCAAACCCTAATTGACCCAGGTAGGGCTACTAGTAGAAGAGATGAACTGAAAATTGAGCTGCTCCACTGATAGAGTTTGTAGTTTGAGTCTCCTAAAGTTGATTGCCTCCTAAAACAAATTTAAAAAAATCAACATTCATTGGAGGAAATAGAACAGAATCCAGAGCCTTTGAAACATAACATTGAAAATATTTCGGGTAAATCCAAAATTACTCAAAATGCAAAGAAATAGGAAAATATGACCCATTCTCAAAAGAAAAGACAGTGTATGGAGGTTGAATCCAATTTGACCCAGATGTTGGAATTAGCAGACCAGGATTTGTAAAGTAGCTATTGTAACCATGCTCAGTGATATAAAGGAAAACTGTTCATGATAAATGAAAAGATAAGAAATATCAGCCGAAAATAGAAATAGTAAGAAAGAAACAAATGGAGATTCTAGATCTAAAACACACGAAGTCTGAAACAAAGCATTCATAGCAAGGGCTAAATAGCAGAATAAAGTTGACAGTGAATTTAATAATAGATCAATAGTATTGAAAAAATTTCTCTTCCTTAAAAAATTAATTGACATACTGTCTCCCTATTTTCCTTTTTTGCTCCATGCACCTCCACCCAATTGAAACAGATGGTTGGGCTATTTCCTATGGGACAGTATAAAAATATATATGGGACAGTATAAAAGAAAGTCTGCAAATGTTGACTTTAGTGTTTAAAAATTTAAGTGCATGGGAGAATGAAAGATTCAGAAGAATCCCCAAATGGTTAGACTAGAGCTTAAGAGAGGGCTTTCTCTCTAAAGTGAGGAGAGGAGAGAAAAGAGGGGAGTTAGACAGAAATAATGGTGTATCATGGAGAAAGACCAAGGTAAACGGAGCTATGGAGGATCTTGCATTGCCAATTAAATGCCCCAATCCAGAAGTGACACATATTACTCCGTTCACAGCCCATGTGTAGAACTAGTCATGTGGCATCACTCAACTGCAGAGGGTCCAAGGAGTATGGAAGTGGAAACTGAAAACATCTGGGGAATCAGTGCTGATAACTACCACAGTAGGACCCAAATCTCCTCCCACCGTAATCTCTACAAATGTTCTCACAGTATCTTCCTGCCCCAGAATCTCCTGACCTTCAAGCATTTCTCATTCAGTCATCTTTCTACAACACAGACTGACTACTTTTCAGAAAGCCATTATCATAGGAGAAACTAGATATTCAAAGTGACACAGGTTGATCTCTTCTACAGGAAGCATATTGCTTGGTCTTACTGGTCCAGACTCATGGTGACCTGCAATTCATTAAAGTACCAGTTGTTCACTCTTTCTATAGCTTTTGCTTTCTTGGCACATGGGAAGGTTTTCTTTTCCAGCCATAGAGATTCTTCCCTTATCTCAGGAGACACTAGAAAAGCAAATCCATTCTTTCCTTTGTCACTCAAAGATGCAGATGCAGACAATAACTCTAGAGATGTGTCTAGTTGTCAGAGAAAACGGAGGTGACAAAAATTTTATCCAGGCCTCACATCTCTCTGCTTCTCTTACCCTGTCTCCTGTCTTATCTCCATGAGAACATTATTCTCTTGACATACTGAACAATGTGTGACTTCCCCAATGCACCAAGGCTTACTAATTTTGTATATGATATTAACTTTGTTGGGGATGTCTTCTCTGTCTTCCATGTGGGCTACCAATGAGTTATTCACTACTAAGCCTTGATTGAAGACCTACTGTGTGCTAGGTGCTGAGGATACAGCAGTGAAGAAAACATAAAAATCCAAACAGGGACTTCCCAGAGAGTATGTGTTAAGACTGACAATGATAAGATTCTTGGAGAGAGAAGAGTAGGAAGGACCTAATTTGGATGGGAGTGGTCCAAAGTGAACATTTGGCTGAACAAGGGGCATTGAAACTGAAACCTGGAATGTGGGCAGAAATTAGTCAGGTGAAGAATGTTCCTTCCCACAGGGAGGGAACAATATCTACAAAAGGCCCAAATCATAAAGAGCTTCATGCTTTTGAGGAATAATTAGAGCATTCTGAACAAGGCAAAGGTCATATCCTCTCAAATATCCTCTCTTATCAGGAACCTCCACTGACCCCTCTGTGCTGATATAGAATTATATGGTATAGATTAAAGGTGGAAGAAGGTCTTCAAATATATGGTATGGTAAGGAATGACTTGAGTGAGAAAGTGACAATTGAACTGAGACCTGAATGGTGAGAAATGCGGGGCTGGAGAAGTTCTGGGGTTTGAGAGAGTGATCTAGGCAGAGCAAACAGCCAATGCAAAGGCCCTGCATGTAGCAAGATGGGTCTTTTCAAGGGACAGAAAGAAGGATCTTACAGAGTCATGAGGTCTGGATTCGAACTTTGGATTTTGTTTTAAATGCAACAGGAAGCCATTGTAAGCTTTTAAAACAGAGGTGTGACATGATCTGGACTCAGGGACTTTATAAAATTAAATGTCAAGACCTAGTTGCATTTCAAGAGCTCACTTTGGCTGGTGGTAGAGAATTGGTAGTGGGGAGGAGGACAGGAAGAAGCAGGCATGGAAGCAGGAGATCACTTTGGAGGCTACAGCAGTCTTCCTGATTGGCATCAGAGGCAGCTTGCAAACTTACCTCCAATGTCCCTGAACCCATGGCCTAAGTTGGTCCAAAGTCCTTCCCATGGTTTCTCAAGGGCTTAGTTCCTCATGGTCTCTTCCCATGTCTGCATGCAGGTTTGCTAACTTGTTGAAGATGAGTGGCATCACACCCCACCACACTGCTCCTGGCCTCTCCTCCCTGCCCAATGCTCGCTCGCCTTCATTTTCTTTCTCATGGTCTCATGCAGAGCAATTTCATCCTCTTCTCTTGAAGTCTAGGCACCAGCAGCACTCATGTCCGTAGGGAATCAATTTTGGCCTCAGTGAGTTTATTAAGACATCCTTCCACACAAACACAGCACTTTCTCCAAAAGGAATCTGGATGAATCACGCATTTTCCATTGTGTGGCATGTTATCCTCTCCAGTTAGCCAGAGAGCTCCTTGAGAGTAGAGGCTGTGTATGAATGTTTTTGTCCTGGGTCAAGTTCTCCCAGTGTCAGGCCCTGGGATGATGGTTCATGTGCACGTGATTTATTAATCAAGTGCTTCCAGGAGAAACTGACAGTGAGGGAGTGGGAAAGCAGGGTGGGGAAGAGGTGGTAGCCAAACAAGGGTGAGATTTCAGACCAAGTTCAATGATAGCCTGATCCCACAGGGAGCTCTGCAGGGTAAATTACTTCTTACTCTCTGTCTTATCTCCAGTCAAGGTGCAACTGGCCTGGTACACTCCTGCCCCCGTGGGCCATCGGAGATGTCAATTTATAGGCACTTAAATATACTGTGGGAGTTCCCATAGTTCAAAGGCTGTCCCATGAAGAAGGTAGCAGGACTGAGCTGGGCATATAAAAGCTAGGAGGTAAGCTCAGGAAACTGGTACAGGGGTGGGCAGAGTATCAATGGTGTCTACTACACTATCTAACCCCAGTTTCCAGAACAACTGATGCAAAATGGGTGCTCAGGGGTGTTTGTTGAATGAATAAATGAATTATTGTCCAGGATTTCAGACAGGTGTGCATTGCAGTGGGTCTGAGGTGACTAGTACCCTCTAGTGAAGAAGACTCTTCTAAGTTTCAGTGATAGGGTGTGGACAGGCAGGGTTCAGAATCCCCATGACAAGGCAGATGCTGTCTCAGCTGCCATCCTGATGGTCAACCATATCCTGCTCTCTGGGAATGTTCCAGAAGCAATCATTGTGTAGTGTTTTGACATTTACAAGTTGCTTTTCCATTTAATTTGTTCATTTGGCCATTAAGACAAGCCCATGAAAGAGATTATTCCCATTTTGAAGATAAGAAAACTAAGTCTCAGAGAAGTTAGCTGACTAAGTTTCATATAGCAGAGGAATGACAGAGCTGGGACTTGAATTTGTCTTAAAAGTTCTCAATAATGATTAATTAGGTTCCTGAGGATGTGTAAGATGATGTCGCTCTTTGCTTCTGAAGTAGCATGGTATAAGATAGAGGTTACAAATTGCTGGCCCACATGCTAATTCTGAGATGTGTTCTGGCTAGCAGTAAATGGTCTGAATGCTTGTGTCGCACAACCCCCAATTCATATGTTGGAATCCTCACCTCCAAAGGTGATGGTATTAGGAAATATGGACTTGGAGACTTTGAGAAGCTTTTAAGTAAGGAGAGAGACCTCATGAGTGGGGTTAGTGCCTCATGAAAGAGGCGCCAGAAATAACCCAGTGAGAAGTCTGTGGTCTGCAAGCCCCTCACCGGAACCCGATCTCACTGGCACCCGGATCTTGAACTTTCAATCTCCAGAACTGTGAGAAATCAATTTCTGTTGATTAAAGTCACACTGTCTTTGGTATTTTGTAATAGCAGCCTGAGTGGACTAAGACACATAATAATATATTTTAATTTAATGAATCCATTGCTTGTTTGTGTTTTTAAAATATATATATATGTATATATATTTTAAATATATTATATAAATATAATAAATATATTATATTTATTTTAGAGAGGAAGGTAGAGGGAGAGAGAGAATCATTGATTGACTGCCTCCTGTACCTCCACTCCCTGACTGGGGATCGAGCCCACACCTGGGCATGTGCCCTGACTGGGAATCGAACCGTGACCTCCTGGTTCTCAGGTTGACACTCAACCACTGAGCCACACCGGCTGGGCAATGAATCCATTGTTTTAACATAGAAAGGATTCACATGAAAATCTAGATTTTTGGCTTTTCACCAGATCCTATGGTCTTATGTTTTCTTTTGGTTGGGATTGTGGCAGCTCTCCAGTTTTTAAATATGTACCCTCCTATAGCTGCATTTTCCAATAAGGCAGCCGCTAGCCACATGTGGCTGTCGAGCACTGGAAATGTGGTTAGTCCAAACTGAGATGTCTACTTAAAAATCTTAGAAACAAATGTTTTCCACATTGGATTTCTATTGGACAGTGCTGGCCTATAGCTTCCTACATTAGGCTAGCTTCTTGCATTTCTATTTCCTGCCTGCCTGATTCTGTAGGTACATAAATTTGCAAGCTCTGCTAACTGAGAAGAAAGTATAACTTGGAGTGAGGGAATTAGAGTTCAAATCCAGGCTCTGACACGTGCTGTGTGATTTTGGGAAAGCTATCTCCCCTCTATGTGCCTGGTTTCATGAAAAGAGGACTTTGGACTTAATGTCAAACTTTCTGCAGCTGAAACTTCCTCTCCCACACACCTCTGAATTTACCCTTTTGTGGTGGGATGCTGCCTGCCAGCTTTGACTGAGCTCTCCCTGATGGCAGCCCCTCCTCTTGCCCTCATTCCAGCCCTCCTGGCTGTTTCTACATCTTTGGGGAGCCCTGTTCCCACCAGGGGATTTCCCTCCTTACTCCTCGGAGATTGCATCCTAGATCCTTCTGCTTGGCTTGTGTACAAAATGAGAGGTTAACCATATGACTCTTTCTTTTTTGGTTAATATCTACAATTTGCCCTCATTTAATTCACATATATTAGCTATTAGTCGGCTCACCTTCTACAATTATTTTCACGCACCCTTGGGCTCATAAACCATTGTTCCAAGTGGTGTGGTGCCTATTTTAAGAACTTAATTTGTTTGCAATGTGCACATCAGCTGCGTGATTTGCTCCCTGCTTGTAATTAACTTTTAAGCTGATGCCATTCTCTCGCCAAAAATGAAACTCAAGGTAGAGTTGTTAAGATTAATCATGCTGGCTGTGTCCAAATCTTCCAACATCTTCCTTGGACTCAGCAAGTTTGGGGGAAATATTTTTCCTTCCACTTCCATCTGTTACCTTGCTGATTTTGGAGCCAGTCCATCCACTCGTGGCCTTGAGTGTCTGAGCTGGAATCCGGCACTTTTCAGTTTGTGCACCAACATAAACAAACTTTCCCTCCAACCTTCTTACCTTGAACTTGAGCCCATTTCTTCTTTCTTGAGAGGGTCCCTGAACTCATGGGCACCCATGGGGATCTATATCCCAGGCAACTTTCCTCCTTGGCCAAGAAGATGTACTAGATCGGTGTGTCTCAAACCCTACTGTGCATAGAGTCCCTGGGAGAGCTTGCTAAATTAGATTCTGATTTAGCAGGTCTAGGATGAGCCCCCAAAACCTGCATTTGAACAAGTTTCCAGAAAAGGCCAACACTGCTGGTCTAGGACCATCCTTTGAGAGGTGGGCACTAGAGTGCACACCTCATGAAGAATCATATCAGACCTGTTCCTCTTTGGCACATGGAAGCTTTCAACTGTTTGCAGACTGAACAAGTAAATAAATGAATGAATGGATGAACTGCACTCAGGAATATCTGATTACTCTCTATCAGATCGATCTTATTGGAGTGAGATGTCTTCCTTCTTATTCCCACACTAGCAAAAAGAAAAAAAAAGGAGTAATTATATATAATTCCCAATTTAGGAAGGGCTAAATGTCATATGCTGATTTATCTCTTCCAGATATATGGTATTTCTGTGTGCACACACATATGTTTGGCTTTTGGAAATGAATTTATAGTAACAGAACTGCTCTTCACCATGCGTCTCTTTCTAAGTATAGCCCGCCTGCCTTCATCCGAAAGGGCCTGCTTCCAGAGAGCCTTGCAAACTGAGAAATCCTTGTTCCTGTTTTTAAAATTCTTCGGAGAACTGCCTGGTTCTCCCTCTGAGACACGGCTTTTCCAAGATCCCTCTAGGTCTTTGATGACATCAACGGAGGAGCTTCGATCAAGAGCTGACTTTCTATAATCCTCTTGAACATCCTGAAGCTTCTATTATTTCTCAGCTACTATGGATGGGTTGTTAAATTTTCATGAAGCCAAGATTATATATCCATTTATATACATACAAGACATTTAAAAAAAAATTAAAGTCAGAACGTAGGATCTGATGAGGGTGAGGATTTAAAGAAACAGAGGCGCACGCGGGGGGGCGGAGGGGAGGGAGGGATTCTTTAAATTGGACCCATTTCCTAGAACACTGATTTTATATTGGGATTTCGTATTGGCTCTCCAAATTGTTTTAGCTACAGGGTCCACTTGAACCTCTTTGTCTGAGACAGGCTGTGTTTTTTTCTGGATTTCCCCAGCAGGCTCCCTGGACTATTGTGGACGCCTGGAAGTTTGCTGGCTCACTTTCACCTTCTCCCCTCCAACCCCGCCCCCCCTCAACCACTCCCCACCCGCTGTAGGCTGTGGGAGAAAGCCCAAGGAGGAATAGAGGAGCTCAGAGGTTGTCATTTGTCCCAGGCCTCACGGCTTAAGACGGTGGAGACACTCACAGACTCAGGCAGTCTGATCCAGAGCCAGCAGTCTTGACCCTTATGCTCCACTCTCCAGCTTAATGTGCCAAGGACTCAGGTGGGACCTTGTGAAAATACAGTCTGATTTGACAGGTCTGGGGTGGAGCCTGAGAGTCTGTAGTTCTAATGTGCTCCCAGGAGATGCTGAAGCTTCGGGTCTGTTACCCAACTCAGAACCACTGATCTGGCGGGTCTCACCCTGGCTGCACCATGAGATCACCTGGGAACTTTCTGCCACCGTGGCCCCATCCCAGAAATTCTGATTTAAATTTGGGGTACAACAGCTTGAGCACCTCGAGTTTAAAAGCTCCCTGGGTGAATCTAGTGTGTGGCAGGGGCTGAAACTACTGTTCCAGTGCCTTTATGTTGAGACTTCATCTGTTCCAGGACCAATCCCCTGCTCAAGTCCCCTGCCCATCTGCTGTCTTACGGAACAGTCCAACCTCCTACTTCTGTGAAAGGGGAGCCAGGTAGGACAGACTTGGGGTCCCCTCCTCACTCCCTGTCCTACCATGGGCTGGTTGGTTGGGTCAAGGTGCTCTGGGTACCGTGGCAGTGGGGAGAAGGCAGGTGTTAGGCTAAATCTGGCCATGTATACCACAAAGAAAGGAACAAGGCCCCCCGGGGGCCAGAATACACTTCTAAGTGCTGCTCTTTGCTGAAATGCTCAGACACCTCCCCATTGTTGATTCCCTTCCTGCCGGAAAGGGGCAGTAGGGGCCTGGATCCTGGGGAAGTTGACACCACCAGACCAGGATGTGTCAGCAAGCCCTGGAATACGGGCTGCCCAGGGGGAAGCAGTGTAGGGCAGACTCAGTGCAGCCCTACCACAGATGCATGGCGATGAAGGTCATCTAGTCCAGCTCTTTCTTAGGGACCTGGGACTTTAAGGGAGGTGCTTCAAGGGATGGAGGAAGTAGGAAATTAATTTCCTATTACTGCTATAACAAATGAACACAAGCTGAGCTGCTTACAAAACACACATTTATCTTTAAGTTGTGGAGGTCAGAAGTAGGACTCGGTTAAAATCAAGGTTCTGGAGCCTCCAAAAAGAGCACCTTGATTTTCACCTTCTATGGGCGCTGCATTCCTTGGCTCATGGCCCTTGCCTCTGTCCTTCCAGTCAGCAGCAGCAGGTTGAGGGATTTTTAAAAAAAATTTATTTATTTTTATTGATTCCAGAGAGAAAAGGAGAGGGAAAGGAGAGAGAGAGAGAGAGAGAGAGAGAGAGATGATGAGAATCATTGATTGGCTGCCTCCTGCTCGCCCCCTTCTGGGGATACAGACTACAACCCAGGCATGTGCCCTTGACCAGAATTGAACCTGGGACCCTTCAGTCTGCAGGATGATGCTCTATACACTGAACCAAATGGGCTAGGGCAGCAGGTTGAGTTTTAACACATCTTGTCATTCTGACCTTCTCTGCTTTCCTCTTTTACAGCTAAGGAGCTCTTCTGATTAAGTGGGTCCACCTGGGTAATCCTGAATAATCTCCCTAATTTAAGGTTAGCTGACTTAATGACCTTTCATTTCATGTGCAACCCCAATTCCCCACTGCCGTGTAATTGCACATATTCGTGGGCTCTGGGGATCAGGACATGACATCTGTGGGGGGAGATGATTCTGCCTGTCAGGGAGTTAGGGGATGAGTCTGAGAGTAGGATCCTTATTTCCAATCCCTCACTTCATTCTGACCAGTTCTGGTCAATACCTTTTCATGTTATTTTCCTTTGCAGAGAGGATTCCAAGGCTAGCAACATCTCCAATCAGCGGTCCAGTGCGTCACTGCTCCAAACAGGCTCCCTGGACAGCAGCGTGAGCATCTCCCGGCAGCTTGTTAGAAATTCAGAACCTCAGGCCCCATAACAGACCTATGGGCCAGAGTGAACATCTGAGCACAGGCCTAAGACAATGTCTATGCACGCTGAAGTTTGAGAAGGCCTGGGTAAGCCCCTGCAACCATGGCTGATACTTGAAATAACCTAGAGTTTAGAAAACACACTGATGTCTGAGTCCTTCCTGACTCATTGGCCTGGATGCTGGGATTGTTCAAACCTCCCAGGTGATTTTAATGTGAGGCAACGTCTGGGAGCAGCTGGTCTTGTCTAGCCTCCTCCTTGTGCAGAAGAGGTTTCCCCCGAGAAGGAAAATGACTTGCCTAGGGTAATGCAGAGGGGCACTGGCTGTCCCAGGAGAGGAGTCACACTCTGCACTTTATGGTTTGAGGATTTCTGCTCTATCAAGGAAACAAAAACAGTGGAGTGAGGAGCCATTTTTTTCCCAGCCTCTATCCATCTTTAGGGTTTAAATTATTATTATTTTGGCCGAAACCAGTTTGGCTCAGAATATGTGTTGGATAGAGTGTTGGTCTGCGGACTGAAGGGTCCCGGGTACGATTCCGGTCAAGGGCATGTACCTTGGTTGAGGGCACATCCCCAGGAGGGGATGTACAGGAGGCATCTGATTGATGATTCTCTCTCGTCGATGTTTCTGGCTTTCTATCCCTCTCTCTTCCTCTCTGTAAAAAAAATCAATAAAATATATTTTAAAAATTATTATTATTTTAGCAGAGGGTTTAAATTATTTTAAATGTCAAGCATGTTGTAGTTTTTTATTTTTTATTTTTATTTTTATATATTTTATTGATTTTTTACAGAGAGGAAGGGAGAGGGATAGAGAGTTAGAAACATTGATGAAAGAGAAACATCGATCAGCTGCCTCTTGCACACCCCCTACTGGGGATGTGCCTGAAACCAAGGTACATGCCCTTGATCGGAATCAAACCTGGGACCCCTCAGTCTGCAGGCTGACGCTCTATCTACTGAGCCAAACCGGTTTCGGCAAGCATGTTGTAGTTTTAATACTAGTATATACAAATAGCAGAAACTGGAGAGGAACTAAATAATAATGAAAACCCAGGGTTTGATAATGATGACCATTTTTGGAAAACCCACCATGCACCAGGAACTTTGCATATATTTTTCCACTTGGTCCTTGCTGTGTCTTGGCAAAGCGGGACATAACTGCCCCATTTTGCAATGTTTGGAGAAACATCCAGAGCGCTGTGTTCTAGTCACTGGAACCCAGCTGACAGCTGATACCTTGGATGACCCACCAGTAGCTCTTGGCTTGGTCCCCGTTATAAGGTGGGAGGGCAGAGGTGTGTGGCAGCTGCAAAGATCTTGTCCTGATTTCCCATTTTTGCCAATTCACTTGTCATGTGCTGTGTGGGTCACTGTCCTTTGACCATCAGCATAGAACCAAAAAGAAGTCTCCATGTAACCCCTGCTTACCCCCGTTTTCCTTTTCTTTTTCCTCTGGTCTGAGTGGAGGCATCAAGAAATAACCTGTCTCGCCGAAAACGGTTTGGCTCAGTGGATAGAGCGTCGGCCTGCGGACTGAGGGGTCCCAGGTTCGATTCTGGTTAAGGGCATGTACCTTGGTTGCGGGCACATCCCCAGTAGGGAGTGTGCAGGAGGCAGTTGATCGATGTTTCTAACTCTCTATCCCTCTCTTCCTCTCTGTAAAAATCAATAAAATATATTTTAAAAAAATAAATAACCTGTTTTTGTCTATTTTAATTTGGTTTTTAAATAGCCTCGAAGCACAGTCATATATCACAGAGGAAACAACTGGGAACCTTAATTATTGTTATTAATTTTTTGAAGTTCAAACCTAATGCCTAATGCTTACTTGCTTTATTGTGTTACTTTAAGGATGAGAATGATGATAATAAGAAAGAGCTAACATTTAATGAGGGCTATTCCTTGCCAGCTTCTGTTCTTTATCTGTTTAACTCATTTACATCTCACAAGCCTAGGAGGCAGCACTACTATAACCCATTTTACAGATGAGAAAATCAAGGCTCAGAGATGAAATGGGCCGATGCTTGGAAATGGCCCAGTCATAGCTGTGGGCAAGTGTGGAGTCACAGATTTTCTCTCCACCCCTCTGGCCCTACAGCTGTCCTGAAAAATCCTAGTGTTTGCTCAGAGGAAACCCTGCAAGGCCTTCTCGGCTGAGGGTCCTTACTCTGGGCGACGTCACCACTTCTGATTCCCCCTCAGTTTCCCTCCTGGGCTCTGTCTTTCTCTCCGAGGTGCTGGGAGGATGCTGTAAATAGTTCCCTCGAGGTGCTGGAAGCACTGGGTGGAGAAACTCACTATAAATACCCGGCATTTATAATTAGTCTTAGTGGCAGCACAGTTAGTGCATGTGGGGGAGGCAAACGCCCGCAGGGGCAGAAAGTCAGAATGCAGGGCCCTGGGGGCTCGGGAGGGCTGGCTTCTCAGTGCCATCTGAGCTGGGGGAATCCATGGTGAGTACAGCCCCACCCCCGAGACAAGAACATAGTGGCAGGGCCCCCTGGTCTCCCCACAGCCTCAGACAAGAGCAGTCAGGGTTGGTAAGGGGCTCCCCGTCTGTGAGATGTCCTGCAAATTATTCTTCCTCTGAGCCTCAATTTCCACATCCGTAACATGGGGGTAATCATTCCTTTTATGAAAAATTTCAGAAAATGTCTATAAAGTAGGTAGGTATATTAAGTACCTACCTACTGGTGCATACAGTAGGTAGGTACTTAATGCATGTAAAGTTCTGCTCGTCTCCTTTGTGTGCACAGCTGGGCAGATGCCCTGGAACTTGCACATCAGCCAGGCCTCGCCTGCTGAAAGACTTCCCATTGGCATCGGAGGTCCCTGTGTCTGCCTCTTAACCTAGTGGTCTTCCTCTGAGCTGAGACCACTCTTGCCCACAGCTGCTCACTCAAGAGTGCATCCAGCATCCTCTGCTTTCTGCCCTGGGCCTTCTTGGATGCCGCCAGAACCAGTGCCAAAGTGCAAAGGGGCAGAGGCAAGAGCCCAGGCCGCCAGTGGCCAGCGGGGAAAGGCCATCAGGGGATGAATGTGCTACATTCCCGCTCCTTCAGAAAAAGGATTTCTGAGAGGCTTCCTGCTCACTTCTCCGAAGTCTGGGCAGCACTGAGCCACTGTTACCCACAATGGACATCCGTAACCCCCAATGAATGTGTATATGGCTTTCCCTTCAAAATCTTCCACACCCCATTCCTACTCTCTGCAGTCACCTCCCAAATAAGCACCTGAACCAACACTCGTTTCAGGCTCCGCTTCTGGGGAACCCAATTGATGACGTCATACCTGGAATAAGATCCAAGCTCCTCGTCTTTCACCACTCTCCTCCACACCTGCTGTCTCCCAGCCACCCTGGCTTCCTGTCATCTTCTTTTAAGTTATCAAGCAGGCCCTCCTCAGGGCCTTTGCACGCACTGTTCCCTCCAACTAGAATGCCTTTCCCTTGCTCTTTCTCTGGGTCAGTGCAGTCCTCCTCAGGTCTGGGTCCCTTAGAGACTGTCCCTCACTCTTGGCCTCTGATTGCCTGCAGGTCCCAACACCCTTTCTTCTCTCTCACGACAACCTGTTTCCCTTGTATGGATCTGAAGTTGAATGTTTATTTGTTAATTATCTGTTTCCCTTACTAGACTGTAAACCCCATGTAAATAAAGATGACCTCTTCCTAGTGCCATGGGCTCTATAGCTCTTGATATATCATTGACATATATTGAATAAACCATTTTATACCCTACTCTTTAAAAAATTATCTTATTTTATTGTTGAGAGTATTACAGCTGTCCCCCCATTTTCCTCCCTCCACCCATCTTCTTTTCCAACCCCCGCCTCCAGGCCTTCACCTACTTATTATCTGTGTCCATGGACTATGCATATATGCCTATAACTTCTTTGGTTAAACTCTTCCTGCTCTCCTTCCTGCTTTTACTCTGAAATCTGTCAGTCTATTCCATGCTTCCATATCCGTGGTCCTATCTTGTTCATCAGTTTATTTGGATCCTTAGATTCCACATATAAGTGAGATCATGTGATATTTGTCTTTCTCTGACTGGCTTGTTTCACTTAGCATAATATTCTCCAGGTCCATCCATGCTGTCTCAAAGAGTAAGAAGTCCTTCTTTACAGTTGTATAGTGTTCCATTGTGTAAATGTACCACAGTTTTTTAAAAATTTATATCCTACTCTTTACCTCAATATTACAATATGAGCATTAGTCAGCTTCTTATAAAAAAGGCTCAATTTCTTCATTAGTAAAATGGAGATAATTCTATATAATAAAAGCCTAATATACTACTGTAAGTGTCTGGTTTTCCAGTTGGTCGTTCAACCAAAGCATAATATGCTAATGATATGCTAAGGCTGCAAAACTGCTTGCTATGATGTGCACTGACCGCCAGGGGGCATACAGTCAACTGGTCAACCAGTCTCTATAATGTGCACTGACCATCAGGGGGCAGATGCTCCCACTGGTAGGTTAGCTGGCTGCTGGAGTCCAGCCAATTGGGACCGAGAGTGACAGGCCAGACATACCCTGGAGCTCTTCTGCAGTCTTACCCCAGCTGGCCAACCTCCTGCATCCCTCCCCGGCTCTGATTATGCACTGGTGGGGGTCCCTTGGCCTGGCTTGCACCCTCTCACATTCAGCCCCACAGCAGAATGACTGGTCACTATGACACGCACTGACCACCAGGAGACAGATGCTCAATACAGGAGCTGCCCCGTGGTGGTCAGTGTGCTCCCACAAGGGGAGCACTGCTCAGCCAGAAGCTGGTTTCACGGCTGATGAGTGCAGTGGTGGTGGCAGCAGCCTCTCCTGCCTCCGCAGGAGCACTAATGATATCCAACTGACGGCTTAGGCCTGCTCCCTGAAGAGTGCAGACCTAAGCCATCAGTCGACATCCCCCGAGGGATCCTTCATGCACTGGGCCTCTAGTAATAATAATAATGGCAATAATAACAGTACATGTACTGTAAGGCTATTATGGAATTAAATGAGATAATGCATGTAAAAGCTTTTTATCCCAGTATGTGGTATATAATAAGTGCTCAGCAAAAATTATTTAATAAAAGGCTTTAAAACTGTAAATGACTCCAGAGTAGTTTATTAAGTGAATATATCATTATCTATGCAACTATTCCTTTATTGAACATACAGGTAATAGTTAAGAATCAGGTAATTAAGTTAACTCTCAACTATGTTTTTTTTCTTTTTCTACAGAGCCCCATATTACCTTCTACAGAAGCAGAATTTCAATGCCGAGGCCACTACAACCCCTGTGCTTATTGATAGTAATCATCACAAGCGCAATAAGAGGTACCCTGAGCCAGCAGGCTCTCAGGTGACAGGAGTGCTATCTTGGAGCTGAGGGGAGAGTGAGCTCACAAACAACCTGTTACAGTGGAATGGGACGGGGTCAGACATGCAGATGTCCACACAGATGTTGGACAGAGCAGGAGACGCAGGATCAAGTCAGCCTGGTATCCCGGAGCGGGTGCAGAGGTGATGCCACTGTAGGTGTATGTCCTGGGTCAAGCTCCTCTGAAAACAGATCCTGAGACAAGGACATGAGTGCAGGTGTTTTATTCGGGAGGAGGCTCCAGGGGGCAGAAGAGAGGGAATAGGGAGGATGGGCCTTGGGAGGGAAGAAACCAATAAAAGGTGGATTACTGAGCTGTGGGCACCTGGGTCTTGGTGCTCAGGGGCCTTGCAGAATTGTCTCTCCAGGGCACGAAGGGCTGGGCATTGATCCAAGAGATGTAGCTTCTCTGCCACTCCAGGCCGCTGTCTCCAGGAGTGGAGACCATCTAAGTGAGCTTGCAAAGTTCTGAAAAAAGCCCTGATTCAGAAACATGGAGGGACATGGCAGCAATTCTTAGCACTTGGGAAAACGAAAATCGAAGCAACAGTAATAGTTACTGTACATTGAGTATCTATGCCTGTTACCTCTGCAGCTCTCCAGTCCCCATTGGACAGATGAGGAAGCGGAGGCTCTGGGAAGTAGAGATTTAGTTAAAGCCACTCCAGGTGGTAAACATGGGAACTGGGTTTCAAGCTCAGCCTGTTTGATTGTAAAACTCACGAGATTACTCACTAGCCGTTGTAGGGTAGTCACAAAGTTTAGAAACAAAGGCAAGAATGCATAACAAATGATCCTATATAATAAAGAGGTAAAATGCAAATGAACCCTCAAGCCCTCACAAGATGGCTGCCTATGACCAGGTCAGCAGGTGAGTTAGTGAGGGATGACCAAATGACTAAACAAGCAGGCTGCATGGGCAACCAGGTCGGCAGAGGGGTTAGTGAGGGACAATCAAATGACTGAACAGCAGGCTGTGTGGGGTAACCAGGCTGGTGGGGGCACCGTGAGGGGCGGTCAGGCTGGTGGGAAGGCAGTTGGGGGCAACCAGCCCAGCAGAGGGGCGGGCAGTTGGGGGTGACCTGGCAGGCAGGCAGGTGAGCGATTAGGAGCCAGTGGTCCAGGGTTGTGAGAGGGATGTCCAACTGCTGGTTTAGCCCTGTTGTCTGAGATTGCACCTAAACCAGCAGTCAGACATCCCCCGAGGAGTCCAGATTGGAGAGGCTGCAGGCTGGACTGTGGGGACTGCCCCCCCTTCACACCTCATGCACACATTTTGTGCACCAGGCCTCTAGTGTATTGATATTAAAATAGCTGCCCAAATAATGTATGGTGCCAGACTCTATGTCCTCCGTGCATGAGCATGGTTGGGGGAGGAATTGAGAAATGACTAATGCTGTGGGTAACTTTGACATAAGCTCTGGGTGGTGAAAATGAGGATGGAGGCGGAGAGAAGTCTGCGTCAAAGTGCCAGTCTGGATCCAAGCTGGGAGTGAGGTTGGGGATGGATCGAGGGCAACGCCACCTCCTCTCCTTTACAAGAAATGTACCAGTTAGAGAACATTTTGCTCAGGGGATCTCTGAGATGATCTCACTCCTCTGCCACTCTCAGTGGACCAGTGGAGGCTTAGGTAGAAGAAACGAAGCATCTACTAGTAAGACCCCACCACTTTTCAGGGGCACAGCAGGGCCATACCCACCGAACCCCTGCTCCCTGCTGTGTATGCTCACCATCTGTGACTCTTTGCCTCCATGGCTTTCATTCCCCACCCAGGGATGTAGTTTCCTCCTTCTACTCTCTGATTAAGAGAAGCCCCGAGGCCCTCCCTTCTGCCTGCCCCCATTCACTCCCTCTCCTCTGGAGCTCCCAGGCCTCGATCCGTAGCTCCTTGGAGAAGCCGAGAGCCGTGGGCAGAGCAAGCAGGATAATTATAATCTTGGAAGGCCTGAGTCCCCGGCTAAGAAGCAGGGAGGCAGTTCTTCCTATCTTGTTTGAAAGCTGGGTCTGAGTCAGAAACCATCTCTCACAGCCGTGGTCGACAAACTGTGGCTCGAGAGCCCACATGTGGCTCCTTGGCCCCTTGAATGTGACTCTTCCACAAACTACCATGGCCTGGGCAAGTTCCCATTCATTCATTTATGGAATGCTGGTTATGTACTTACCATATGCCACATAGTCTGTGGAGTCCGGGGACACAGATTGGAAGGGGGGCAGGGGCCATATGCTTGGTGGTTAGAGTGTGGTTGCAGTCTTGTCTCCACCTTTTATTACCAGTTCAAACTTTCATCATTGTCGAAACTCTTTGTGCTTTACTTTCCTCGTTTGAGAAAGGGGCAATATAAATATCTTCCTTGTAATGATTAAAGGGTAGAATACATATAAACCACTAAGCGTAGTGCCTGAAGCATTTAAAAGCCTACAAAATATTAGTTGTTGTTGATATTATTTTAAAATTTTTTATTAGGGTTGAACAATATACAGTTCCTACTCTGGAAAAAATCACAGTCTAGAATAAACATTGTAAAGAGGCTTTATCTCACATGTCAACTCTGAATGATTGATGGAGGGGGCTTGGAGTACTGTGTTAAGAAAGATTCTGAGGATCAGTTTGACCAGTGGTCGGCAAACTCATTAGTCAACAGAGCCAAATAACAACAGTATAACAATTGTAATATCTTTTGAGAGCCAAATTTTTTAAACTTAAACTTCTTCTAAGGCCACTTCTTCAAAACAGACTTGCCCAGGCCATGGTAGTTTGTGGAAGAGCCACACTCAAGGGGCCAAAGAGCCACATGTGGCTCGGGAGCTGCAGTTTGCCAACCATGGGTTTAGACCCATCAGAAAAAGAACATGAATGATTAGCAATGGGTTTTAGACACAGAAGAGGTGGTACATATTTCTAGTGTCAGCTATCTGTTACTGAGTTAGTCCGGGAGAGGAGGAGGGGAGGGAATGGCAGGGGTGGTAAAAAATTTAGAGGAGTATCTAGTCAGACCTTATCAGGTATTTGAAACCAGCGTTGGAGGGGTCAGGGCTGTGGAAGAGCTATTCCTATGCCGATGTTTCTGAGCATCCAAAAGAGATGTGGATTCTGCCTGCTGCAGCATGCCAAGAGCTTCTTGTCAGAATATACAGGGTTGAATCCTGGCTCTGGTACTCACAGACTGTGTGTCCATGGGCAAGCATTGGACCTTTCCTAGGCCTCAGCTGCCCCATATGGAAAATGGAGAGAATGACCCACCTCTCAGCCTCCATCCTCCTGGATTTTGGTGGGGATTATTTGAGATGATGCATGTTAAGAACTCAAACCCTGATGGTTAGCTATTAATATATTGTCTGTCTTGAAGAAATTCGGGTTTGGGGAGGCGCTTTCTTTCTTTTGTTATCCATTATCAGTCAAATAGCTCTGCTGTGTATGAGCGCTGGAAACAAGGATTAGTTGGAACAATCAAATTGTTCAAAAATAGAGGATTAGTAAGAAAAAGCTTAACACTTCAAACAATTGGCACATTGCTCACATAAACTGTGGTAGGTTATACAACATTACATAAAATGCAGTTCCTTTCTTTTTGAAAAAGTATTAATTCACAAATGACCAGAAAAAAGATTTGGAAATTTGAACCCCATGGAGTTAACAAGGATCAGTCCTGAGAAGGTGGATTGTGGGCGTACCTATTAGAGTTCTTAACAAAATCCAACTCGGGCTAATTAAGCTGAAAAGGAGCTTGTTAAAAGTATGTTGGGGAGTCCCAGACCTCAGGGGAATGTCTCTACTTTCAAGAGCAGGACCTGCGCCTGTCTGGTAGCCTGCCTGGAGCCCTGTGTATACAAGGAATTCGAGCCTACCACCACCACGATTCCCAAATATAATTAACTGAACTCTGTGCCCGAGGGAGGGCTAAGAATAACAACCTGTATGACTAGATGGTTCGTAGCCCAGAATGTACAATGAATCTCTTGCCTTAAAGTCTGAGTCTTATCTTCCCACTCATGACTACCCATAGGTGGGCGGCTCCTCCACCCAGTTCACTTGGCCCCTGCTTGGTGGGCAGGTTTCTCTCGTGGAGTCCCTGAGCTTCCCAGGAGAGTCAAATCTCTTCCTAATGATTAAGAAGCAAGTTTCCAGCCCTCAAATACCCTTTTGGGCCTTTTCTCTCTTCTCATAGGTATAGGATGTCTTTTCGGTATCAAGACCCTCAAACCCTTCTCCCATCATGAAGCACCTTTAGTATGAAATGGTTTTGGCCAAAGGGTTTTGTGGGAGAATGGTCCCATTAGGGATCAGGATGGATCTAGAAATCCTCATGGAGGAGGAGGCTTCAGAGATAAAGGATAGTTAGGGTTTTCACAGGCAGGCATGGGATGGAGAAGAAAGAGGGCATTGCAGGCAGAAGATAGAAGCATATGACTTGGGGAAAAGAGATTCTATTGAAAACAATCTGGTTGATAGAATCATTAGTCTTTTTTTTTCTGTTCTATTAAGTATGCCCAAGCAAAGTACCTAACATTCAGTAGGCATTTAATAAATGTTAGATAAAAGAATGGGAGGAAGGAAGGAAGGAAGGAAGGAAGGAAGGAAGGAAGGAAGGAAGAAAAGAAGACCAAGTCTGTGGGTTTTGGGGAGGCAGAGATCTACAATCCAGCTGGTTGTTAATCATTAAATTCCTAAGGTGGGTCCCCATTGACTTAGGGCAGTGGTCGGCAAACTCGTTATTCAATAGAGCCAGATATCAACAGTACGATTGTAATTTATTTTGAGAGCCAAGTTTTTAAAACTTAAACTTCTTCTAACGCCACTTCTTCAAAATAAACTCGCCCAGGCCATGGTATTTAGTGGAAGAGCCGCACTCAAGGGGCCAAAGAGCCGCATGTGGCTTTTGAGCCGTAGTTTGCCGACCACAGACTTAGGGCAACAACATGACTGTAATTCTTCCAATTGAGTCTTAGTGATGCCAACCTCTAGCAGTGGGGAGACGAAAAGAAAGAAGAGATCCTCCCAACCCACCATGTGGGAGCGATAGTCTTCCAACCAGCTAGTCCTTGTCCGTTTAACAGATCCAGGAGGACAGATCATGATGTGTAGCCCTTAGGCAGCTGGCTCCTGCCTCCTTCTCTGGGTCTTCCTGACTCTCCTCTTCACCATGAGCCTTTCTGAGAAAGAGAAGAGCCACCCCTGACATCTGGGAGTTGGCCTGATGCTCACAGCCTGGCCTTGGTGTTCTCCTATTGAGTAGAAACAAGTTCCTATGTCACCAGCATCTGACAAGGTCACTGACTGTGATGGATCAGGACAAAGCAAGACCCCTTTGGAATTATGTCTGAACACAGGCAAAACAGGAATGGTGTCCAAGCCATTACAGTGACCAAATAGCCCCTATCCTGGCTATGACTGTTGCATCTTCATCAGTTACAGCTTTAGCCTTACTTTCCTACTTTCTAGGTAACATTAGATAACTGATTATAGGTACCGAATTGTATTGATTAAAAGCAAGTCCCAGACTCTGGTTGCCCTCAGGAGAAGAGATTATAAAGCTCATAATATTGGGAGGTGTAGATCATGGAGGACATCTGACGGTTCTGCTTATGGTGCCAGGTTTTCATTTCAATGAGGCCACTTCGCCATGCCCCCAGGGATTCAGAGGCATGTGGAGGTGAGACCTATCCAGGGGACAGTATACTGTGGTGGAAAATATGTGCATTCTGCCTGGGTACAAATCTTCTCATATGGGACTTGGGGCAATTTCCTTAAACTTTATGTTTCAGGACTCCCATATAAAAATGGGAAGGGTCAACATAACAATAACAACTACTTCCTAGGACTGCTTTGAAGATTAAATGAGGAAATATGTTGAGATGACCTCGTCTTAGAGCAATCAATAAACGTTATGCATTATCTATCCTGTAGTATAATTCTTCCTCCCAGCTCAGATTGGAAGGAAGGTTTCGAGGACCCTTCCCATCCAATCCCTCCTGGCAAGATCAGGTGGGTGTTCCTCTGTGGAATTTCCACCTGCCCTTTGCTCTCTACAGCCACAGCCCTTATCTGTTATTATGTCTTCCCCTTTGGACTGGGCACTTCATAAGGCAAAGTTCTGTGTCAGTTATGATAGGCTAGGTTTTGCTACAGTAACAAATTATGCCCAAAGCTCCATGACCTCCACTCTCAAAAGTTTATTTCTTCCTCATATTGCCTGTCTATTGTGGGCTGGCAGTGGCTCTGCTCTGTGTCACTTTCATTCTGGGGACTGGCAGATGGGAGAACCTCTGAGTGGAACATTGCCAGTCTCATGCCAGAAGGGGGAAAAGAGACATAGCAAATAATGTGTTGGCTATTAAATCTGCTGGAAAGTGTCAGATGCCAGTTCCACCTGCATATGAGTGGCCAAAACAAGTCACAGGACCAGTACTGAATTCAATAAAGTGGGCATATAAAAATATTTTTAAGGGAGATAATCCAGAATCTTTGTGCTAAAATTTATCATGTAAAACTTACAAAATTCATTTTATGAACAATAGCAATACTAATATCAGCAAAGTATCAGGTGTGGTTCTTAGTTCTCTACATAAATTTACTCATAACAACCATGTGAGGAAGCTATTACTATTCCCATTTTACAGATGGGGAAAATGAGGTACTGAGCATGCCCAAGGTTGCAGAGCTAGTTGGAACCTCCGGGGCTGTGGGTATGTGTATGTGTGTGTGTGTGTGTGGGGGGGGAGCGGGGCGGGTAGGGTGTAGGGTGGGGGTGGGGATGTGTGTGCACGAGGCAGTGTAGCTGTGATGGGAATAGAGTAGAGGGACAGGAAGGAACTGTGGGACAGAATTCTTGGGTCCAGCTGGGGACCCATGAGGCTCCTTCCCTATCCGATTGCTCTTCAATGACCTCCCTTTGCACTGGGCTCCGTGGGGCCCCATCCCTTCCCCATGGCTCACATTCAGCTCCCCAGCTGAAAAGCCTGTGTTTAGGGCCTGCTGAACACAATAAAAATGTCAATTAACTTGATTTAAAAATGCTCCCAGTCTCATTAACAATAAACTGTTAGTGTTGATGCAGGCAGCCAGGGCTAAGAATAAATAATATGAATATTAAAAGGTTTCTGGCATCATTAATTATCAATAATGAATTATCCCCCACCCCCACTCTCTCTCTGCTGCCAGGGTCCTTCTTCCTTGGACAGGCAGTCATTCCTGGAAGTCTGAACTTTGGCTTATTCCTCTGCTGTGGAGAGGGAATGCAGGTGTTGCAGACTCAGGGCCCAGGAATCACCGCTCTTGCGACCTCCAATCTGACGAATTAAAATTGTTAGCAGTTCCGTGCAGCTCATATGGTGTGGGCCACAACCCAGCTCAGCACCTGACCCTTGGGCAGGTGTCTTACCCATGTTTGGTGAGTGAATAAATGAATCAAAGATGTGAGCTTACATTTGTACTTCTGAGCAGGAGCCTGCTTCCTAGCTGTGTGACCCTGTCACTTATTTCTCTGTCCTTTTCTTCTTCCGTGAAATGGAGTTGATAATAATATTAGCTACTTCACAGGCCGCAAAGATGGAAAGAGAAGGTTAGCTCCAGGCACATAATAAGCACTCAGTGAATATAAGCCATCATCACCTTCTTCATCACCATCATTTTAATGAGACTTGCAACTTTGTGGTGGAGGAACTTAAAGGTTTCCTGGTTCATAAAAGAATATTTTTCAGCTTTAGAAATGTTGTTTAAAGACATTTTAATAACAAGGAAAAATGCTTATGACAACTTTAAAAAAAGCAGGCTGCAGAATTTCATGGGCTTTATGGTGGCAGTGATGTTCAAATGGACAAAAACAGGACAGAGATACATCAAACATTATTGGAGATGTTTTTCTGGGTGGTGGAATTATTTTATTTTCTTCATATACTTTCTGTAGCTTTAATTTTTTATAATAAGCATGTCTTGTATATTATGAGAATTTCCCAGCATACACAAAAATAGACCCATATTATGAATACCAATAAACTCATAAGGTAGATTTAGTGATTGCTGACATTTTGCCTATTTGCTTCATTTTTTTTTCCCTTTTGGGTGAAATATTTTAAAGTTACTCACTCTATGCTATTTTATCCCTAAGTATTTCAGTATGTATTTATAAATAAAGCGATAAGGATATTTTCCTGCCTAATCATACCACCATGATCAGATCTAACAAAATTAGGAATAATTCCTTAATGTTCTCTGGTACATAATCCATATGCAAATGCCCCCAACTGTCCTTCAAAAATTTTTTTTCAACAGGTTTGTTATAATCAGAATCTAATGAAGGACCATACATTACATTAGGCCGTAATGCCTCTTAAATCTCTTTGAATTGAGCACAACACAGCCTGGCCTTTTTATCCATCAAATTGATGCATCCAACAGACCACATGAGTTATCCCTCTGAGGGTTCCAACTACTGTGTTTGCCTTTTCTGTGTGGTTGCACAGCTTTCTTTACTTTAATTAAAAAAATATTTTATTGATTTTAGAGAGAGGAAGAGAGAGAGAGAGAGAGAGAGAGAGAGAGAGAGAGATATGAATGTGAGAAATATCAGAGCAAGAGAGAAACATTGATTGGTTGCCTCCCACACACACCGACTGGGGATTGAACCAAAACATGGGTATGTCCCCTGACCAGGAATTGAACCTGCCATCTTTCAGTGCACAGGATGATGTTCCAACCGAGCCACACCAGCCAGGGCATGCACTGCTTTCTTCTTTGATTTTAATCCTCAACTTGGAGGACTATTTTTTTTTCCATTGCCTTTCAGAGTGGAAAGGAGAGAGCGAGGGAGAGAGGCAAGGAGGGAGGGAAGAAGGATGAGAGAGGGAGAGGGAAAAGGAGAGGGAGGGAGGGAGGGAGGGAGGGAGGGAGGGAGGGAGAGAGAGAGAGAGAGAGAGAGAGAGAGAGAGAGAGAGAGAGAAGCATTGATATGAGAGAGGCACATTGGTTGTCTCCCTCACTTGCCCTGACTGGGCAAGGGGCAAACCTGCAACCTAGGTACGTGCCCTTGACTGGGAATAAAATCCAAAACCCTTCGGTGTGCCTGCTGACGCTCTAACCTCAAAGCAACACTGGCCAGGGCCATGCATGTTTTCTTAATATAAAATTGATTAAAAAAAATACTCTCCTGTGTAGTTATTATCGACTCTCCCAACTATGTAAGTAATAATAACTCCAATTTCCACCTGCCAGGCATGGTACTGAGCACTTTATTTGTAATATCTTATTTAATTCTCAAAATAAACCCATGTCATACATACTCATTTTTAAAAATATATTTTTTACAGAGAGGAAGGGAAAGGGATAGAGTTAGAAACATGGATTAAAAAGAAACATCAATCAGCTGCCTCCTGCACACTTCCCAATGAGTATGTGCCTGAAACCAAGGTATATGCCCTTGACAGGAATTTAACCCAGGACCCTTGAGTCTGCAGGCCGACACTCTATCCACTAAGCCAAACCAGTCAGGGATATATATATTCTTATTTATTATCTATTCTTGTTTATTATCTATTGCATGGGTGGGGTGTGGCCAGGCCCCAATCAGGTGAATCAGGGTCAGGCCTGTAAAAGGAGGAGGAGACAGCGGGAGGTTGGCCAACCGACCCGCTCCGATTGGGTCCCAATAAAGGCTGGGCTAGCTGGGGGGAGGGACCACAGGAGATTGGCTGGTGGTTGCCACCCCCAATTGGGGTTGGGGCATGGTTGGGGGTGGGGCTGGCCAGGGGGAAGGGCCTCAGGAAGGTTGGCCGGTTGCCCTACCCTCAATCAGGGTGGGAGAGTCCAATCAGGGGTGGGGTTGGCTGGCGGGGCGGGCCATGAGAAGTTGACCAGCTGGTCCCACACCCCATGGGGCCAGTTTGCTAGTCACAGTGGGCGTCATAGCAATGGGTTGTTCTGGTCATTCCAGTGTTCTGGTTGATTATATATATATATATATATATATATATATATATATATATATATATAATATTATATTATATAAGTGGCATAAATGTGGCACACAAGGAAAATAACTTGCCAAGGCCCCACTGTTTGGTCGACCAGCTCTGATGCCAGCAAGCTTGACCTCTATGTGGTATTAAAAGATCTGAAGGAGAGGCTGCAAACTAAGAAGGAAGGTAGGGAAACCACCTCCCCTTGGGGATGCAAAATGACAATTGAAAGCAGATTGTCCCCAATCATGCCCAGCAAGAGGTCTGCAGGGAGGCGATGGGGTGGATCTGCAATGTTGAAATCTGTTCTTCTGCCAGAGCTTGGAGCTGTACTGGGCATCTCCAGGGTTTTCTCTTGCTTCCCTTTCTCCCAGTCTTAGTAGTTTGGAAGGTCCCTAGGAAGCTTGTGATTTTTTTTCTCTGGCCTTGAGAGTCCCTGGGTCTGCTATTTTTAGGCAAGGAGACATCAGACACAGAAAGCAACCCTCAAGGGAGCTCTACAGCTGCGAGGGTAAGGGACACATGGGATTCACCACTATTCCATTCTATGGTCTTCATTCATGACTGTTCTGGAAAGACCAGGCAACATCTCCAGTGCATTTTGGGAGAGAGCATTCAGGTACCTGATTCCTTAGCTAGATTTGTCTCTGCCAAGGGCAGGCTGTGTGTCTTTGGCCATGGCACCTAGCTTCCCTGAGCCCAAGTGTGTCCCATATGATAACACATTTAACGCTGTCAGTTCTACTTCCATGTGAGGTTGTTATAAGGACTATATTAGGATAAGAGTGGAAGCACTTTGAAATATAAAGGGGAATAGAAGAACTCCCTTCTAGGCAAATAGCAGGAGTTGCACATTCAGGTGTGCACACAGGCTGGGTAGGTAGCAGATGGTTCCCAGGAGAGCTGCGGTGTTCTCATAGGACCCTCCCCCAAAGCCACCTTACCAGTCAAGGTGTTGGCAGCTGACCCAGGCTGGTCCGGTGAATCACTGCACTGGGATGTTGGATTTGGGAAGGCAGGATGGTCAGTTATTCTTTCCTGTGGGTTTAAGTCCAAACTGGAAACAGGGACAGTTAATACAAATGCGCCCTGACTGTAGAGGAAGATAGTTTGGGGAGGGAGGGTGAATGTGTGAACAAGTGAGAGGGAGACAGACGTGTGAGACCCAGCTTCCAGCTGTTCTCGGGATCTGACTGCGTCTCAAGGCTTGTCTCTTCAATCCATTTTTTGTCTTCTCTGAGCCAACCATTTCTTCTTTTTTGGCTCAGTAGTTTGAGATTGTTTCTGCCATCGATTGCTAAAAGGGTGTCTGTCATATTAGTCAATAGGATACCTCAGCAGTCCAAAAGATGAGAGAGCTAGAGTGCACTTAGATGCTTAATGTGCCTCCTAATCCTTCCTCCTCACTTAACAACTGAAGTCTAGTGTTGTCAACTACCTTGCCTCAGGTATATGAGTAAGTGAGCATCAAAACCCACAGAAGCATCCAGGTTGCCTGACTTCCATCCCAGGACCTCCTCCACCTCTCCAATCTGCCTTTTAAAAAGAAGCCTATCTAATAAAAGAGTAATATGCAAATAGACTGTCACTCCAACATGCAAGATGGCTGCCCCTATGTGATCAAAGATGGCTGTCCCCATGTGGACACAAGATGGCCACCACAAGAAGGCCAGCAGGGAAGGGCAGTTGGGAGGGACCAGGCCTGCAGGGAAAGGCATTTAGGGGCAATCAGGCTGGCATGGGAGTGGTTAGGGGGTGATCAGGCTGACAAGAATAAGTGGTTAGGAGCAATCAGGAAGACAGGCAGGCGAGCAGTTGGGAGCCAGCAATCCTGGATTGTGAGAGGGATGTCTCGGTAGGATCGGGCTTAAATGGGCAATTGGACATCCCTTGAGGGGTCCCAGATTGGAGAGGGTGCAGGCTGGGCTGAGGGAGACCCCCACACCCCATGGACAAATTTTGTGCACCAGGCCTCTAGTTTATAATAATGACATAAGTAAAAACAATAACTCTTACTATTTACTGAGTATGTACCAAGTTCTTCCCTCTGTCAAGTGATTCTCACACATTATCTTCATAGGGATCCAAATAAGGAAGTTATTTTTCTCACTTTGCATTGTGGAATACTGAAGTTCAGAGAGGTGAAACAATTTTCCCAAAGACACACAGCCAGTAAGTCACAGAGTCAGGATTCAAATGCAAGTCGTCAAGTTTAATCATGGCACTCTCCCCCATTTTCCCCCTCATTTTTAAAATTAAGGTATTATATGTGTACAACCTTACCAATCCCCACCCTACCCCCATTCCCATATGTGCCCTCCCTCCCCAGAGTTCTTCCCCATCTTTTGCTTCCTGCTCTGCTGAGAGTGACGGTGGCCACACATTCCTTTAGCCAGTGCCTTGCTGAGTTTGTGAGAAAATCTGAGAAGTCCCTAGAGATCTGTTGTTGCTTGCATCTTGTGGCTCAAAGTATGAGAGTGTTGTTCTTGGACTTGTGTTATTTACCTAAGAATTTGCAAGGCTGTTTCTTGCTTTTTAACAAATACTTCTGCAAATATGGATGGAAAATTGGCTTTGCTTACCCAGAAGAGGGAAGAGCTCCAGGCTCCCTGGAGAAAATGTTGATGCAAATATGTATATGCAGAAGAGGCCCAGTTCCCACTAAGGTGGCTTTGATGCTTAACAGGAAGTCTGTCCTGTGGTGGACAGGGTTGGTTCACAAAGGAGCCTTCCAAGGCCACAGAAATGGCAAAGGGCAACCTACTCCAATAAAGTGCCAACTTCTGATCACTTCTGACAGAACCATCTGAGAGGTTTGTTAAAAATCTATATAATAAAAGGGTAATATACAAATAGGCCAAATGGCAGAACAACTGATTGCTATGGCATGCACTGACTACCAGGGGGCAGACGCTCAATGCAGGAGCTTCCCCCTGGTGGTCAGTGTGCTCCCACAGGGGGAGCACTGCTCAGCCAGAAGCTGGGCTCATGGCTGGCAAGTGCAGTGGCAGTGGTAGGAGGCTCTCCCACCTCAATGGCAGTGCTCAGGATGTCCAACTGATGGCTTAGGCCTGCTCCTCATGAGTGGGCCTAAGCCATCAGTTGGATATTCCCCAAGGGCTCCTGGACTGTGAGAGCGCAGACTGAGTGGGGAAAAACCTCCTCCCGTGCATGAATTTTGTGCACCGGGCCTCTAGTATAGTGTATAAGTTATCTATTGCTGTGTAACAAACTGTCCCCAATCTTAGCAGCTTAAAACAACAGTGATTGATTTGCTGATGAATATGTAAGTAGGGCAGAGTTCAACGGTAATGGCTTGACTTTGTTGGGGCAGCTCAGCTGGGGACAGGAGGTTTTTTTTTCTTTATTTATTTTTTAATGCTTTAAAAATACTTTAAAATTACATTTGGCATATAATATTATGTTGTTTCAGGTGTACAACATAGTGATTAGACATTTATATAACTTCTGAAGTGATCAACCCCATAAACCTGGTACCCATCTGACACTAGAAATAGTTATTGCAATATTACTGACTATTTCCCTATGCTGTACTTTACATCCCTGTGACTTTTTAAATAATTGGTAATTTGTAGATCTTAATCCCTGCCCCTTTTTCATCCACCCTCCCAAATCCCTTCCATTTGGCAGCCATCAAAATGTTCCCTGCATCTATGAGCTTGTTTCTGTTTTGTTTATTTGTTTACTTCGCTTTTTAGATTCCACATATACATGAAACTTTATGGTATTTGTCTTCCTCTGTCTGACTTATTTCACTTAGCATAATAATTTTTAGGTCCATCATGTTGTCAAAAATGGCAAGACTTTCTTCTTTTTAGGGCTGAGTAATATTTATATATATATATATATATATATGATTTACACTGAGTGGCCAGATTATTATGTGTTCAGAGATCATAATAATTTGGTCTCTCTCTCTCTCTCTCTCTCTCTCTCTCTATATATATATATATATATATATATATATATATCACATCTTTATCCATTTGCCCACCTATCAGTGGCCAATTAGGTTGCTTCAGTATCTCAGCTATTGTAAGTAATGTTGCATTAAGTATAGGGAAGCATATGTCTTTGCTAATTAGTGTTTTGGATGTCTTTGAATAAATACCCCAAAGTGGGATGGCTGGGTCATAAGGTAATTCTATTCTTAATTTTTTGAGGAACTTCTATACTGTTTTCCATAAAGGCTGCACCGATTTGCATTTCCACCAACATGGCAGGAGGATTCCATACAGGAGTATCCACTTTTGAGAACTCACTCCTGTGACTGGCAGGTGGGTGTGCTCATGAGTAGGCAATCCTGCCAGGGCTGTGGTCCATGGGCCTTGATTCCTCTTCATGGAAGGCTCGCCCTGGGATGACCCGGCTTTCTCACAGCATGGTGGCTGGGATCCAGGAGGGAACGTCTCAATGGAACAAGGTGAATTGCACTGCATTTTATGATCTAGCTTCAGATGTCACTTAGCAACATCTCTGCTATACCATATTGGTCAAGGAAGTAAAAAGTCCCATCTACTCTCAAGGGTTCGTAACTTGAATCTCTTGATGGGGTAGTGGCAGGAGTGGTGGCCTTTAGAGAGGTGGCTGGTGGCAGGGAAAAGAGGGTGGGGGGCGAGGGGGAGAGGGACAGTAGAGAGATACAGGTGAGAGAAGGAGGATTATGTCTCACAGTAGAGCTTGGCCTGTTTTTGGCATGCACATATATTACCTTTTGTTTAAAAAATAAATAAAAGGCTGAGATGACAGAGGGTAGGGGCAGGTGTGTTCATGTGTGAGCATGTGTGTATCTGTGTGCTCAGTCTCCAGAGGCATGGGTGACATAGCTAAAGCATCAGCTCCAATGGGAAGCAAAGGAGAGGGTGCCTCTTTGGCCAAGACAGGGCCTTGGGCTCCAGCATGTCCATGACCTTGAGCTTCTCAGACCTGGTCCATCTCTTCAAATGGAAAGAGATCCATTGTCTGCCAGGGGCTGAGGACAACTGGTGAAAGCAGAAACACATTCCTAGGTAGAAATCTTAAAAACCCTTCATCCTTTCACTAAGAGCAACACAAACAAAACTCCAAACAGACAAACAAAACAAAACAAAAAACCCACAACAACAAAGCAATGAAACCCTGCACATACCTCACTCAACAAAGAAAGCTGTGATGCATAATAACATCTGCCATTTATTAAAGTATATATCAGATGCTTTACCTAATTAATTCTCATCCAGCCCTGATGATGCAGAGGAGGAAACTGAGGCTCAGGCAGGAAGAACGACTTGCCCCGTATGCACAGCTAGAGGGAAGGTGCAGAAGTGTGGGCCCAGCCAGGCCTGTTGGTGTCCCAGGTCTGCTCGTTGGACTTCCCTCTTTCCTCCTCTGCCTGAAGCCCGGATCCTTGGATGGCTTTGCCTAACGAAGAGAAATGTTCTTTATGCAATTTGGATCTGACCGCTGGACTTGGCAACAATTTATTTTGTGACTTCCCAGTAAAAAAAAAAAAAGAAAGAAAAAAAAGAATCCTTTTTTAAGAACAGTGACTCTGGGAGGGCAGAGCCAGGAATTTTAATTGGGTGGGAGGCAGCAGCGAGTGGTGGAGTGAGCACCAAGTGGGTTGTCAGCAAGCACCCATTCCAATGCTTACTGGCTGTGACCTTGGGCAATGATACTAATGCTCATCCTAAGAATAGCCTCTGCTTACTGATCTTTTACTCTGTACCAGGTGCTGTGCTAAGGGACTCATGTGTATCATCCATTTAATCTTCTCAGCAACCCTGTGAGCGAAGGAGGTATGAATAGCATCCCCATTTTGTAGACGAGGACATTGAGGCTTTGGCACTAAGCAGCATGCCCAAGACCACGCAAATAGGAAGAGTTACAGCCATGATTTGGGTCTGGGCAGAGGGGTTCCAGAGTCTGTGCTTTTGGCATTGTGCCAGAATGTGGATACAAATATGAATGTATTGTAGATGCTGACACAGGCTAACATTTATTGAATGTTTTCCACATAGAAGATGCTATTCCAATCACTGTATGCAATAGCATTTAAGCCCCACAATGATTCTGAAATCGATAATATCGCCATTCTTTCAGATGAAGAAATTGACTCCTCCTGTGTTTAGTGAGGCGTTATCTCCTTTCACTACATGGTTCTTTTTCTGAGAGCTATTACTTTCAGAAAAAGCATATAAACTCAGGCCATGTGAGGTGGGGCTGGATTCTGACTAAGCCTCTCCCTCTCGCTCTCAGAGGGAAACTGCAGGGGAGGGGGGTGGGGAGGGAGAAAGAGGGAAGAGCCGGGGGAGGTAGCTGGCCAAGTGCCCCACCTGTCCCTGCTCTGGAGGCTGGCACGCACACGCCGCTCCCTGGGCTGGCCATGCCTGACTCCATCGGTTTGGGCTGGGCAGCCTGCCTCCTTGGCAGAGCGCTACAGCCTGAGGCTCCTGGGCCCTGCGTGGCTCTGTGAACTGTGCAAGGGAGGGGAGGCTCTGCCAATGTGTCACCTGCCAGCTCCCCTCTGGGCACCATCTGGGACTCACTGAGCTGCAAAGCCAGGGCCAGGCAATGGCTGCCTCCTCCGCCCGCCCCGTGGGCCTGGCCACCCTGAGCACACACCGGGAGCACTCGGCTCAGGGAAGGTGTCAGGGAGTGGGGGGACAGGACATCCCTGGGGAACTTAAGCTCCCAGGGGCCCTACCCAGCAGGAATAAGGATGCTAACATCTGACATTTGTTAAATCTTCCTGTGGCTGGGCTCTAGGCTCAGTGCTTTATGTATATTGTCTCACTTAATTTACTCGCCACACACCACCATATTTAAGTACTGTTATTCCCATTTTACAGGTAAGGAAACAGACACAGAGAGGCTAAGTGACCTCCCCAGGGTCAGGGTCATGCAGCCGGGAAGTTTCAGAGTCAGGGTTCAGGTTCTACATTTTAAAGCGTGGCTGGCTCACGAGCTCTGGGTTCTAATCTTCGCTCAGTTTCTTCCTGCCGGGGAGTTCTTTTCAGCCCCCTGCTCTTTGCAGGTCTTCAGTTTCTTCTTCTGTACAGATGCAGGGGTGGACCATATTTTCAAAGTGTTTGTCACAGTCTCAGAGTGCCATCTGGAGCTAAAGTGGAGGCGGGGGTGGAGTTGGGGGAGGGAGAAGCTGAGGATGACTGTCAGACCCCAACCTTTTACCCCCTTTTTAACCCGAGATGAAAGTGCCAATTTTTGCTGCTTCCCATGTTCAAGCTATGTGTGAGATTTGGCTTACAGAGGGGTTCTACTGTTTATGATAAGTCTGAACCCTAGCAATTGCTGATCTGACATTCTTGTACCCTAAGAGAGGAGGAAGATGGACCTCAGAGAGGGTAAGGGGACACAGGTAAAGAGGCTCAGTTAATTAGTGTCTTATGCAGATTACATGGTAGTTGCAAGTGCAGGGTGTAGAGCCAGATACAAATGGGTTCAAGTCTTAGCCTGCCTATTACTGGTGATGTCTTCGGGCTGGGTCAGCTCTCCATTGCTAGACCATCCCTGTTTTGCTGCCACTGAGTGCTCCACCGTGAGATAGTTGATGCCCTGAGTTATTTCTCAGAGGGAAGAACTCAGTGGCTGGGTCCTACTTTCCCTCTTTACCCTCAACCACAACTCCCAACCCAAAGGGCACAGGATACTCAAACACCTTTGGACATGCCCAGTTATGATGCAGATACAAAGGGTACCCCAGGACTGTCCCAGCTCAAGGTATAATACAAAATAGTGGCTTTCCATCAGGTAACCTGTCCTGCAATCCATGCCCAGCTGAGTCTGTGTTCATGGAGAAGGAAAGGGCTGTGTGGTGACCAGAAGACGTGAATAGGAGAGTGTCTGACCTTCAGCAGCTGTGTGACCTTCAGCACCTTCCTTCCAGGCTTCAGTATCCTCATCTTTAAAGAGCAGTCTTGGAGGTGTATGGTGCCCATGGGTTCCGAAGCTTCACAATGGCATGCTTCAGTGACCTCAGGCACCAGGAAATATGACCTTTTCCTGGGCATACACACGGTTCCCTGAGACAAGTCCTCTTCTAAATGCAGACCTAGGAATCAGGATCACCACAGACTAAGTCTCCCCCTTATCTGCAGGGTGAATGCTGAGACTTTTGAGTACTCTTGGCCTCAGGAAATTGGCCTTACATAGTCCAGCTGTGGGGCTTTCAAAGCACTGTCCTGAGATACTGCTCTGACCCAGCCATAGAGCATGAGAGAGCTTCCGTCAGGTCTGTGAATCTTTACAGTTAAGTCTGAGCCTGGAAGGGGAGAGATTTCCTGGAGAGGCCTGCCCTCCTCTGGGCATGGAAGCTGCCCTACATTGGTGTGTGTGACTAGGCGCACCCATGGGCTTGCTTGGGGTATAGCAATGTGACTCGAGGGTACTGCAGGAGCTCCTCCCAGCTCTTCCTCTTAGACAGGGAGATGCTGATTTGGTGATTAGAGTCCAGAGCACATGACTGTTCAAAGGTGACATAAATGTTCGGTTTCCTTCTCTCAGACGTCCAAGCCACAAAAGGCTCAAGCTGATTTCCCAACGAAGGCCGCTTCTCTCCCTCTGTCGCTTCTCCTCAGTCCACACACTTGGGGTGCCTTCACTTGACCCATGCCTTTCTGGTTCGTTAGGCAGTGTGGTCGGCGCCCCACTTACATCTCCTTGCTCACCCTGTCTACAGCATCACTTATAGAACATCCATGGGCACCTGCTGGCTTCCCGCATTTCTCTGTGCACAGGGTGGGCAAGAAGGGTAGGAGTTAATGTGCCAAGAGTGACCCTAATCAATGAGGGGGTGGTGATTAGAAGGATGGAACTTTCAGTCACTCTCCTGGACTTACAGGGAGGGGAGAGGAGCTGGATATTGAGTTCAATCAGCAATGGCCAAGGATTTCATCAATCATAGCTATGTAATAACACCTCCATTAAAACAACAACAACAAACAAAAACACCACAAAAAGATGAGGTTCTGAGAGCCCTCGGATTGGTGAACATGAGATTTGAGGAAAGTGGAGAGTGGCATGTCTGGAGGAGGCATGAAAACTCCATGCTCTTTCCTCTTACCTTGCCCTGCACATCTCTGTATTTGATTGTTGATTTGTATTCTTTAAATCCCTTGTAATAAATCATAAATCTAGTGGGTAAACGGTTTTCCTGAGTTCTGTGAACTGCTCTAGCAAATTAATCAAACCCACGGAAGGGGATGTGGGAATCTCTGATTTACAGCCAGCCAATCAAAAGCACAGGTAACAACCTGGACTTTCAATTGGCATCTGAAGCTGAGGGCAGTCCTGTGGGATTGAGCCTTAACCTGGGAAGTCTGGTGCTGTCTCCAGGTAGATAGTGTGAGAATTCAGTTGAATTTTAGGAGGCCCAGCTGGTGTCCAAGAATTGCTTGTTGGTGTGGGACCTCCCCTCCCACACCTCTGTTCCCCCGTCATACTGGATTCGGGTACAGAACCCTTACTATTCTTGGAGGGATCCACTCTAAGACATATTTTTTATACAACATCCACCCCAGTTCTGGGGGAGGCAGGGTGACTTTATTCTCATTTTACTAATGAAGAAACAAGGCCTGGAGAGGTTTGAGACTTTTCCCAAAGTAGCAGAATGTAGATTCCTGACTCCCAAATCACGATTCTTTTCTCAATGGGATGCCTTGATACCTCCAAGGTTGCTATCTAGTATGAGGGAGGAACATTAGGCAAAGATCAATAAGGAACAAAATCTTTTTTTTACTACCTTTATTTTAGTTTTCAAGACTAGAAGTGGGTTTGTTTAGAAAACAAAACAAAACACTTGTCCTTTGATTTGAATTATTTATTTTATTTTTTATTGATTTTAGAGAGAGGAAGTGTATGTGTGTGTGGGAGACATCCATTTATTGTTCTACTTATTCATGCATCCATTGGTTGGTTCTTGTATGTGCCTTGACAAGAGATCAAAGACCCAACCTTGGTGTATCAGGTGATGCTCTAAACAACTGAGCTATGTGGCCAGTGCTGATTAGAACTATCGATACCTGAATGGGTCATGGGGGCAGGAAGGGATTGTAGTCTTTGATGTAAGTTATTATGGAAGGATTAACTAGTGTCTTTGTTGATCTGAGGGTTGAGGCCTTTAAGACAGTCACAGAATCATAAAATGTCAAATGTGGAGGGCAGCTTTGAGGCCATCTTGGCTAGTCTAACCTTTCTTTTACAAGTGGGATATCTGAGGTCCCAGGAGGAAAATGTCCTCAAGGCCATCAGGTAACAAGAAAATGAGGATCTGAGAGAAAACACAGGAAATATAGGCAATCAGAGTTAGGTTGTGCTAAAATCAGGAATCTATGAGAACTTGTTAAATCAGGCAGGGCAAATTAGAGCCAACTCTAATTAAGAGATGGGGCTACCCAGAACACCTATGACTGAGCAAGCTTGTGAAGTTCTATCTAAATGTTAAGAGAAATAATTCAAGAATTGGTTAGTGATGTCTGCCTTGGCACAGGACAGGTGAGTCCTATTTATCTGCCACTACATAAAAGACAAGGTCGAGAAAGCTGGGCCTATGGTTAGCCCGAGTGAGAACCCACAGGAAGGAATTTGGAAGGATAGGGAAGGTAGATCACCACTAAAAAACAATGCCTAAAGGTAGCGGCTAGCCTGGCATTCAGGTTACTCAGCCATCCTCAATTGCTTTTTTGCTTTGCCCTTCTCTCAATATTCTACCATACTGCTTTGGAATCTCAATAGCCTTATAGAATGCAAACACACACTTTATTTTATACAGCATACAGTTAAAGCAAAAATTGTGGATCAAATCCTGCTTTAAATTTTGCCGTTAGCCTCTTATTTCAAAGTACTAAAGTTGGCTAGTCCCACTTGAGTCTTCTGTCTCCCATATGCAAAATAAAGGGCCAGGTCAGAAATTCTCAAAAAGCATGAAAAGAAACAATAGCTCCGTAGGATGGTAGCAGCTATTATGTGGAATAAAATAGGTTTCTATGATGATTTTTTTTGGAATATTGCTGGATTAATAAAAACATTTTTTAAAACTGCAGGACTTCTCAGATCTTTTACTAGTAAAATCAAAATTCGCCTTAAAGTGATTTGAATAGGCAGAGTTCCTTAAACTCACTTGAAAACAGAAAATACACTATACAGGGTAGTCTCTAAAGGCCTTTCACCTTCAAAATATTATAATTCTTTGCTTATTTCTTTTGAGAATAGATAAAGAGAAGCATAATCAATGATTGGCTCATTTTACTTCTCTCTTGTCTACATGATATGGTAGTTGGTGTTTAACCACAGTGTTTAAATGGTTCAAAGTAAGTGGCAACCATTGCCATCCTTTCTTAGTAGAACATTTGAAGATAAATCAATTGGTTTGAAAACAACTGAAGCAATTTGTTCCTAGCAGACTAGGTATGTCAATGACTTTGACATAACCTACTGATTGGCAAAATTGCAGCACAATGATGATTAAGGGTTTTGTTTTTGTGTCATGTTTTTTTTTTTAAATAGTATTTGTCATGATAGCTGCTATGAAGGTTTTCTATTTGAGAATCTTAAGTAGCAAAATCCTGCTCAAGCTGTGTGGTGGGCTTAGTTTTGCAGCACAGCGGGGGGTAAAACTGTTATGATAATATACATACTATTTGAGGCTCCACATGTGTGGTGGAGTTCCAGGTGCCCAACCCAAATGGTTCTCCATACAGGGGAGATGTCCAGCCTAGAGCAACTCCAGCTGCTTATTTCTGTCTTTAGAGACAGACTGTTCTTTCTCTACTCAAAAGAGGCCACACCTGTTTGATCTACCCTATTACCAGTCTGGTCACAAATGAATTTAAACTCTTCATAACAATAGTTTTCATTAAATATTACTTCAGGGTCAGCATTGATATATAAGAATGAATGTGCAGCGACTATTAACCAGGGCATCATTAGGATCATCTATAAAATTAAAACACATAATCACACTTGATCCCACTGGAGATTTTGATGGAAGAGATCTAAAATTGGTGCAGCATCTGTACTTTTTTAAAAAAGCTTTATAGATCCAACCCACATATCCATCAATAGGAGACTGGAAATGTAAAGTGTGGTTTACTCATACAATGAAAAGCCACTCCAATAAAAAGAAAAAGCTGTTGTTATTTGTAGCAACATGTGAGAATCCTTCAGACATTAAGTTAAGTAAAAAAGGGTAGTTACCAAAAAATATACAATGTAGAATTCTATTTACATGAAGTTTAAAAATGAGCAAAGCTAGTATAAGGTATCAGAAATAAAAACTGTAAGCAATGCAAGAAATGCTAAAGGGACTGGTGTAAAAAGAAGACACAAAAAGGGAGGAAGGAACACAGGCACAACAAACCAAAAATGACTACAAAAAAGTACCTAACAATAATAATTTTAAATGTAAAGGGACTAAATGCTCCAATCAAAAGACATTGAGTGGCTGAACGGATAAAAAAAAAAAAAACATGACCCATACATATGCTGTCTACAAGAGACCCACCTCAGGACAAGGGACTCATACAGACTGAAAGTTAAGGGATGGAAAAATATCTTTCAGGCAAATGGAAATGAAAAAAAAAGATCTGGAGTAGCAATACTTATATCTGACAAAACAGACCTCATAGTGAAGGCCATAACAAAAGATAAGGAAGGCTACTTCATTATACTAAAGGGATTGATACAACAAGAGGATATAACCCTGATAAACATATATGCACCCAATGCAGGAACATCCAAATACATTTTAAAAAAGCCTCCTGGAAGATATCAAGGGAGAGAGTGATAATAATACAATCATAGTAGGGACTTTAATACCCCACTGACATCACTGGATAAATTCTCTAGACAAAAACAAAAACAGAAACAAACAACAAACAAAAAACAGCAAAGAAACAGCAATCTTAAATGACTCAGATCAGATGGACTGAATTGACATCTTCAGAACATTTCACCCAAAGCCACGGAATATATGTTCTTCTCAAGTGCACATGGGACATTTTCAAAGATACACCACATATTGGGTCACAAACCACAAACAAAGTCTCTCCAAATTCAAAAATACTGAAATCATATCAAGCATCTTCTCAGATCACAATGGCATAATATTAGAAATAAACTACAATGAAAACAATAAACCAATTCAAACACTTGGAGGCTGAATAGCTATTAAACAATGATTGGGTTACCAAAGAGATCAAAGAAGACATTAAAAACATCCTGGAAATAAATTACAATGAATACACAACAATCCAAAATCTATGGGACACAATAAAAGCAGTCCTGAGAGGGAAGTTTATAGCTCTACAGGACTACTACCTAAAAAAACAAAACAAACAACAAAAAAATGGTAGTAAGTCATCTAACTCTACAACTTAAAGAATTAGAAAGAGAACAACAAGAAAAGCCAAGAGTGAGCAGAAGGAAAGGAGATAATAATGATCAGAGCAGAAATAAATGACATAGAGACCAAAAAACAAACAAACAAAAAACAAAAACAAAAAGATCAATGAAACCAAGAGCTGGTTCTTTGAAAGGATAAACAAGATTGATGAACCTCTAGTCAGGCTCACCAAGAATCAAAGAGAGAGGACCCAAATAAATAAAATCAGAAATGAAAGAGTCAAAATAACAACAGACCCCACAGAAATACAAAGGATTGTTAAAAAATACTATGAACAACTCTATTCCAACAAACTAGACAATCTGGAGGAAATGGACATATTCCTAAAAAAATACAACCTTCCAAAACTCAAACAGGAAGAATCTAAACATGTCAATAGGCTGATAACTATGGAATAAATTGAAGCAGTCATCAAAAAGCTTCCAGCAAACAAAAGCCCAGGGCCAGACTGATTCACAGGGGAGTTTTACCAAACATTTAAGGAAGAACTAAAACCTATCATCCTCAAACTGTTCCAAAAAATTCAAGAGGAAGGAATACTTCCAAGCTCCTATGAAGCCAGCATCACCCTAATGACAAAACCAGAAAAAGACAACACAATGAAAGAGGATTATAGGCCAATATCCCTAATGAACATAGATATCAAAATCCTCAACAAAATTATAGCAAATGGGATCCAGCAGTTCATCAGAAAGATCATACACCACGACCAAGTAGGATTTATCCTGCGGATTCAAGGATGGTGCAATATCCGAAAATCAATAAACGTGATACATCACATAAACAAATTGAGAGATAAAAATCACATAGTCATATCAATTAATGCATAAAAAGCATTTGACAAAATCCAATACCCTTTCTTGATAAAAACCCTCCACAAATGGGAACAGAGGGATCATACCTCAACATAATAAAAGCCTTATATGACAAACCTACAGCTAACATCATACTCAATGGGCAAAAACTAAAACCACTTCACCTAAGAACAGGAATGAGACAGGGATGCCCACTTTTATCACTCCTGTTTGACATAGTTCTGGAAGTGCTAGCCATAGCAATTAGACAAGAAGGAGAAATAAAAGGCATCCAAATTGGAAAAGAAGACATAAAACTGTCATTATTCCCAGATGACCTGATATTGTACATAGAAAACCATAAAGACTCCATAAAAATTATTAAACTTTTATTATTAAATGAATTCAGCAATGTAGTAGGATACAAAATTAATGCCAAGAGATCTATGGCATGTCTATACACCAATAGTGAACTTACAGAGAGACTAAAAAAAAAATCCCATTTACCATTGCACCAAAAAATTAAGATACCCAGGAATAAACTTAACTAAGGAGGTAAAAGACCTGAACTCAGAAAACTAGAGGACACTTAGAGAGAGAGAGAGAGAGAAAGAGAGAGAGAGATGCAGAATCAACATAATTAAAATGTCCATACTACTCAAAGCAATTTATAGATTCAATGCATTTTCCATTAAAATACCAACTACATATTCCACAGACCTAGAACAAACTCTCCAAAAATTTATCTTGAATTTAAAAAAAGACCCCGAATAGCTGCAGTAATCCTGAGAAAGAAGAACAAAGTAGGTGGAATCTAAATACCAGATTGCGAAGCCACTGCTCTCAAAACTGCCTGGTACTGGCACAAGAACAGACATATAGATTAATGGAATAGAATAGAGAACCCAGAAATTGACCTAAACTACTAGCTCAATTAATATTTGACAAAGGAGGCAATAACATACAATGGAGTCAAGACAGTCTCTTCAATAAATGGTGTTGGGAAAATTGGACAGATACATGGGGGAAAAAAAGAAAACTAGACCACCAACTTACACCATACACAAAAATAAACTAAAAATGGATAAAGGACTTAAGCATAAGATGGGAAGCCATAAAACTATTAGAGGAATCCACAAGCAGCAAAATCTCAGACATATGCTGAAGCAATTTCTTCACTGATACTGCTCCTAGTGCAATGGAAACTAAAGAGAAAATAAACAAATGGGAATACATAAAAATAAAAAGCTTTTTGTACAGCAAGAGAAACCATTAACAAAACAACAAGAAAGCCCAGTGCATGGGAGAACACATTTGCTAATGCTATTACTGATAAAGGTTTAATCTCCAACATTTACAGGGAACTCATACAACTTAACAAAGGGAGACAAACAATCCAATCAAAAAATGGGCAACGGACCTAAATAGATACTTTTTGAAAGAAGACATAAGGAAGGCCAAGAGACATATGAAAACATGCTCAAAGTCACTAATCATCCGAGAGATGCAAATCAAAATGACAATGAAGTACCATCTCACACCTGTCAGAATGGTTATCATCAACAAATCAACAAATGACAAGTGCTGGTGAGGATGTGAGGATGTGGAGAAAAAGGAACCCTCATGCAATGCTAGTGGGAATGAAGACTGGTGCAGCCACTGTGGAGAAGAGTATGGTGTTTCCTCAAAAAACTAAAAGTTTAACTCCCATTTGACCCAGTGATTCCACTTCTAGGAATATATCCCAAGAAACTAGAAACACGAATCCGAAAGGATATATGCACCCCTATGTTCATAGCAGCACAATTTACCATAGCTAAGATTTGGAAACAGCCTAAATGCCCATCAGCAGATGGGTGGATTAGAAAACTGTGTTACATCTACATATGTAATACTATGCTGCAGTAAAAAGGAAGGAGTCTTACCATTTGCAACAGCATGAATGGAACTGAACAGCATTACGCTAAGTGAAATAAGCCAGTCAGAGAAAGATAAATATCACATGATCTCACTCACCTATAGAATATAATAAACAACATAAAGTGATGAACAAAAACAGATCCAGAGACAGAGAAGCATCGATCAGACCATCAAACCTCAGAGGGAAGGTAGGGGAGGGTGGGAGTAAGGGCAAGAGATCAACCAAAGGACTTGTATGCACACATATAAGCCTAACCAATGGACACAGACACCAGGGGGTGAGGGCATGAGTGAGGGTGGAGTGGGGGGGGGGACAATGGGGAGATAAGAACACATATGTAATACCTTAATCAATAAAGAAAAAATTTAAAAAAGAAATAAAAATTGTAGTTTATTTGGAGGGAAGTGAGATTAATTATGAAGAGGCACAAGTGTACTTTCTGGGGGTGATGAAAATATTCTGTACATTGTTGTGAGTGGTGGTCCACAAAGAGGCAAACAATTTTAAAACTTGAACTGAATCCTTAGGAGAAATGCATTTTATTGTATATAATTTATACTTCATTAAAAAAAAAAGCCTAACTGCTCTGAATCCCCAAATTAGAGTCCCATGCCAAAGTCCAAGAAATGATCATCTCCACACAAGGGAAGGGCCTAATCCCGCTCAGCCCAATTACAGCCTCAAGAAAGAGATTACTTCCCTATTTTATGCCGCATGTCACAAAATCCTTCATTTTCACTCATCTTCCATAATTCTCCACCCTTTCTCTGCCTTTTGGATAACAAACTCTAGAGAACTCAACATACAACAACCAGCTTAATAATAAACCCACTGGTGTCCAGGAACTGTGCCTCCTTTCTGTCTCCATTTCAGTAGCCACATCTGCATTCTTAGAAGAAGTCCCTTCCCTGCTAGGCCAGCTTGAAGAGACCTCATATTTATTGAGTACCTACTATGTGCTAGATCTTGTTGGCTTGTTCACCAAGGTTATGTCTTTCTTTTTAAAACAACACTGAGATGTGGACCAAAGTCACCCCAATAAATTTAATAAAAAAAAATAACCATGAGAAGTGGATATTTTTACTGCCTGCCCCATTTTCCAGATTAGCAATCAAAAAGGGAAGATAAATTACTGGCTCAAAAGTGATATCTGGCTGATAAGTGAAGGATGCATGGTTGGAACAGTGACTGCACAATCTCTTACAATTTAAGGCCTCTTTTCTTTCAGGGCACTGAAAGAGGAGAAAAGCAGAGATGGGAACTGGAAGGAGAGAAATAGTAGAGCGTTAAAAGAAAAGGGTCAATGATCCTCCCTTGACAATGCTTTTCATGCCCAGTGGCCAGAATTCAAGCTAACCAGGCCCCACACATCCAGGCAGTCCCATGCTCTCTGGCTCGCCTCTGCTGAGAGCTTAGAAGTAGCGGCCTCAGGGCGATTTTCATTTGGTATAACTTAGAAAACCAGAAGAAAGCAAGTGGGAATGTCAAGATGTCTTTACTTTTCAGATTCTGGCTTCCTGAGATCAGAGGAGTGGATTTCCGCACCAGGGTGGGTGGCAAGGCATAGGGAGAATCATTGGAGAGAGAGAGAGAGAGAGAGAGAGAGAGAGAGAGAGAGAGAGAGAGAGAGAGAGAGAGAGAGAGAGAGAGAGTCAGTCTGTGCGTGGAGGGGGGATTGCTGTACTCAGCGCAAGGCACCGGGGGAGGAAGAAGCTGCACCAGAGGAGCTCTGAATAATTGATTCTTCAGCTGCACCAGACGCCCAGGAGCGGGCGCAGAGCGTGGTTTCAGCACCACGGATAGCGGCGCGCGCCACCGCAGGCGCCCCCGCTGTCAGCCAGCCACCTATCCTGGCCTTGTCGCCAGCGTGCGCTCCGGGAGCGGGTGGCAGCGCTCTGCGCCGCCGCCAAGGGACTGCGGGGTCTGTCTCGGCCCGCCTCCTGGGAGAGCCGCTGCGGGCGGGAGACGCCTTCGCCCGACGAAGCTCCAAGCCTCTTCGGGTTTCGCGGGGGCTGCTGCGTCTCACCGACTGGGAACAAGTCCCTAAGTTGGCGTGGAGGCGCCCCTGTCTTCCTCCTCCTCTTTTTCCGAGGCGACCTCAGCAGAAGCACGCCCTGGGAGCCCGGTTTTCCCAGTGCTGTGAACCAGGGTGATCAGGCGCTCTCGGGACTCCCGCCGCGAAGTGGGGAGCTGAACGCCTGGAGCGGAGCTGGCCCCGCAAGGAAGGGACTGGAGGGAGCTGTCTCCCCCCCTCCTCCCGCATCTCTTTCGGCCGCGGACCGCGGGGATCCCCGGTTACAAGCGCGCGCGCGCTCCCACACTCACTCTCTCACACACTCGTCCACACACACACCAGCCCGTAGCCTGGGCTGCGAAGAGGTCTCTCGGGCGCGCTCAGAGGACCGGGAAGCTGCTGTCGGGAGTGGGGCAGGAAGCCGAGCTCTAGCTCTCTGTGGGAGGCGCCCAAGGCTGAGCCCGAGCATGCGGCCGGGTGAGCACTGAGAATCGCGGCTGCAGCCATCAGCCCTGGAGATGACCAGGAGCGGCCACTGCTGAGAACTATGTGGAGAGAGGCTGCGGTGAGTGCTGGCGCGGGACGCGGGGCCCCCTTAGGAAGAGGTCGGTGGAAGGCCTGGATAGGGGTGGGCGTCAGGACCGCAAGAGAATCGTTGTATGGGAATGATCGCACCTCCCTCGGGGATCTGGGACCGCGGGAGCCGAGTCCTTTTCCCTCCCCCTCTCCTCCTGCCGGCTGATCGCAAACTCAGCCATACCCCCTTCTTTTCCCCTCCCCCCTTCAGCAGCTCCTGGCCGCACAACTCCCAGCAGCCGGCGCTGGGGAGGTGGTAGGGGGTGAGGGCGGAGGTGCCCAGTTAGCTTCTCGTGGGTGGATAAATTGGGGCTGCAGGTTCTCCTGTGCGCTCTGGAGAGGAGCTCTCCATATGGGCCATAGGGTATGAGGATTCGGTCTGGGGGAGTCTTGGTCACGGAGGTTCAGTTCCCCCTCTCCTGGAGAGCCCCCTGTGTGTACATAGGGGCTGTGAGCATTGCAGACTGCAGCCTGACACCCCCACCCCAGTCCCGCTCTCCTGACTCGTGGGCTGACCCGTCTCTTCCCCGCCTTCCTAGAGCCCTGCTGCAGAGCCTTCGGCTGGGATAGCCGCCCCCCGTGGGGGCGATGCGGGCAGCGCGGGACAGCCAGGGGAGCGCGCGGGGGCCGCAGCATGCGGAAACCCGCTAAACCCGGTGGCTGCTGAGGCGGCCGAGATGCTCGTGCGCGCAGCGCGCCCCACTGCATCCTCGACCTTCTCCGGCTACAGGTACGTCCCAGCGGGAGACTTGGGCTTGGCGGGATGGGGAGGAGGAAGACTCGACCCAACCGAGAGCGGGAGAAAGGTCTAGGGAGAGAGGGAGAGAGAAAGCAGGTGAGGGAGGATAGGTAGCTAGGCGAGAGAGGAGCACCAGGGGGCGCTGCGGCACCGCAGTGCTCACAGAGCTCTGAGGTCGAGTGCGAGTTCTCCCCAACTTCCCCAGGCTCTGGCAGTGCCCGGCTCCAGGGCGCGCGCCTGTACACGCGTGCACGACTGTACTGGTATTTGCAGGCACGCGCGCCTGTGTACCTGGCACGGTGTATATGTGTGCACCGCCTGAGTCCATGTGCGGACTCCGGATGGCTGTTGGCACCATCACGGCGGCCTGTGGTGCGCAGAAACGCGCGCGTGCCTGTGAGCGTGTGGAGCCCCACTGCCCACGTGCACCTAAGACTTGGTAATAGGACCTGCAGTGGAAAGCCTGGGGAGGGGCTGTACAGTTATGTCGGTCTTAGGAGCCTGCCTTTAGCCCCACGCACGTTTTTCTTTTGCCAGCTCCCACGCACAGGCCCGCGGAGGACCTCTTCTCCGGAATTCTGCATTGCACACAGCGCGCGTGAAAGAGAACGTGTGTGAACCTGTGCGTGCAGGGGGCGGATCCTGGGGTCACTTTTTTCAGGGCCCCTCGGCGGGAGGAGGGGCGGGCCCTAAGTTCCTTCAGGCGCCCCGGAGACTGGAACGCAGGAGGGAGAGATTCTCAGTCCCTAGCGCTTGGGGAGTCCCCGCAGGAGAGGAATGGGGTCTGCAGCGGGTGCCGCCGGGAGCGTGGTCTGCGCCGCATCCCGCGCGTTCGCAGGGGGCGGGGTCAATTCGCCGGAACGCGGGAACCAGGTTACCTCGTCTCTACGCTGCCGCCTCCGCACGCCACGCCGGGCGGATCTGTAGTTCGCTCCCTGTGAGCAGGGGGCGGGATCCGTAACTTGGTCCGCTCTAGCCGGCGTGGGAGAGGAGTGGGTGACAGGTTTGCTCTGTGCGCCTACGCTCCAGCGCGGTGGTCCGCAACTAACTTGGTGGATTCGGTGGGAGATGTGGGCAGAGTCGGGCATGGAGAAGAGGCTGGAGACTGGGGCATGAGAAGGAGGGTGGATGAGAAGATGGGTTTACCCGCAGGGCTGGAGGAGAATTAGCTCGGATTGGAGTTGGATAGAGTTGGCGTTGTGTCTGTCTAGTGACGTGGATGACGTCGGGGATCTGGAATGGAGTAGGTGACTCCATCTGGAATGGAGTAGGTGACTCCAGCAGCTTGCGCTGCAGGTGGGCTCTCTACCTGGCTGATAGAGCAAGGGGCGGGGTCTGGAACCCTCGCTCCCCGCAGCCCTGACTCTCCCTCTCCACCTTGCAGGGACCCTAAGTGGCGACTATGGGCAGACTGGGGTATTGGACCCTGCTGGTGCTGCCGGCACTTCTGGTCTGGCGCCATCCGGCGCAGGGTGCGGCGGCGGAAAAGGGAACCCCGGCGCTGAACATCGCGGTGCTGCTGGGTCACAGCCACGACATGACGGAACGTGAACTGCGAAACCTGTGGGGCCCGGAGCAGGCGACTGGGCTGCCCCTGGACGTGAACGTGGTAGCACTACTGATGAACCGCACGGACCCCAAGAGCCTCATCACACATGTGTGCGACCTCATGTCCGGGGCGCGCATCCACGGCCTAGTGTTTGGGGACGACACCGACCAGGAGGCCGTGGCCCAGATGCTGGATTTTATCTCCTCACAGACCTTCATCCCCATCCTGGGCATCCACGGGGGCGCATCTATGATCATGGCTGATAAGGTAAGGCCAGAAGCGATGGTCTGCCAGGACTCCGGAGTGTGCTAGTCATAGGACAGCCACCAAAGGTCTTCGGGAGCCCCTGGTATCTTCTTGCTTTGATAGGGGGTCGTGGCCACTGACTCTGGTGAGAACCAGGTGCCACCTCTCCGGCCAGAAATGAATGGAAATGCTTTTTGTCTTGGGTCTGAAAGTGGGGTACTCAGAGAGGCACGTTGGGTGTGCTGGGAAGAACTTGGAAAACACAGAAGCGTCAAAGGGTGGTGGAATGCTTGGAGATTTCTAAGCAGTTTACAGATGCAAGCCTGGGGCCACTTGAAACAACACGGCTTACATTTCTATAATGTCAATTTTACCAGGTTCTTTGTGGAAAAATGTCCATTTTTTCCCTCTTGTGGTGACTAAAACTATTTCAAAAAGGATTAAACGTGGGTGTGCTGTGGAACAAAATGCAAAGTTTTTAGGTAAAGCACAAAAGAACAGAAACGTCAAGCTTCCGCAGCCCCAAGAAGGGTGGAAAGTTTGAGAAGCCCTAATGGCCACAAGAATGTGTTCCTCTAGCGGAGTGGGTGTGAGTGGAGAGGAGAACTGACCCCGGACCCAGAGCATGGAGGGCCTGATGCTTTCCTCATGTTCCTGGGGTGGAGCTGGGAGGCCCTCAGATGCAGGGGTTAGCACCCAAGGATGGGTTTTGGTACCGAAGTCTGTGAGTGTCAGAATGAAGAAAGGTGTGTCCACATTTCTTGGCTTAGGATGAGTAGAGAGGGTCTTTCTGTGGACCCGATGGGAACGTTGGTTGGGAGAAGAGGGAAGAGAGACTTGGAGATTTGAGTGAGATATTAGGAGGGCTTGATTTGAGAATCGTGCAGAAGGACTGAAGACAGTAGGAAGAAGCTAAGAGAGGAGTGAGATAAAAAGGAAGGATTAGAGTGTGGGGGCATTGCACCTCTGCTTAAGGTCCAGCAAGGGAAAGGGTGTCAGGAAGGGGAGGAAAGGGTAAATGTACTTGTGTGCCATGGTCCCCAGCCTGAGACCTTCTTGGGGTGTGTTCCTTAGGTAGTAGAAGACATCTTCGTGGAGCGAGCAGAGATGTGTCATAGCGCTTTCCTTCTGATGCTCTCAAAGCACTTTTATATTCAATTCATCAAATCAGATTCTGCCTCTGCCTCAGCAATTCCCACCAGCTCTTTTGGGAACTGTATTAATTCTTTCATGTCTCCTGGGCTGCAGTACATTCAGCCCAAGTACATAACTGATGCAGTATCTTATTAAACATTCATTTAAAATGGTTTGCAGCCCAGCAAAATTCCTACATGTGGTTGTGGTTGAGCATTTCCCCAGCCACCTCTCATTTTGGGGTTCTTTGCTGGCATGAAAAAAGTAGGGGAACAGCCGTGCCTTGCCACAAAGGTATGAGCCATTTCAGAACTGGAAGGGACTTAGAGTCTGTGAGAACACCCTGAAACTTTCAGATGAAGTGACTGAGGTGTCTGGCAGTTAAAGACTTGGCCAAGACCACACAGTGGGTGATGGAACTAGATCTCTGATATTTTGGTCCCAAGCTGTGATCTCACATTCTACCAAAGTCAAGAGTATTCTTTAACTTTGTCATCCAATCTTCAGGAGGGTCAAGTAGCTTCATTTTATGGGAGGTACTAAGCCATGGAAAATTGTAGCAAATCAGAGCCCACAAAGCTTGCATATCAAGTGACTAGCAGGGTGACCAGCTTTCCAATGAAGATATTAAAAAAAGGAGGAGAACAGCAGTTTCTAGCAGGGATTTTAGTATCTAAATGTTACCACCGATACCTTCTCCCTTCTGAAGTTTTGACCAAAGGAGTAATACACAGAAAACAATAGCCATATTGGGGGTGAAATTTCTGGGTTGACTAGGGCCCAGCACAATCAGTGGAGAAATCTGACAAAAGCTGAATTGGCGAAGGTGGCTGGAGGCTCACTCAGGCTGGGATGTCAGAGCTGGCAGGTGTGTGGCTCAGGCTCTCTCCTGACTCATACATCCGACTGTAGGCAAAGCAGCAGGAACAGGGAATGGGCTCATAGCTAAGCGCTCCCTTGATAGGCAGTGACCCTTCCCACTGTGGATGGCAGGCTCTGACTTACTACCAGCAGCTGCTTCTCTCTTGGAGCTTTGAGAAGTCCAAGAGCTGTGGGTGGAAGCACCCTCCTCTCTTACGGAATGAAAATTCCTTCCAGGGATTGGATAAGAGAGTGACCCCACTTAAGAGTAAAGAAGAAAAGGGATGCCCTGGCCAGGTGGCTCAGTTGGATGGAGAGTTACCCAGTACACCAAAAGGTTGCAGGTACGATTCCCGGTCAAGGCACATACCTAGGTTGCAGGTTGGATCCTGGTCAGGGCAAGTATGGGAGGCAACCAATCAATATTTCTCTCTCCCATCGATGTTTTTTTCTCTCTCTATATATATAACAACTACCAATCCTTGAGTGAGGATTAAAAGAAGAAAAGGGAATCAGGAAATGGCAAGAGGGAGATGAGGAAGAACATTTTCAGAGAAATCAAGATTAGAGAGAGATTTAAGAGGGGATGGAGAAGAGAGGAGCAAAAGCTCCATTGACTCAAAAATGGTGAATGGCATTGTCTATTCCTCATTGCTGGGGCTTCCTGAGTTGGTCTTGATGTCAGGGAATCAGATATGTCAATAAGGATAGTGTTGGGGTCCATGTTGGGCCCCACGTATGGAATGTGCTTCTGATGTTGAGAAGGGTTGGGTTAAAGAGTGGTATTTTGAAAAACTTGTATGTGTTAAAAAAAAGGGGGGGGATTGTCTGAGATACGAACAGCCCTTCCTTCCATTAGTTAAGTTAATAGCAGAGTTGACTAGTGCCTTTGCCACCTGTTTCTTTTGGAGCTGAATGCTGAATGCTGAATGCAGTTTGTTTGCTCTGAAGAAAACAGACCACCTTGCTTGGTCGGGTGTGCCCGTGGTGTTTATGGCCACAAAGTCCGAACCTCTGTCAAGGCCTCTCTGCTTCCGCCTGCGATGACATTCACGTGGCAAAGCTCAGAACACGGCGCTGTTTTCGCTTTGAAACTGGTAACCCCATAGAGCCCCCGTGGATAACAACGGCACTTAACTTCGACGATCAGTCACATTGAATGCCTCTCCCTACCATTTTACCTTTCCCTCAGTCTGCTTGGCCCTTGGGAAAAAATAGAAAGTTTTATAATAATTGAAATGTGTCAAGTGACAGATTTTTGTGGTGTTAATTGGAATTTACAGAGATCTTAATTTCTGCTTCTATCAGTGGGTGGTCTTGAGATATAATTAAGTTAGAGGTGGGAATAATGATTGATGTAGATAAGTTCTAACCACATCTTGGTTTGGCTATTTTGGTCCTGTCCAAGTGGAATACGTGGTGGTTGCAGTCGCAGCCCCTATAAATCAAGCATATGCACCAGTTCTATATGTTTCTGCTCAGTGTCCTTAACTTCTCCTTCCCTGTCCCCCTTATTTCTAACTACTGCATAGGGAAGGAGGCAAGGCTTAGATGTTAACTACATCTATCCAGGTGGGTTAATGCTTTAGATGTTGTTTCCTCATCTCCTCCACTAGAGTGCAAGTTCCCTGAGGACAGATATTTTTTTAAGTATGTGTGTGCATATTTGAAATAACAAATACTTCTCCACAGACAGTTTATAAAAACGTCTTTTCATTGCTGAGTACCTAGAAACTACATTAACATTTAAAGGAGAAAATAAAAATCTCCCTCTGAATCCTATCATCAGGAGTAACCACTGCTGACACTTGGGTCTATTTTCTTTCAAGCTGTGTTTGTTTAGTTATAAATTCAGGATTATACCGTCTATATGGTTACCTTTATTGTACTTAGCACTCTGCAGGCTTCTGCTAAGACAGAAGATTCATTTTTTTCTTTAATTTTGGAAAAAAAAATCTCAGCCATTATCTCTTGAATATTTCCTCTCCAGCATGCTCTCTTGTCTTCATATGTAGCTACTCCATCAGTCCTCCATGTATATGAAACATTTTGCCCCTAGTTCTTTATTTCTGTGTGCTATGTTTGGGAAGGTTTCTTCAGTTCTATACTCCAGTTAATCAGTTATTTTCATTTGTGTCTGGTCTATTGTTTTGCCTATCTGCTAAGTTTTTTATTTCAACAATGGTTTATTTTATTTTCAAGATAAATAGCTAGTTTTTTTTTTCATGCCTTCCTGCCTTTTTTGTTTTATAAAAAACTCTTCTTACCTTGTGGATGTAGATACCACCTCTGTTTTTCTGAGGATTTTTAAAAAATACATATTTTATTGATTTTTTTTACAGAGAGGAAGGGAGAAGGATAGAGAGCTAGAAACATCAATGAGAGAGAAACATCAACCAGCTGCCTCCTGGACACCCCCTATGGGGGATGTGCCTGAAACCAAAGTACACGCCCTTGACCAGAATCGAACGTGGGACCTTTCAGTCCACAGACCGACATTCTATCCATTGAGCCAAACTGGTTTCGGCTCTCTTTGAGTATTTTAAAAATACTTGTCATAAAGTCCTTTTCTGATTGCTCTAGCATCCTTGTTTGTTCAGGTATGAATTCTTCTGTTGGGCGAGTCTGATCATTGGATAGATGACCTCAGATATTCCCTAATTTGTGTTTGTAACTTATTTTCAAGGCAGTTTCATGTATTCTCCTGCCCTGTATCTGTAAGGGTGTGTGCTTTTAAACCAGAGCTCAGATCAAGAGCTCAGATCAGAGCTGTCTTCCTGCGCTATATACCCGATGAGGCAAGCTTGGGTCCCAGTCTCATGTGGATGGCTTAGTTTTGGCTGCTTGACACAGACAGGAGCATCCTTTTCGGTTGTGACTCATGGTGGACGGTGCAGGTGTTTCAGCCTTATTCATAACTAGCAGCATGGTTCTGCCCCTCATCTCCTGCTGGGTGTTGGGACTTCTTCTTTCATGGCTCATATTGGACCCCTCTGTCCACAGACCATTTGGCTTTGACTTCTCTTTGAAATTGTAGAGTCCCATCTTTTGGTTCATTTATTTTTAGGGAGCTCTTTCTATTTTTGATTGGCGATTCCCTTTGCTTATTTCTAAGTACTACTATTTGTAAAATTTAAAATATCCATAAATGTTATGTTTTAGGAGTAGAAGAGGGAGGTTATAGAGTGTGTTCATTCTGATTTTGACTCAGTTATAGTTCACAACCTGCTTTTATTTTTTTCAAACTTGATTATGTATTCTTGGAATTTTCCCTTATCATTAAATAGATTATTCAAACATGATTTTAAGTGGTTTCAGAGTATTCTGTTTATACCGTGATTATTTTAACCATTCTTCCTTATTTTCTACCTTTACTAGTCCACATGTGCGTTCTTTCTGGCAACTTGTGCTGCCCTTGCCCTTTGCATTTGTTACTTGGCATATGCTTGTTGATTGAATGAATGAAGCCATTGGTTCTGCTGCTAGCTTGCTGCAGTTTCTGGGCCCATTACCACCCTGTGGTTTAGGGCTTTCCATGGAGTCTGTTCCTTAAATGCTGACTAATTTCATAAGTGTGTACTAAGTCTCCTCTTCTTTCTAGCAGGAAGACAATTGCTAGCCATTTCAGGGGTTAGCAGAAATTGGGGGGTTCCATACAAAAGGCCGTGTAGCCCTGCTGAGTAACGGCTCATCAGCAGGAGGTAGAAGTTGGTGCCCTGGTAACCCAGCAGCTCTGGAGTTCAGATGTGAGTGATGGGCCTTTCCATTAAACACTAAAAGCTCGTGGAAAGGGCAGACACGCACATCAGAATGTTGGTGGAGCTCACTCAGCTCCTACTCCGGAGGCAATGGAGGCATTGGGTAGTTCCTGGGAGTGGGGAGGTCTATATTTAGCCTACTTGATGAGCCATTTCAGATGCAGTCATCCACTCCTCCTCACATAACTCCTTCGGAACAACAGGCATCACCCCAGAAGCATGACTAACTTTCCAAGTGCCCCCCCCCCGGGGGGGGGTCAATGGTGATCATGGGGACCCTTGGTAACTGTGGTCTGGTGGATTTCAAAGGGGGGGGAGGGCTTATCTTCTCTTAGGTAGCCTCAGGTGGAAAATGCCACTATGTAGAGTGGGGGAGTGGAGGGGAGAAGGAGGAGGATGGGTGGAGAAGGCAGTGGAAAGAGATAAATAGAATCTTGTTTTTTTTTGTTTTCTTTTTAATGAGTTGGTGGTTTCTGATAAGGCCAAGGGGTCATTGAGAGGTCATGTTAATTAATCGGTGTGTTTCCTTTGTCCGGAAACTCCTCTTTATTATTCAAATTTAAATTGCTTGCCAACTTTTTAAAGTTAGTTGCCAACATTTAAAGACATGACATTTAAAAAAAATTCCAAATTTCATGCTTCTTTGAAAAAAATAAGAAGGCCTGTTCAGACTGGGCTCATGTTGCCCATGGCAACAGTTGGTTGGAGATAAACAGCACCCCTTCCCCTCAGACAGAGCAGGGTTCTTTCTCTTCTCTCTTCTGTCCTCAACTTGCCCACTTCACCCTTTGTGCTGTGCACTTGGTCCTGAAGGCACTGGGCTGGAGATCCTTGATATAGGAGAAGAAAATAGATGGAGGCCTTGCCTGGGCTTCTCCTTCCCTCCCAGGGGCTGCTCCTTGGCTGGTGGCTAATTCATGGTGTGCATGTGGCCACGATGCTGTGTTCCCGCTGCCACCAATAATGTACTGTAGTATTTTGTCCTTTTAAGCCCACAGACCTTCAGTCCTTCTCAACCAACCACTCGAGTCAGAAGATCCCAGAAAACCTTAGACAAAGAGTCTGAGGGTCTAAATTCCATTTCCAGATGGCAGTGTGACCGTGAGAAAGCCCTTCACCTTCCTGAATCCTAGGCTCTCCTCAGTGAGCTCCACCAACATTCTGATGGTGGCAACAGCAGGGCTACACGGCCTTTTGTATGGAACCCCCCAATTTCTGTTAACCCCTAAGATGGCTAGTAATTGTCTTCCCACAAGAGAAGAGGAGACTTGGCGCACACCTATGAAATTATTCAGCGAAATGAGGGTTTGAGATGATATTATCTCTGAGTCCCCTTCCAGCTCTGAAAAAAAAGCTGGTGAGAAAGATACACATCTGTGAGCAGTGGTTGTTTTTAGGTGGTAAACTCATAGCTGTCATAATTTTTTTTTATTTAAAAAGAGTCATTGTAACATGGTTGATAAGTTGGATCTCAAGTTAGGGTGTCTGGGTTTAAATTCAGAGTCCATCACGTACCTGCTGCGTGATTACAGGACAGTTCGTTAATGGTGCTGAGCCTCAGCATCTTCATCTTTAATATGAGAATAATAATAGTACCTACTTCGTAGAGTTGTGCCATTTAAATGAGATAATGGACACAAAGCATGTAGCTCAGCGAGTGACTTATAGCAATAAACACTACGGAAGTTCTATGTATTATGACTATATTTTGTAGTTTCCATTTTTTCTCCAATGTACATGCACTTTTTGGTAATGAGAGAAAAATGATGAAGGGCGAAGAGGGAGTCCCCTGCAGGAAGCTGGGACTGAATTGCACAGAACCCTTAGGAATGGAGAGTCCAACATAAAATGACTCATACTTTTGTAACTGGGACTACCAGAAGGTTCCTTTGAGTTCGTTGGACTTGCATGAGCTTTATGGCAAATGGAAGATTAATTATGGCTGAGGTGAAAGTGTCTGTAAGCAGAGACTGTCTCAGTGACCTCTGCAGTAAGTACTGTAACTCCACCAATTGAATCAGATGCTTGCACAGGACTTAGGGATTTAGGGCGTGGACATGTATAGTTTTATTTCATTTCTGCCAAGGATAAAGTAATTCCGTGATGGCCTGGGGAGCCTGGCAGCCCCAGGACATGATTAAAGAATCCCTTTGTGCAGATGAGAAAATAAAGGTCCTGGCTTTTGCAGTGATTTTTTTTTAGTCACACAACCAGAATCCAGGTTTTTGGAAGATTATTCTTCTGCTTTTATTTTATTGCCCTTTCAAGTGAATCAGAATGCAGTTAGTTTAGGGAAAGGGCTTAGATTCAAGAGAGACAACAGATTTTGATGTTAATATTTTGGTTGCTGTAACTAAAATGATTAAGTGTTGGGCAATGGAATGAAAATTGAGAGGTGCCTTTGCAGATTGAAATGAAGAGCCCATACTCCAGCTGGGTTTGTGGAGGATTTGCACTCTTGCAGGAAGCAGTTGTGGCTTTCCAACTCAGTTGAGGATGACTTTTGCAAGGGTCATGAGCTAGTGAAGTGCCTGCTGAGTCTGGCTCATGGATGCATTAGTATTTTATTTACCACCATAATATTTTAAATGCTTGAATTTTAATGTCTTTAGATGAGGCAAGCATTGTCAAGTTCACTAGAGCCCTCCTGCTTGCTGTTATTTCACATATAGTCAGATTCACTTTTTATGCTGACTGCATGGTCTCTGCAATCACTTGTGATTGTGGGACAACCCCCCCCCCCCCCCCCCCCCCCGCTCCCCGCCTGCCCTGCCCAGGCTCAGGGGTTTTATTTGTTATTTGCTTATTGTTTTGCATTGAGCAGATGCTCCTCAGATTCTAAGTAGTGATATGACTTTTTAAAAAGTGAAATCTATGTTTTTAGAAAGACAATGTCTGAACCAGGGTTGGTGGTAGCTCATTTTAAATAAATATATATTTTAAATAGATTTTTATTGATTTCAGAAAAGAAAGGAGAGGGATGTAGAAACATTAATGATGATATAGAATCATTGGTCAGCTGCCTTCTGCATGCTTCCCACTGGGGATGGGCCCTTGACTGGAATTGAACCTGGGCCCCTTCAGTCTGGAGTCCAACATCTGTCCACTGAGCCAACCAACTAGGGCATACCTTTTTATAGGAGTGCTTTCAGCTGCAAGTAACAGAATATTTGACCAACAGTGGCTTAAACCATTAAGCTATTTAGGATTTTTTGTTTAACAAGGAGCCCCAGGGTATGGTTTGGGAACTTAATAACCCACTAAGGAGTCAGGTCCTTTTCATTTTTCCTTCCTCAGCTGCTGGTTACTCTTGGTCACAAGAGGGGTGCTTCTTTCTGGCCATCACATCTTCACATGCTAGCATTTAAACCAGGAAGAAAAAAAGGATAGAAAAAAAGCTTTCTTCTTGACTATCCTTCCAGTTGAGACTTCTCTTACATTTCATTGGCCAGAATGGGTCACATGCCACCCCTAGAACATTACTGGTAGAGAATAACAATCAGGATTTGTCTCTAAGAATGGATCATTGCCACTGAAGCAAATTTTTCCTCTGTTAGCAGGGGTGTAGGAGCAATGGCCAGGTGGTATAATGGAAGATGTCTTCAACAGCACTAACACTATTACATGTAACTGGACTTATTTCGGGTGTAGAGTGGGGTTAATATTTAAAGATGAATGTTAAAAAACTGCAGTTTGTCCAGAGGAAGAGCCTCTGGGATTATGTGGATCTAAATGATGTAAGAGTCTCAGAAGAAATACTTAGGGAAGTTTATCCTAGAGAAATCTCAGTGAGAATTCGAGAGATAGGTTTCACCAATCCATAGGCTGTTAGGGGATAGAAGGTTTAGTCTTAATATTCTTTTGTTTTAGGGACAGAACTGAAGCCAGAGGATGGAGTTATAAGGAGTAAAGTTTCGGCTTGAGATGGGAAATAAGCTTTGGGAATTTTGTCTCTAATAGAAAACTGTGATGTTTTATAGAAGAATAAATGTCTGTCAGATGTGACTGAGCAGAGAGTGGACTGCCTGTCTGTCAAGAATGGGCTGGAGAGTTGGATTCACATTGACCAGACAGGATTGGGCCACCTCTGAGGTCCGCCCCCCCTTTTTTTAAATCCTCACCTAAGGATTTTTTTTTTCCTAGAGAGAACGTAAGGAAGGGGGCAAGAGGGAGAGATAGAAATAAATAGATAAACATTGATGTGAGAGAGACACATTAACTGGTTGCTTCCCACACACCCCATCTTCCTGACCTGGGCCAGGTATTGAGCACCAATCAAGGTGCATTCCCTTGACCAGGAAGCGAACCTACAACCCTTTGGTCTGCTGGCCAGCGCTCTAACCATTCAGCAAAACCAGCTAAGGTTCTGAGGTCCTGTTTAACTCAGAGACTCTGTACCTCTCAAATCCTTGAAAACAATTTTTTTTTTTTTACTGTCTCCCAAGTCCTGGTACTTTAGGCCTTTGGAATTGGCTGAAAACCAACATCCCCACTTTCTGCAAGTATACGAGTGGTTCAGTTTAAATTTGCCTGGCATGGGGGAGGAATTTATGAGCCCTGCATCATCGCCTCAAATCCCCAAAGGACTTTACATCATCCTGAAGGGTAGATGATATTTGAAAAGTAGAAAACCTATGTATATGTCAGCTCTCACACACATATATAAATATAAACATAAGTAGGTCAGCCGGCATCATATTTACTAGTGGAAGTGTTTTTGGCTAAGAAGCACATCTACAGAAGACGGTGTTCAGAATAATTGCCACCGATCTCCAAATGGGAAGCACTTGCAGTTGCATCTAGTTCATCATGATTACTTAGTAAAGTATATTTACGTTTTTTGCCCACCTTACTGTAGTAATCTTTTTACATTCTAAAGAGATAGACTGAACCCTCTCTGGCTTTTTCAGTTGTCAAATTCTTCTTCCTCTTTTTTTTTTTTTTTTTTTTTTTTGGTCTGTATTCCCCTGTGCCTTGAGCATTTGCTCAGGGCAGAAAATGCTCTGGAGACTATTCTGTTGTTTATCTACTTTCCCTAATTTGCCCCTCACATCTTCCAGGGAAAAACAGAACCTGAAATTGCTTTCAAAATGCTTTGTCTTTCCATTCAAATTTTACAATGTTCTATATAATGGAAATGGCTGTGTTCTAATTATTTATATATTAAAAAGAGGTAATCATGTGCAGAGTAAAAAACCAAACAAAACCCAAACACCCCAATTAATAGCATAGCAGTGTTTCCCAAACTTTTGACATATGTGTACCCCTTCTATAATTTTTGTAACGCTGAGTACTCCTCGTCAAAAAAAAATGGATGTATTTTAATAACAATCAAAATATATTTATTTTTTCTTTTTTGGTACATACACAAAATAATAATAAACGAAAATAAGATTATTCATAGTAAAATATAAATAAAAGTTATATTATAAAATAACATTTATTTGCACACCAGACCATCTCACACCTCACAAGGCTGTCTTGACTTGATTCATGAGAACGTAGAATTAGGCGCAGCTAAGCATGGTGCAATGCATATCCCCACCAAACTCTGGTGCAACGCGTACCCCCACCAAACTCTTCCTGTACCCCTGGGGGTGCGCATACCACACTTTGGGAAACACTGGCATACAGCATTCAGAGAAAGAGTATTTGTTCAATTACTGCACAGCGGCCCTCAGACATATGTTCTTGTCCACAGAGGGGACCATGTCACACATTCAATGAAAAAAAATTAAATAGGAGTGGTGGCTTGCTTCCATTTGTAATTTAGGTTGAAGTTGGTATATGACAGGGACCTGTTCCTCTTTTAAATCTCACTGACCTGAAAGAGGTGGGTGATTTTCTGTTGTTCCCCAACTGTGCCTGTTGCCCCCAAACAAAATAATGACCCATTCCAGAACACAGGATAGCTTCTGAAAAGCTCTGGTACCTCAAAGCTAGACCCACATGCTCACCTAAGGCATTGAAGATAGCTGGGGTGGTTTGGGCGAGAGTCACGATCATTTTATACACTGATAAAAGCAATGGACCCTCCCCAGAGCAAGCACCTGCACCAGCATGCATCCCATACGTACTTCGTGCAGTTTTAGGGCTCACAGACTTTCTGAAACCCATTCAAGACCTTCTTAGAATTCCTTAATTTATTGGTTTATTAATATGTCCACTCTTCAAACATTTATTGAGCCTGTACCCTGGGCCCAAATGTTTTGTAGGTATATCTGTCATCCAAATATTTGCTTTGATGTAACTCAGAACCTAGTTGGAGCTTGGCCTCAGAGTGATGCATCTATGATGGGGATGTTTGGAGGGCTGTGGGGATATAGAGAAGGGCATCTCATTCAGAGGTCTGAGGGTGGGAGTTTGTCAGAGAAGATGCCCTACCTGGCTGTGTTCTACAGCAGAATTAAAGAACTCCTGAATTAGAAGAGGCTGTCCTCCCTTGTGCCTGCCCTGCAGGTCGCATCCAGCGCAGTGAAGGATGCGCTGCAGAGTGGAGGAGGCTGGCTCACGGAGGACCAGACGCCAGTTTACAACCCGGGCCTTTCCCTCTTAACAGGCTCCTCAAGGCTTCCGGGCTCAAGTGTTGTTTGGATAGCTCCTGAATTTTCCTCTGGAAGGCAGGTCTCACAATCCAAACATTGAGCCTTTCGCCAATTTCTGTTTTGTTGTTGCAAACGGCTGAGTGTCTCCTGCTCTGCTTCCTCTCTTCCAAATGAGAGAACTCCAGCCAAAAAGACCCAGTGGCATTTGAAATCCACATGGTCTTGCTTGTCTGTAGTCCTAGGACTGAAAAACCCCCACATATTTGCCAGGTGAATTGTTTTCAAGCTAAGTTATTTGTAGGGCTGAGGAAATGTAGTATTGGCTGGCTTTGGTGAATACAGTCAAAACCACAGGAAGGGAGTGTTAAATGGTATGAAATGACAGGCTTGCTGTGGCTCTGGTGGTAGAGGATGAGCATGGCTTCCACCCACGGGATCTGGCAATGGTGGGCTTTGGGTGAAGACTGAGCTTCAGGGTCAAATTACCCTTTAGTTAATTGCTAGTGGTTTTTGTCTTGGTTAATTAGTACTTGAATGCTACTTGGCAGCATTCAAAGAAAGACTTTAATCATGGAAAATTTCAAGCACATAAAAAAGTAGAGAGAATAGTATGATGAGTCCTCATGTTCCCAGCTTCAACAATTATTATTCTTGTTTTATCTACTTCATCACTGTCCTTACCCATACCGTGGGGTCATTTTATAGCAAATCTAAGACATCATTATATTTTATCCATTAGAATGTCAGTATAAATATGTATAATGTCAGAATAAATATATCAGTATATATATAAAAATATAAGAATTTTAAGGACTGTTAAAAATAACTTCAGCTAATATAAAAGTAATCTATGCATGCACATTGGGAGGTTAGTGAGATTTAGAGAAGTATAAAGAAGATAAATCACCATCCACCGACAATTGCTAGTGACATTTCAGTATATTTCCTTCTAGTATTTTCTATACCTTATATACAAACACATCTATACTATTGATTATATAATTTCATATGTAGATTTTAATTTACTTAATTTATCACAAGCATTACAAATTATTCGTAAGCATTTTTATCTGTTGCATTTTCTATGATATAGAAACATCATTATTTACTTGATAATTTAGATTGCTTCACATTTGTAATTATGAAAAATAGCAACTCAGCCCTAGCTGATTTGGCTCAGTGGATAGAGTGTTGGTCTGCAGACTGAAGGGTCCCAGGTTCGATTCTGGTCAAGGGCTTGATCCCCAGTTGGGGGGAATGCAAGAGGCAGCCAATCCATGACACTGAATCTGCCGGTGCTTTATTCTTGCAGAACTGTGAGAAATCCATGATCTCTCTCATCATTGATGCTTCTCTCTCACTTTCTCCTTTCCTCTCTGAAATCAATAAAAAATATTTTTAAAAAATAGCACCCCAGTGAACCCTTTCATAATGAAATGTCTGAATTGCAGATTATTGGTGTTGAATTGAACCCTGTGGCTGAAATTACTGGGCCACTGTACATTAAGAATGTTAAGGTCCTTGATACATACTTCTGATTGGTTTCCAGAAAGATTGGAATCCTGGACACTTCCCATAGCTGTATTAAAGTACCTCTTTCACCTACCTCCAGCCAGAACTTGAAACAAAAACTTTTCTACTGCTATCTCATTGTTCTAATTTGCATCTATTTTATGGCACCTGCTGTGGAATACATTTTAGTTTAGTCACACTTCTTTGTTCTCTAGGTGTTGCACATTTTAACCTCTTTGAGATCTCTTATTGTGTAAAGGGAAAAGCTCAAAAAATGATGGAGTCCAATATAAAGTACAGTGAGGTAATTTGAATTTTTAAAAATTAATAAATATTTTGAAGCGTGGCAGGGAGTTCTATGATTGTTCATGCTTAGTCACCAGGCATTGCTCAACCGTTGTGTCTGTATCAATGTTATTTCCAGAATTACTTTGAAATGTAAAATTTCTCAGCGGAAAATCATTTCATGGGACTTGACTATTATGATTTGCCAGGAGGCGGTAGAGAACCATGTCTTAGTTAGCCCGTGATGTACTCAAGTTGCGGCTTTGTGGTGAGCGGTAGGGATGTGAAACCATGGTTTGTTCCTTTCTCTAGAAAATTGAAGCCAGGATGAGGATGTCATAGTGACTGCCCTGAGATTGGAAAGGGATAGTGCATGGGTGGCAAGGAAAAACTATTCTCCTTTCCCATGGTTGGGGTGGGCCAGACAAATGAATTGCAAACATAAGTAGGAGGGACTTAGGGTTGATATTAACAGATGGTTGTGTGGGGAGGATCTCCCAAATATTTAACCTCTGTTACAGCATGCCCATGTTATGGACTGAATGTTTGTGTCCTGCAGAAAATTAATATGTTGAGTTCCTAACTCCCAATTGATGGTGTTTAGAGGCGGGACCTATGGAAGGTGACTAGGTCATGAGGGTGGAGTCCTCATGAATGGGATTAGTGCCCTTATAAAAGAGATCCATAGAGTTCCGCCACCTTTCTACCACCACCACGTGAGGACACAGAGAGAAGATGTCCATCGATGACCTAAGAAATGGATCCTCACCAGACACTGAATCTGCCGGTGCTTTATTCTTGCATTCCAGCCTCCAGAACTGTGGGAAATAAATTTCTGCTGTGTGCTTTTCACCCCCATCTGTGGTGCTTTGCTATGGCAGTTCAAGCAGAATAATGCCAAGAGATTGGGAGGTCCCTCAAGAGTCATCCCAAATTTCTCTAGGGCTTTTCTTCTACTCCTGAACTGGGAGGAGTTAAGATGCTCCAGATCAGAACACACCTCCCCCCCCCCAACCACACACACACACATACTCTGACACTGACTGCTGTCTTCTCTGGGTAGGATTTCGGTTTAGGCAATGGGGCTCACACATTGAGGCACCGAGTCCTTGTCTTGGAATCTTTCCTAAAACACACAGGACTTTCAGGCTCAGTGTTCCCTAAACATTTTTACTCAAATAACCTTAGGGGGTGTGGTAGACAGGGTAATGGTCCTAATCCCATATAAGATGTCCCATTATTTGGCAAAAGAGACTTTGCAAATATGGATCTTCAAATGGGGAGATTCTTCTGGAATATGTGGTAGGTCCAATATAATCAATCACAAGGTCGTAATGAGAGGAAGAGAGGGCAGTGAGAGTCAGAAAAGGAGATGTGATGACAGAAGCAGAGTTTGGAGTAATTGCCTTTGAAGATGGAACAGGGGCCATGAGCCAAGGAATGCAGGCCGCCTCTAGCAGCTGGAGAAGGCCAGGAAGCAGAACCTCCCCTGGAGCCTCCAGAAGGAGCGCAGCCCACTGACACCCTGATTTTAGCCCAGGGAGACCCATTTCAGACTTTGGGCTTCTGGATCTGTAAGAGAACAAATCTGTGTTGCTTTGAACCACTCAGTGTGTGGTAATTTGTTACAGCAGCCATAGGAAACCAGCACCGGGGGAAAGTCTGATAAATGCGCTGCTGGACAGGCTGGACCCTACATGGCCCTCTCTCTGTGTTTTACCTTAAAATTCATGCAGCATATGCGTGCCCTCTCATACTGTAACTGGTATTAAGGCCAGAATAATTTCAAAGTGGATTCCCAGATAGATATGTCAACTTTTCACCAAATAGTCAAGCCATGCTCCAGAAAATTCTACCATGTTTATTCTTTGCACATGTGTATGTCTGGACCATGCATGCCTCTGTCTGAGAAACCTAGAAGAGTGTGTGCTTTGAATTCAGACAACTCAAACTTGCTAGCTCTGTGTCCTTGGGAACACCCTCTAACCATTCTGAGCCTCAGCTTTCTTATCTATAAAATGGGTTAGTAGTAATGTCAATCCTGCAAGGTTGCTGTAAAGATCAATAATTAGCCTTAACCATTTGGCTCAGTGGATAGCGCGTCGGCCTGTGGACTCAGAGGTCCCAGGTTTGATTCTGGCCAAGGGCATGTACCTTGGTTGTGGCACATCCCCAATAGGGGGTGTGCAGGAGGCAGCTGATCAGTGTTTCTCTCTCATTGATGTTTCTAATTTTCTATTCCTTTCTGTAAAAATCAATAAAATATATTAACAATATTTTTAAAAAAGATCAATAATTATCTGTGGAAAGTGTATAATTAGCGCATTATTTGGCACATAAAATCAAGCATACTGTGTAACAAGCACTGTTCTAACACTAATATAGTCTATGCATTAACACTTCTCATCTTTGCAGCAGCATGGTGAAGTAGGTTTCATTATTATTTAAAAATATATTTTTTATTGATTTTCCACAGAGAGAAAGGGAGAGGGATAGAGAGCTAGAAACATCGATGAGAGAGAAACATCGACCAGCTGCCTCCTGCACACTGCCTATTGGGGGTGTGCCCACAATCAAGGTATATGCCCTTGATTGGAATCGAACCTGGGACCTTTCAGTCTGCAGACTGACGCTCTATCCACTGGGCCAAACCGGTTTTGGCAAGTAGGTTTTATTATTATCCCCATTTTACAGATGAAGGAACTGAGGCCCAGAGAACTTAAGATATGTCTGTATTCACACAGTGGCAATTGGTTGAACCAGTATTTGAACACAGCTAGTTTGGCTCTTGGGCATGGTTTCTTAAACTTGGCACTGGTGACATATTGGCTGATATGTCTTCATATCACAACTTCGTTGTGAGGCCGTCCTTTGCCTTGTAGGCTGTCTGGCAGAGTCCCTGGCTTCTCCCCACTAGAATCCAGTAGCACTGCCACACCCCAGGTTGTGACAATACAAAATGTCTCCAGATAACAGCTCAGTGTTCTCTCGGGGGCACGTTTGTCCCTGTTGAGAACCACAGCTCCAGGTTTTGAAGTCTGATCACCATGTGGCACTGTCTACATGGTGGGTGTTTAGTAAGTGAAGTTGCCATTGCACTTTGGGCCCCATGTTTCACTAAACCTTTGAAGCTCTAAGCAGACTGGGGTCTGTTCATGCTCATGTCTCTATGGAGGCGGCTCCCTGTGGAGTCTGTTTCCTGTTTGGGGGTTGGTGTGAGGCCCAGGCGGCACTTGGTGTGCGAGGATGTTAGCACCCTTCGCTGGCTGCGCTGGCGGAGCAGGAAGGCTGCGGCAGCTTGAGTCAGGGCACCGGGCAGATTGCGCAGGCAGACGCTGGTGCGCACAGGCGCTTAATATTCTTTTCCGAAGGATGATTCATTTGCTCACACATGGCCTTACTGGGAGTCGTCTGAACAATTAATGTGCCTCCACCAAATTATTCACAAGCAGTTGCCCCATCATTCTTGGACCTGGATGCAAGAAAAAGGGTCAAGAAATTCAGCATATCTGGGACAGAGAAAAGAAGAAGAACCAATCAATAATGAGCTTTCTGCTAATTGGGGCATTTCTCCAAAATACATCGAGATCATGTTTTATTTCTGAAAGGAACCTGTTAACGTTTAGGATTGATGAGGGTTAGTGCAATGGGCTGGAAGAATTCATCAAAGGGGCCAAATCTCTGCTTCTACTGCACCAGGGAAGGCTCTGCCTCCGACTGTGCCTCAGACTCTGAGCAGCTGAATCACAAATTCAAACCCTCAGCCACACTGGGACCACACGAGAGACTAGATCTCTGATCCTACCCGTGACCAGGAATCCTGTCTAGAAAGTGCATTTTGATGAGGCCCACCTGCATGCAGCCTTCTCTTTCATCCCTAAAGCCACGTCTGGTGTCCTGCTTAGGGCAGAATTTCAAAGCCAGATGGAGCCTTGCCCAAGTCAATGTCCCGTTCATGGTTCATCTGCCCTTGGTCCACTGCCCTGTGTGATGTGTGTTGCTAATCACGTAGTTTGTGGAGACTGTATCCCACTTACGTCTATGACTTCACCTCTCCCTCTTCCTAGCACCCAGTTTGGGGGCAGGGTAGGGCCTCAGATGTTGAAGTAAGATAGTTGGAAGAGCTAGTTCTAGGACCGTATTTATTTACCATAGCTGCTCTAACAAACTGCCACAAACTTGGTGCTTGAGAATAGCACCCTTTCACTCTCTTGCAGCTCCAGAGGACAGAAATCTGAACTCGGGTTCACTATGCCCAAATCAAGGTGTTGCAAGGGCGTGCTCCCTCTCAAGGGTCTAGGGGAGAATCTGTTTCCTTGTCTTTAGCAGCTTCTGGAATGGCATGCCTTGACTTATCACCCCTGCCCCCAACTTCAATGCCAGCAGCATAGCAGTTTCCTTCAGTTGTCACACCCCGTGTAAGGACCATTTAAAGTTTACCCATGCAGCCAGGATAATCTCCCCATCTCAAGAGCCTTAATAACATCTGCAAAAATCCCTGTGGTCATTCAAAGTAACGTTTACAAACTCTGGGGGTTAGGACCTGGATATCTTGGGGGCCATGGTTTAGTCAACCACAGGGACCATTACACCCGCCTCACTAGAGGGGCATGCAGGATTGTGCTAACGAGTTTAATTTGCTTCACCATGGTACTAGGGTGAGCATGACGGGCAGGCTGGGCAAACTCTGGACCTCACTTTTCCTATTTGCATGTGAGAAGGTTGGGCTGATTGCTCTTCTAGCTTTAACATCTTTCCTTCTGTTGGTGAATTCTATGCAATAAGAAGAGTAGGTTGTGTTGGAAATTTTGGAGCTTGGAGTTAGGCAGACCTGGAGTTTAATCTGAGCTTCAGTACTCTTCCCTGTCAAAAAGGAATCACACACACACACACACACACACACACACACACACACACACACACTCATGAGATATTAAATTTATAATATTCCTCCTCCCTCCCTCCCTCCCTCCCTCCCTTCCTCTGCTTTTTTTTCCCCTCTCAGCTGCATCTCTCCTCTTACATGAAATTGGATTGGGCGAAGGTCCACTCTGTGATAGAGGAGTCCACTTATTCTTCAAGGTCAGGAGTCACTCCTATTTGGCTGATGATGATGATCTGCCTTCTGCCTGCTTAGTGGGGCCTACCGTATTTGCTGGCGTATAAGACGATTTTTTGGCCCTGAAAAATATGCCTCCAAGTGGGGGGTAGTCTCATACGGCGAGTATATAACAAACTCTGTATTTTGAGTGGAAATGTTAGGGGGTCGTCTTATACGCCCAGTCTCTTATACGCCGGCAAATACGGTAGGCCCCTATACAGGCGAGACGGCCTTTCTCAAAGCATCCTTAGTATCTTCACTTCTCCAGATGTGGTCCTTCTTAGCTAGAGCTGTGCAGATGCTTCAGCAACTGTACCTGTGGTCCCAACCTCTTGCCCTGGGTTCTTGGGATGCTTGCTCCCTTGACATAAAGTGAAACATGCTGTGCAGTGAGCCATGAGCACCTTAAACGGAACCTGCCTAGATCCAGTCCCCTTCTGCTTCGTCCCCATACTGGGTTTTCTCTCTCTGCCAATGCTGTCCCAGCTCTTCAAGTCACCCACACTCAGAAGGGAAAGGAAGGATGGATGGATGTTGAACCCCCACATGTGCAGGCACCATATTGCTGGCACAAACTTCAGAAAAGTGAAGGAAATAGAAGGAAAGTGAAGCCCAGAGAGTCACAGACACTTGCTCTTGGTCACACAGAGCTGGCCCTGGAACTCAGGTTTCCTGACTCCCCACCCTGTGCTTTTTCCACCAGAAGAGTTCCTTCAGGCACTTTCCCATGACACCTTCACAACATTTTTTGATCTATTTTGACTTTTTAAAAAAAAAAATTTTAGTGAGGTAGGCATAACATAAAGTTTGCCATTTTAACCATTTTAAAATGAACAATAAGTGGTATTAGTGCATTCACAATGGTGTACGACCATTGCCTTTTGTAGCCCCAGAGCATCCTCATCACTCTAAATGGAGACCCCAGAACTGTTTAAGCATTCACCCCATTCCATCCCTTCTTTAGCCCCAGAAACCATGAATCTTTCTGTTCCTATGGGTTTAACTATTCCAGGTGGAATGGTATCCTATCAAATGTGGCCTTGTGTGCCTGGCATCTTTCAAGTAGCATAATGTTTTCAAGGTTCATCCATCTCGTAGAATGTATAAGCACTTCACTCCCTTTTATGGCTCAATAATATTCCAATAGTATTCCACTGTGGGGATGGATCACATTTGGTTTATCTATTCATCCATTGATGGGCATTTGTGTTATTTCCACCTTTTGGCTGTTGTGAATAGTGCTGCTTACCAATATGTGTGCACAATATTTTTGCTTGAATACTTGCTTTCATTTTTGGTGGGGATATATGCACAGGAGTGGAATTGCTATTATGGAAATACTACATTTAACTTGTTGAGGATGACCTTTTTTTTCCCCCCTCGATGCTTCTCTTGACATCATAAAAGAAAATAAATATATTTTAAAAGGAAATGTTATATCACTACCAAAAATAGAATCTATTTTCTCTTGCCATAAGTACAAGGTAATAGTAAACTCAGGAACAAACACATTCACACAAATTTAAAAAGAGCAACCTCAAAATAAAACTAAAAAAGAGGAAACATCACAGCACTATTACACTAGCTGCTATTTTCTACTAACCCTTAGCATATTTCACTCTCCTTAAAGAGTAGATTAACAAGTGTTAGAAAGGTGTTGAAGACCTATTAGCACCAAAATGAGACTTCCTCATTAATGAATCAGAAGGATTAAAAGACAATCAGGGCTTTAGCCTGTGTGCTTTATTGTCAGCTAGTGCCTTGTCTGTGTGAGACAAAACCATCTCTGGTACCACACCTGGCACTCTGGTGTGTCCATACTTCCACTTCCCAACTCATGGCGACCTCCTTCCTCTCCATGTCACCCTATCCTTATCGCCTTCCCCTTGGACTCTGACTCCAGTCTTCTAACTTTTCTGCCCAGATGCTCATCATCAATCACTGCTCCTTTTACCACCAAAGGGGACTCTGAGCATATTGCTCCCCATTCTTAGAGCTTTGGTGATATCTCCATTATTACCAGGGTAAAGTCTAAACCATTAGCCAGGTACCCAAGAATCACCAAAGACTGCTCCCTATCACTGATCAGTTCTTTCTGTCTCCTATATTGACCCACCAGGTGATCTAGAGAGCTCACATTTTTTTTTAATGTTTATATTGATTTTTAGGGAGAGAGAGAGGAAGAGAGAGGGATAGAGAGAAACATTGATGAGATAGAACCATTGATTGGCTGCATCCTGCATGTCTCTCCACCCCCTCACTGGGATTGAGCCCACAACTCAGGCATGTGTCCGGACCAGAAATCAAACCCATGACCGTTTGGTTCATGAGTCAATGCTCAACCACTGAGCCACACTGGCTGGGCAAGAGAGCTCACTCTTTCTCCCACATGCCCCACAGTTCTAACTCTCGCTGAGTTCTTCTCTTCTTCCACTGTATTCACCTGTGTTGATCATCTTGGTTGATCTAACTCTCAGGGTTCTTAGGAAGATAAAATAAGGCATAAAACCCTAAAAAAAAAATACAAGTGAAAAACATGTCATTGCTAGTTCTGCTTTGTCTTAAGTTCTTTTTTTTTTTTAATTTTATTGAATTTTTACAGAGAGGAAGAGAGAGGGATAGAGAGTTAGAAACATGGATGAGGGAGAATTATCCATCAGTTGCCTCTTGCACACCCCCCTCTGTGGATGTGCCCGCAACCAAGGTATATGCCCTTGACCAGAATCGAACCTGGGACCTTTTAGTTAACAGGCAGATGCTCTATCCACTGAGTCAAATCGGTCTCGGCTGTCTTAAGTTCTTCTTCTTCTTTTTTTTAAATATATTTTATTGATTTTTTACAGAGAGGAAGAGAGAGGGATAGAGAGTCAGAAACATTGATGAGAGAGAATCATCGATCAGCTGCCTCCCCCACTGGGGATGTGCCTGCAACCAAGGTACATGCCCTTGACTGGAATTGAATCTGGGACCCTTCATTTCGCATGCTGATGCTCTATCCCCTGAGCCAAACCAGTTAGGACTGTATTCCTATTTTTTATCGTTGCTGTAGCCATGTCATCTCCTCACCCTTTAATGCCTACTATATGTGCTTTGAAAGAGCAGATCTGTGCCTACCTGTGGGAGGGACCTTTTTGTCAGTGTAGACCAGGAGTGGAGGAAGCCTTAGCCTCACTGGCTCTGTCAAACATATTTTCTTTCCTTATTTTTCTCCTTCTATTCGATTTTCCTTTGAATATGCTTCCTCTAATAGGAAGTGACAGTTTAATTACTTAGGTGTTTTAAATTTATATTCTGCCACACAGCTGACCACATGTGATTAACAGATAGTCCAGTTTTATGACATGATTCCTTCCCTCTTGCTTTTTGCATCAAAAGATTTGGGAGGAGTCATGAAATGGCCAATCCCATGAGTAGCAAGAGTATTGAAAATCACTGAAGGGGACAGAAGCTTCCCTGGGGAGAAAGGAGACAGGTGTGAGTACAGGTGTGGGAAAACAGACAGGTCTCCTGGCCTCAGGGTTAGGCCATCCCTTTCATTGTCCTTCTACCACTCACAATGGATTTTCTGCATGATTATTTACTCTCTTCTTTTGAAATAGTTTTTAGCTTTCATATTCATTCTGTAGGAAAGATGGTACCTTAGCCCTTTCTTGCCAACATCATGATCATTGGTAGTATCAGAGTCACATCGTTGTAATGTGATAGTCACAACCTAATCATTGACAGAGACCATAGTAAGGATGGATGTATTTAATGTGGGCCATCAAACAGATGTGGAAGCTGAGGTTCAGAGAGGTTCAGGGACTTGCCAAACTTCAGGCGCCCTCCTTCCTGAGTCCAAGTCCATAGGTCTCCTGGTCCATAAGCTGTGGATTACTGGGGCTGTTGAAAGGACCAGCATTGACATCCTTTTTCTTTGATGGGGATGGTGATGAAACTTCATTGCAGACTAATCACTCACACCACATTGCCTTCAGATAAAAATGTAAGCTGTTGGCCACACTGTTACTCTTACCGTGATTTTCTGACCCTTGCCCACCTCTCTAGCCTCTGCTCAATTCTCTCCCAATTTTGCAATTTGCTCTAGTCTTGTATTTCCCTAAGAAAGTTCTGAGGAATACTAGTCCTGGGAGGTGTTCCCTTCCGAGAAGAGTTTAAGCTGAAATAAGTTAGGAAGATGCTGAACATCATGAAATCCTTTGATAGTTACCACATGTATAAGCCCATTCAAGGCTCTGAGAAGTCTTGCACCATAAGACACCTTTTAAACTCTGTTTAAATTATTTCCTAAATTGATTCGATCACAAACTCCCTTCCTCCTTTATATATATAATTCTTGTTCATATTTTGCTTGATAAAATATAACAAAGAACATTGCTCTGGCTGTTTCAATACAATACATCTGGCTTCTTTCACATTTTCTATTTCTTTTCTGTGATGCTCTTGCCTCTCTTGTGTCCTTCAAAACTCATCTCAGAAGTCATGCCCCATGTAGTTTCTGTTGTGGATATTCTTGGTGTTAGGAATTGTATTTTATCTATTTCCTTCATCCCATAAATATGGATTGTGCCTTCTATTTCTAGGTATATTGCTGAAGACACTGGGGATCCAGGGGGACTAGACAAAAGTCCCTTCCATCATGAAGTTTACATTCAATAGGATGAGGGCAAAACATGAACTTATGACAAGTACATAATGTTAGAGCTAAAATAAAAGCAGAGTAAAGAGACTGAGAGGGGCAGGTGATACCCTTTGGCATAGGGTTTTCAGAGAAGCTACACTAACTAGGATAAGTTAGATTATACTGCTGAAACAATAGTCCCTTTATCTTAATGGCTTATAATGATAAAGGCTTATTTCTCCTTGATGCACCATACCTAGCCAGGGCCATCTAGGAGCTTTGCCTTACCTTCCTTTATTTGAGGACTCAGGTGGACAGGGCCTGTGTCACATGGAGCATGGCCAGTTTCTCATGGAGCAGTGGGAAAAGGAGTATGATGAGTCATGCACTGTCTCTTTAAGGCTTCAGCTCACGTTTGATTGGCTAGAGCTCTCTCAAGGAGAGGAAAGTGCTCTTTGCCTTGTGCCTGGAAAGAGAAGTGGTTGATGGATATCTTCTCATATCAGGGAGGACAAGTGAGCAGACACCTTAATGAGAGGGGAAAGGAACCATGTGGATATGGGGGAGGGAGTATTCCAGATGGAGGAAATAGTACATGCAGAGACCCTGATCTACTCTGCCTGATCCTCCATGCAAAGACCTGATCTTTCAGCACTCAGCACAGGGTTGGTATTGAGTCGGCAACCAGTTTGAGAATGAATATCTCGAATTCCAGGACTTTCTTCATTTTTGAAATCTTTCTATCCCAGTTTTCCACGTGGCAAATATAAAATATAACTGAGTGTACATTTGAAGGGCTGCTTGATATTGGAGTCCTTCAATTAAAAGACTTGGAATCAGTTTACTGAACTTTATCTCTGGCTACCTGATTTATTTTGACCTGTCCTTTGACTGAGTCCTTTCCTCTTAAGGATCTTACGTCTTAGCCAGGAAACAAGACAGAAACATGTGAAGTTACTTTAATCATACAATGTTTATTATATATATATATATATATATATATATATATATATATATATATATATGAAAATTAGTGTTTACCTGATGGTTTTACCATACTTGGAATGACTGTACAACTACCCAGATTCCTTGGTACACTCAAAGAGGGCAGACGCATGTCTGTCACCATCACTGAGTTTCTCAGCACCTTGAATAGTGCCTGGCAAGTGATGGATGATCAGTATATCCAATAGTTGTAGACTGGTTAGCTGAGGGAAGGGAAGGGAAGGGAAGGGAAGGGAAGGGAAGGGAAGGGAAGGGAAGGGAAGGGAAGGGAAGGGAAGGGAAGGGATCTTTGAAGATAAGGTTTGGAGAGTTTGACTTCAGGACCATTGACTGTCAAGAAGGTGAAATGAATTTGACTAGAGGAAGAGTGAATTTATCTTGTAAAGGCACTGGTGGACTGAACACCAAGCCAAAAAAGGTGATAAAGTTAGAGAACAATGAGCTGAGACCTGAATGAAATGAATTACATCAGAGTGAGTACTTGTGGGGAGAAAGAACAAGTTTAATGGTCGAGTAGGAATTCAATAGTGGAGCTGGGGGAAAGGTTGCCACATGTGATCCATGGCTTTTAACCATAATTCTGTCCATATTAAATGCTAACTTTGGCTAAAAAGCAATTTCACTATGGTTATTTAGCCAAAGAGAACAGTATGAATAAAGACATAGGTAGCCAAGTACATGGTATATACAGGGAAACATATGTAGATAGTTGTGGTTGGAACTTGGGGTGTTTGCATTTTAGCTCTAACTCCTCTTGACTTTCATGCTAATTTGGGGCAAATGGAAATGGCACCATTCATGTTCTTGGATCTGCCAGGTATCTTGATTTTCTGGTTATAGTGTGCTCAGTCCTATGGTCCTCTCTTGTTCAGACCACTCATTGTACTGGCTTCCCTGGTGGCCACTGCAGTGGAGAGGGTGTCTGAGACAGGCTTGCTCAGGCAGGCTGTGACTCCTCAGAATGAGTGACAAGTTCAGCATTCCTGTTGGCATGATGCTAAGTCAGCAGAAGGTCTTGAGTGTGCTGGCTCAGCATTGATCTTCTTGCTGGTTTGAATGAATGTCTCACCTGCAGTGTGGCCTTGAGAGAAGCTGAAGTGTCTGATGAGAAGGGTCAAGAGTCAGACAGAGGCTGGGCAGTCTTGGTGACTTTGAAAGTTTTTTTATTTTTATTTTTTTATGATTTTAAGAGGTTGGTACTTCCACCCAGAGAGCCTTTAATGTCTCAAACTCAGAGGCTTTGGGGGAGGGAGCTTCTATGTTAATGAACTTGAAACTTCTTTGAAAAGCTGAAGTTCCTGAACAAACACAAGATGGTAAGGCTGTTATAGTAATTATGATAAAGGTGGGAGGAAACTTTCAGATATCCATTCTGATACAAAAAAATAGAGGCCAATGATATTGGCTAAGCATTGAGCTTGAAGAAAATGTTCTGTTTTCCTGTGGGTAAGATATGCTCTAGGAAAATACCTCTGCAGCTTGTGAATTGAGTCCCAAGGGAATATTATTGCTTTGGGACAAAAATATCTGTGCTTTGAAGAAACATTTGGTTTTCATGCCCCATCATTTCCTATTGGGTCACCCTTCAGTGTCTTGGTAAAAGTTGTTACCTGCTTCTAGTATGCTCCTCCCCACCCAACCGACAAAGTCAGGAAAAGAGGGGAGGTCATGAAATTGAGGCTCTGGAGGGATAAGACCAAGGCAACTTGAGGAATAAGGGGATCAGAAACTTTTTGTGGTTCTTGGCAGGATCTGGTAACCTGCTGCTCAAAATTAAAAAGTCCGTTGTACCCAGCTCTTACAACCTGTGTCTCAGTCTAGACCAGAAGAAGACATTTAATGGATTCACCAAGATGGTGGATATGGAAAGTGAGGATTCCCCAAAAGCATTCATCATAGTGATGGTTCCTATGCCACTAAAGAAATTAACATATGCACATTTCATCACTGTTTAGGCCCCAGCTAATCTCTCCAGGCTTTCTTTGACTTTTCCAGGAAGGGTTTATTCAACATATGTAACATTCCACAGATATTTGAGCATCTACCATGTGGCAACTATGTTCAAGGCATCAAGATGCAGCAAGAAATAAAATTGATAAAGTCCCTGCCAACAGGGAATATACTTTCTGGTAGGGAAGATATATAATAGAAGTATGAAGAACCATCCTATCTAATAAAAGAGTAATATGCAGATTGACCATCACTCCAACACACAATAGCTGCCCCCATGTGGTCAAAGATCCTGCCCCCATGTGGACACAAGATGGCCAGCAGGGGAGGGCAGTTGAGAGGGACCAGGCCTGAAAGAAAGGGCAATTGGAGGTGATCAACCCTGCAGGGAAGGGCAGTTAGGAGTGACCAGGCCAGCAGAGGAGGGAAGTTGGGGGCAAACATCTGGCAGCTGAGCAGTTAGACATCAATCAGGCTGGCATGGGAGTGGTTAGGGGGTGATCAGGCTGGCAGGCAGAAGTGGTTAGGAGCCAGCAGTCCTGGATTGTGAGAGGGATGTCCAACTGCCAGTGGTATCAGGCCTAAACAGGCAGTCAGACATCCCTTGAGGGGTCCCAGATTGGAGAGGGTGCAGGTTGGGCTGAGGGACACCCCCACCCTCCTCCCTGTGTATGAATTTTGTGCACCAGGCCTCTAGTATAATATAAACTCAGGTAGCCACATGAGCCAGGCAAGGAAATAAAGCAGAGTAAGCTGTAAGAGACAGAGTACTGGGGATGGGTGAAGTGTAGAAGAGGGGATTTCTCCAGCTCTGCTTTGGCCATGTATTCATGTCATTTCACATCCAAGTGGAGATACATGTCAGATTAACTGGCTTGATACATGCATCTGGAACTCAGGAGGGAGCCTGAGCTGTAGATGCTGCTGCCTGCATTTACATGGTATTTAATGCAATCTCTGCTCTGGTATTTTTATTCTGTAATAAAAATTCATTTAAAAAGTGAGTCACTTTGAACAAAAAAGAACAGTTAAATAAGAATTTTGGTCAGCATACTTTTCTGGAAGGGCCAGATAAAAAGATATTTTAGGTATTTTGGGTCTTATGATCGCTGTAGCAATGACTCAACTCTGCCATTGTAGAGAGAAAGCAGTCTAGACAGCACATAAATCAATGGTCATGGCTGGCTTCTAATGAAACTTGATTTCCAAATCTGGTGTTGCACTGGATTTGGTCCACAGGCTGTAGTTTGTCAGCTTCTGGGTGCCCCCAATGTTGAGAGGTCAGGAGGATGCAGAAGAGTCAGCAAGGAGGCTGAGAGACAGCAGCCAGTAGAGTAGCCAAAAACCAGAGCCGTGTGGTGCCCAGGAAGGCAAGTCAAGGAAAGGAGGGATCCACAGACGGTCAGAAGGACGAAGACTAAGAGTTGTCCAGTGTATCAAGACAATGTGGAGACTGCAGAGACCTTAACGAGAGCCTTTCTGCAGTGTGGTAGTGACCAGTTCTGACTGGAGTTGACAGAGAAGGAAATGGCAAATGAGGTGAGGGCAGTTGCTAAAGACAATTCTGAGATAATTTTTGCTATAAACGGGAACAGAGAAATGAAGAATTATGTGGAGGGAGGCAAAGGGTCAAATAAGGGGTTTTGTGTCTGTGTTTTTATAAATTTTTAAAAATCCTCACCTGAGGATATGTATATTGATTTGAGGGAGAGAGGGAGGGAAGTAAAGAGGGAGAGAGAGAGAGAAAGAGAGATATCAATGTGAGAGAGAAACATATATTGGTTGCCACTCATTAGTTCGCCTCAAGTGGAAATCGAACCTGCAATCTAGGTATATGTCCTGACCAGAAGACTACCAGCAGCCTTTTGGTACATGGGATGATGCTGAGCCACCTGGTTAGGGCTTGTTTCTGTTTTTAAGATAGAAGCTATGTTTGTATTTCAGAGTTGATCTCTTTCTTTTGTTACAGTTGTACCCTGTGCACACTTGCGTGATTCCATCTTTCCCACAGTAATTTGTTCAGAAATCTACGTCTTCTATGACAGCAGTGTTTCTCAATCTTTATAGTTTGAGCTGTGTAGTTCTTAGCTGTGGGACCATCCTGTGCACTATGGATGCTTAGAAGAATCCTTGGCCTCTAGCCACTAGATAACAATAGCACCTCCTCCCCCAGTTGCAATAACGAAAAATGTCTTCAGACATCGCCTCCTATCTTTTGGGGATGCTCCTAGTTAAGAACCACTGAGTTATAATGTGAGCAACTAAAAGGTGGGACTAAATGCTCATCTTGATCTCTCCTTGGTGCCCAATACTGTGCCTGGTGCATGGTAAGGGCTCAATAAGCATTTTGGTGAATGAGTGGTGTTTTGACTTTCTGGGTGACTCAATGGGGAAGGAAGGGCGGTCTCTAGGGAAGGGTTCAAGGTGTCTGACTTTTGCTGGGGATCCAGGATTTGCAGTAGCATTAGGGAGGATTATGTAATTGTCATCATGGGGACAACCACATCCAGCTATCTTTTGTCAGACAGTTTCTGGACTATTGTGATCTCTTGCCTCATACCTCCTTTAACAACTTGGGAATGTCACTGTCATGTAATTTCTCCAAAAGCAAGTGGACAACAGAGATAGGGAAACGCTTTATCTCAAGTGTGAGTTCTAGTATTCAGGCTGGTACCCAGAGACCTCCTGGAGTCACTTCTCCAGCTCCTGTCTTCACCTCCAGACAGAAACCCAAGGATGAGTGGACTTGCAGAGCCAGAACAATAATATTAACCCTCACTCTGAAATAGCTACACCAGTATACACTCTGAAGGGTAGCCTTTATTCTCACACTAATTAGCACAGAGAGGGGGTGGTATAGGTGGGTGAATTGCTCTCAGCAGGAGCTGGAATGACAAGAAATAGATTGCCTCCCTTTGCACCATCCCTATAATGACATGTCCTCCTATGAGGGCTTTTATAACATGTTATTGAATGTATGGATGACTGGATATGATTGTTGTTCCCACCTTTTCCCCGATTTCATTTAATCTGTGTCTCTGCTCAGCATAGGACCTGGTTGGTAGTTGCCTCTCTGAATGGATAAGAACTTATTATTCTAAAGAAAGGAGTCTCAGGGATCCAAGAATTGAGTACTTTTCTCCCTCCTACGTGTCTTCCCTATATAACCTTCATTTTTTTGCCATATTATTGACCTCAAATGTCTACAAGTTATTGGTTGCTCCCTCTTTTTTGAAACTAAATTTTATTGGAACCAAACTGTACCTACTCAGAACAGAACTGTGTCCATTTGTGTGCATTCTGTCTATGGCTGCTTTCATAGCATAAAAGAAGAATTGAGTAGTTGCCACAGAGAACATGTGGCCCCTGAAGCCGAAAATATTTACTATTTGGCCCTTTATAGAAAAGTATGCCGACTATGTTCTACATTATTATTAACCATTTTCCCTTCAATTTGACTTAATTAAAATTTTATTTATTATAGAGAAATTATCAAACATATTAGAGTAGAGAGAAAATATAATGAACCTCATGTACCCTCAACTCATGCATGGTCCAACTTGTTTTTTTTAATACTCCCTCGTCTTTCATATCCACCAGCTCAATTATTTTAAAGCAAATTCCAGGTAATGTATTATCTTATTATAAACATTTCAGTAGCCATCTTAATAAGATAATGGCTCCACTTATTGAATATAAGCATAATTTTGTTATTACAGTTTAGAAAGCAATAATTCCTTACTATCATCAATTACCCACAAATTGACTCAATGTGTTAAAACATAAATATGTATTTCAGCTTCGTTCCAATAGCAATTTGCTTGAAATTATAGTTTGAATATACTATTTATATTTTTCTTATATACATTAGAATACTTTTTTTAATAGAGAGAGAGGAAGGAGAGAGAGAAAAAAAATGGATAAGGGAGAAACACTGATCATTTGCCTCCTGCATGCTCCCTATTGGGAATCAAGCTTGCAACCTGGCATGTTCTCTGACCAGGAATTGAATCGACAGCCTCTTGGTACATGGGATAATGCTCAATCAATTAAGCCACACCAACCAGGTAGTATAGCTATTGAATTATTGAAAATTTTGAAGGGAGATCTCCATGTACACTCATGCTGAGGAGACCCTTGGTGAAGGTTCTGCCAACTTTCTCCTTTGCTTGAGTGAAGGGTCTTAGTGGGTCCTCATTTTCATCCAGCCAGTGCTTGAAGCAAACACCAGGGACATGCAAATCAACCACAAAACCTGAAGGAACAACAGCTCTCTAGTCACTGTCGCCGGCTCAACACAATTTGCAATACAAGTAAGACCGACAGATATAATTGAATAAACAGAAAATAGAATTAAGGTAATCTATCCTAAGTGTACCAAATTCCTATAATGAGTTGCTTTCAGCAGTTGTGGAAACATATAATTACCAAACAAATTACATGTTATTTTTATCTAAGAAGCTAATTAAATGTTTCGTGTAAATTATTATGTGGTGGTACAAGGATCTAAGTAGTATTAGGGACCTAATTGGAAAAGGGACGAGACCCGAGA